>BSBK01006525.1:7500-532500 GCA_027943335.1 Chamaecyparis obtusa
GATGATGAAAAATTAATCTAGAATGAATTAATAATGCAAGCTAAATAATGAGAGATAATGCAATTAAATGCAAACTACAATGTGAACGAGAATGCATGCAAGATGAGATGCAAATGAGTGAACATGAGGATGGGAATGAAGGTGGTATATGTAGCATATAACTACCTGACTGAACCCTAATTAAGGGGAGATGTGAATGAGATATATGGTGGGGGGGGATTTGCACAATCAAAATCCATGGGTTTGGGATTTGGAATGAGAATGAATGATTTTTAGGTTTGCATCAGGATTAGTTTGGAGGTAATGGATGGGTTGATGGGGACTGAAATTGGAGATCAAGTGGGTTTTTGATTCGTTAGGATGATCACTTGGATTGATAATGGGAATCATAGCTGATGAGTTGATAGGGGTATTTTTCTTGAAGCTTGAGTGTAGGGTATTCCGAGAGGGAATACCACCATGTAGTTTGAGCACTTAGTTTGATATAGTAACATAAGGGATCTACCATGGTTATGAGGAAATCAATGTTGTGTCACTAGCATTGTATAGGAATGACATGAAAAAGACATGCAAGGGTTTCCCCAACATTACACATGAATCTAGGAGGAGGCATGGTGGAAATGATGCTAGCAAACCCACAAACAAATGATATTTTTCAAGTGCACCATGTAACCCAAAAGATCACATGTGGGATGTGGAAGGGTCATATCTGGCTGACTCCCAAGAAGAAGAAAAAGATCAAAGATACATTATCCCAAATTTCCCTCATTCACAGCATGCCATGATACAAAAGATCATGGCAACCTTGAGGAGAGGAACAACATGAGGCCGCAAAAGATTAACAAGAACCAAATAAAGATTCAAAACTAAAGTGATAAATCAAAAAGACATCCTTTTCCAAAAGAGATCGACTGATAGAGCGATGGTGAGACTAGGTTAGACATGAGGAAGGATACATCCTACAAGGACCTGTTTGGTGAGATTGGCTACAAATTGGGTTTTTTGGGAAACATGGGGCTCTGGGATAATCACAATGACTAAGAACTCTTGCTAAGGTAATTAATGAGAAATGTGACTTGAGTGAGCAATGCAATTTGACTATGCTGCTATAGGAAGAATAGGGATATGTACAAAGGGACCTGACAATATCGTACAAGTGCGAAATAGGACACTATATAAAACAAAATTTTACAAATCTCAGGGATTTAGGTTAGATCAACAAAAGGATGATTATATACACAACTTAGGTTTTGGGGATAGGATGTGCCTTAGTATGTACACAAAGCTTAGAATGTAAGATAACAATTCATCCTTTTGATGTGAGGATACAAACACCTTGGGAACATGGATGTGTAGATGGAGTGGATATGAGAAGATGATGGTGGAAGGCACATTTTATCGTGGGATGAGATTTTGATAGATAATGGTGTGGTCCAAGTTTTCACCAACATACTTGTCCATGACACTTGATTGCGAAGTTTTCACCATTGGATGATTATTACTATTATTATTATTATTATTATTATTATTATTTTCTTGACTATTTTATTTCATTTTTTTATTTTAGTTTTATTTTTTTGGATATCATTAGGGCACCTCTTTACCAGGTTTTCACCAAGCCAATAATTTTTCAGTACCTTTTATGATTTTTAGGGATTTTTTAAGGATCACAGGAGATGGCTCAGGCATAGAACCACTTTAGATGGGTGATGTTAATGAGATCATTCAGGGCTCCTCTTCTGGTGTAGATATTTGAAAAATAGGTTGTGATAATGTAAGGACCCAACCAGGTAGGTTCAAACTTGCCTTTCTTTTCTCTATTTGCCTGTACCTTCTAATTTTCTTTTAGGACCATGTCTCCCACTTGGAACTTTCTAGGGTGGACCTTCTTGTTGTAGCTCCTTTTGAGTAAATTTTGATATACAATCAGGTGATCATAAGCATGCTACCTATTTTTGTCTAACAAGTGTAGCTGGGTAAGATGTGCCATATGATAGTCTTCATCAATGGTGTAGTTTTTCATGGACACACATAGTGAAGGGAGCTCGAACTCAATTGGTAAGATAGCCTTAGTACCATATACTGAGTATGGGGTGGTGCATGTAGGAGTGTGAAATGAAGTGTGGTAAGCCCAAAGGGAAGGATTGATTTGTAGGTGCTAGTCATTGCCAAAATCATTGACAATCTTTTGGAGGATTTTTAGGATATTTTTTTTGGTTGCGTTAGCTTGGCCATTTCCTTGTGGGAAATATAGGTTGGATAAATGATGATGGATGTGAAATTTGGCACATAGATCATCCACATGTAGATTTTCAAATGGTGTTCCATGATCAGTAAATATGGTGGAGGAGATGCCAAAGTGACAGATGATATGGTAGAGGATGAACTTAGATATATAAATGCCTGTAGTTAGGGTGAGCGGAATTGCCTCAACCCATTTTTTGAAATATTATGTGGCAGTTATGATATACTTATGTCTATTTAAGGAATGGGGAGTGATCATACCAATGATTTCAAAGCCCCAATATAAAAAGGGACATGGTGATGCAATTGGATGCAAGTCTTATGTTGATGCATGGATTAGATTAGCATGTTGTTGACAAGGCATATACTTCTTTACGAACTCACATGCATCATGCTCTATTGTCAGCCAATAATACCCAACTCTAAGAAGCTTCTTTTCTAAGACCATGCCACTCATGTGGGAACCGAAAATTCTAATGTAAAACCTCTTGTAAAGCTAGGGAGATCTCGTTAAAATCTAAACACCAATAGAGGATGTTGTGATATCCATGACAATATAGGGTGATGGCTACAAGAGTGTAGTGGAAAGCTTTTCAAATAAGGTTCTGGCATTGGGTGTTTGTGAAGTGAGGGGATATGATGCTATTCTTTAGATAAGATTGGATGTCATGGTACCATGGGCATTAAGGACCAACAAAAATGCACACAATGTCAAAATCAACATTCTCGTAAGCAGGTGTGTGTAGTGGCTTGACTAGAAATTCATATTGCACTGCATCTTGAGGGATTTCTAATAATGACCTAATAGTTTCCATAATGTCTTCTAATTTATTTTGAAGCCTGGGAACTTGTGTGAACTATAACTTGATGAATTGCTCTTTCAATTTGTCCATGAGCTCTTTGTATGGTAACAACTTGTCATCTTTGGTTTGAAATTCATCCAACACTTGTTTGATGATCAGTTGTGAATCCCTAAACACTTTTAGTTTTGTGATATTCCATTGAATAGTTGTCTTAGGGCCTGAATGAGTTGGGGATCTAATCTCCTTGAGGGGTGACAAAGAGAATCCATGCTCCTGATCCATGAGATGTGTATGATCTATCAAATTATAACTTCCACATGAGTTGTTCTTTGGCCATGCAAAGGTGTTCATTAGGGAAGTCTATCACTAATGGGTATGCATCTACTAGGGCTTCTTCGACTAGATGATCTAAAATGACTTGCCCATTTATTTCTTTCCTATTGATGTACTGGATTTAAAATTCACTTAAGAGCATAACCCATTTTTCCATTTGGCCTATAAGTGTTGTTCTTGATAGCAGGTATTTAAGCATATCCACCTTGGAGATGAGCTTTACTATGTGAGTTAGCATGTAGTGCCAAAGTTTTTGAGTGGCATAAACCACTACAAGGAATTCTTTTTCCATGGGTGAATAGTCTAACTCATAGCCCACAAGTGTGTGGCTAATGTAGTAGATGGCCTGTTCTTTCTCTGATCATCAAGTTGTGCCAAGAGTGCCCCTAGTGCTATCGTGGTTGTTGAGATTTATAATATGAGTGGGTGCCCTGTCATTGGTGGTTCTAGGAAAGGTGAGTGAGATAGATATTCCTTAAGTTTCTCAAAAATTCTTTGACAAATCAGATCCCATTTGAAACTTACATCCTTACATAGTAGATGTGTGAATGGTTGGCACTTATCTGCCAGCTGAGACATGAACCTACAAATTGACTATAGCTTACCCTATAGGATCCTTATTGGTTTAAGTATGTATGGTGGAGGAATATCCATAATGGATTTTAATTTCTTAGGATCAATCTTTATGCCCCACCTTTTCACAATAAATCCTAACAACTTTCCTGATGTGACACCAAAAACACACTTCTTTGGGTTCAGTTTCAGACTGTAGTGATGTAGGTGATCAAACACACACTCAATGATATCAAGGTGTTCCAATCATGTCTTTGACTTGGAAAGGATGACATCCACATATTCTTTGAGGATTTTTTTAGATCATGTCATAGAAGATAACGGTCATTTCCCTTTGATATGTAGCTCCTGCATTCTTTAATCCAAATTGCACCATGTTGTAACAAAAGGTGCCCTATGGCATTGTGAATGGCATTTTGTATTGATATTCTTATACTATAGGGATTTGGTTATGTTGGTGCCCAAAAATGATGGATCACTTTTGGCCAACTAACAGGTACACACTAATACCTCTGCAATTTTGTCTTAATCAAGCCAAGGCTGGTAGGCCTAAATTCACTTTAAACTATCAAACACTAGTACATTTGACATCATTTTTCTACAAAAATTATCAACCATTAATTAAAAAGGTTTAGGTTGGTCATTATAGAAGGAAAAATTTGTTTTTTTTAAATCCATGCCCGTGTTGGTAATAATTTTGACCAATACGATGTGTGTCAAAATTTTGACCAACATGGCCATATAACCTAAAAAAAAACATTTCAACTCATTTCATTTTTATGGGAAAATTAGGATTTCATTTTATGGTTGTGGCGTGTGAAGAGATTTACAAATGGAGCAAAGGGATATAGGAACGGAGTGAAGGTATTTCAAATTGTGTAGACCATAGATTGCAGGAGATAGAGTTCCAAAGATTTGGTGGTCCATGAGATTGAGCACACTTCATATCCAGCACTCAACACTCGAGGTAGATTGTGACTCCTTGTCTATGGTGAAGTAGATTGTTAGATTGATAGTTCTAAAATTTGTTCTTATTCATTATTGAGCATGTTTTGTTTCTAATTCATGTTTTGGCAAGTTACAACTAGAGAGAGTTGAACATCTTTGTGGATTGACTTGTATGTCATTTAGGGTTTTTGAATTCATGTAATAAGTCTGTAACATTTCATAAAAGCTTAGGACTGTACTTGCAAGAATTAAAACCCCTTGACAGTCCAACTTGGAAACCCTAGAGTCGGCCCTATCATGGGCATTTAGTCTTGACCTGTGTTTCTTCCATTGAAACTTGATGTCAATGGATGGAAAGTAGGGAAAGACCATTTGTTTCATTTTCTCAAACACTCAACAGTGGATGAGATCACACTGCTTCTAGATTTGATGGTTCTTAATCTTCATATGGGCCTCTTGTACTATGGACCTACACACATGTAGATGGATGGTTCACCCCCTTTACTCCTTTTCAAAGATGACTTATTATAAAGAATGGTGAACGGTTTTTTGTTAAGCCATTTCAATATATATATATTCAAGAACAAGATTTAGCCTTTGACTCCACTTCTCTGTCACATAAATTCATTCCAACATCCCATTCAAAAATCAAATAAAATAGAGCACTGTCTTCATTCTAAACGAGAATGTCTAAAGCACAAACCCGCAACAAATTTGAAGTTAAAATGCATACAGTCACACCATACTATTATGAACCTTCCTTTGTTATTGGGACTGGTTACAAACTAATTTCAATAACTATTAAACTTCTTCTATAATACTTGATACATAAGCCGCCGATAGTTCTTGATTATCACTATCAAAAACCCATTCATCAATAAAATAGACTCCCTTAATAATGCTTTCTCAAAACCAGGATTCATCCAAAAATTAATATATATCTTCAAAACCGAACTGCATAAAAAATAACATTTTGAATAAAACATAAATCCAACCTTAATCCATCTTACATCTACGCAATCATTTAGATAATTTAAAATAGAGAATCACAAACATCGAAGAACCAAAACTCTATACAGAGAATTCGGTCCTTCATTCCATTATGAAATTTCCTATTACATCTTTATTTTCCTTCTTTGATACCCAACATTCTATTCTTGGAGTGATCTAATTGAATGTGTTTGTAACTGGAATTTTCTGATTGGTTGAAGACAACTAGGTGTCACTTCAACATCTTTATCTTGTAGACTTGATCGATCTTTTGATGAAGGAAAAATATCTCTTGATACTCAACATTATCAAGCTCTCCAATGTGATGGCATATTCCCAAATTGCTTCATCTTCTTGAAACTTCTTCATCTTCTTTCCTAGAAATTTTCTCATTGCTATGACTTGTTTCACTCGCATCTTCATGAACTCGGTCTTTATTTTGCCTTGAATTTGTACTTTGATAATCTTGATGTTTAATTTTCCTTCTCACTTGAAGTCCTCGAGCTTGAAATCTTGAGCTTAACTTCACCATCATTTCCTCACCTTCCTAGCTTCTCCTAGCTTCTCCTCCAATTCACCTTGCAAAACAAAGGATAAAAAAGCATTAAGTTTCATAAAATTGACAAGTATAAAAAAATTAAGTGTTTCAAATAGTCATTGAATTGCAAAGAACAATAAAGTTTTATTGTCTTTTCGTTCACCAAAACATACACCAGTCTGTTCTCACTGTTTTGTAACAGAGACTCCCTATGACCATTCATAACATAACCATTCCAACTAACAAGGAACACAACCATCCCATAACTTCCTAACATAACCATTCCAACCAACTATCATCGTTCCTTTAGTGTTACATCTCAATGAATGGAAATAAGGTTCCTAATGCATCTCCACTTGGAATCTATTGTTCCTAATGTACCTTGAAACATATGAATCATTCATGTTTGTGCATCCTCATTGCCTATCTCATATTCATGTGTAGTTTATTTAAACAATAGAGAAAGTTACCACCACACATCAAACATAAGGTGCATTTGATTGAAAGATTGGTCATTGTCCCTATAATGATTGTCCTAGAATGACAACATTTTGGTGAGTTAATTTGTTTGTGTAGAAGTATGAATGGATTGGACGGATCAATGGATTGGAATGGATATGGGAAAAGTATAGAAGAGTTTAGAATGATGTTAGAATGATGTTAGAGAATCATAGGTGTGCATGTATAGTTTTTTTAGACAGTAAAAATAGACATTCAAATAAAAAGATATATTGATTTGATGAGTACTTGGCAAGCTGATTTTTGACTTACACTTGGATTTGGATTTGGTTTTGGTTAAAAGAATTAGCCAGTAACTTGGCATTTAAAAAAAATACTAAATTAAAAATTTGATTTAAAGCTATTTTCTCTTTCTTTTCCATTGTATTCTTTATTTAAAGTGCTCAATATGTTTGACAATACTACACATGAATATGAGACAGACAATGAGTATGCCATGATAAAATTATTTGTGAATTCCTTAAAAGAAAGTGCCAAAGAATGGTACAAAAATATCCTAGATAGTAGTACTATTTCTTCATATTCATATTTCTTCATATTTCTTCTAAATAGTGTGATGACTATCCCAACTAGAGAATCACAACTTTATATTATAGGTTCTTCATGGCACCTTTCAACTTGTCCAATTATGCAAACTGCCTTGCCTGGGGCAGTTGTATCTAGTTGTGAGATTTTCATATCATATTTCTCTCAGTAAGAATAGTTGTGGCATAGGATCCTTCAACTGTTTGTGGACCCTTTGTCTATCTAGGAGATTTTTGTACCTTGAAACATATGAATCATTCCTGTTTGTGCATCCTCATTATCGGTCTCATATTCATGTGTAGTTGATTTAAACAATAGATTCGTCACTACAATGAGAAAGTTACCACCACATGTCAAACATAAGGTGCATTTGATTGAAAGATTGGTCATTGTGTACAAGAAAAAGGGTCTACAAATAGTTGAAGGATCCTATGCCACAACTATTTAGCTTACAGAGAGAAATATGAGGGATTCTCTAGTTGGGACAGTCATCACACTATTCCCCTAAGCACTATGGCTTTTCCTTCTCATCCACAAGAAACTCTAACATCATTCTAAAATCTTCTATACTCTGCCCATATCCATTCCAATCCATTGATCCAATCCATTCATAGTTTTCTCATTGACCTTTCCATCATCCATCATTACCAAAATTCTCATTTTCTAGTACTATCCTTTGCATAATGTTACCTTGGATGAATGTCCTTTAGTGGACTGTTACCTTATCCTCCAGACTATTAGTGAGTCATGCTACTGAGCCTCTAAAATATTTCATGTACTTCTTACAAAAACTTGACTTGTTGTCTACTCTCCTTTGATCTTCCATCGAGAACTACTGCATGCTCATTGTTGTTTGGCATGAATGTCATGGGATGATTGTCCTCATTGTGATGTTTCTTGTGGCTATACTTGGATTGTTGGTTGTCTTCAGCTATCTTCAAAATTTTACCTTCACGGTTAACTAAAAATCCTTTGAGATCAATGTTCTTTTGACACCAACTTGTTTAACATTGACTATTATACCTATGAGTTCATCATTCCCTTCGCCTAGTTTGCTTTGTTCAACTCCAACAACATTTGTGATTGTCACATGACCATTTAGATTGTCTTCCATTTTAGCCTTTTAAATTCTTCATAGGACTGACTATTCTATGGTTTTCCTTTTCTATTTCTATATGGAAACCATTATCAACATGTCATCCAACATTTTCAAAGGCCATTCTTGTCTTTCTTGTAAGCTTTTATAGACTATTTCTACACAACCTTAATGTTTGGACTTACAATTGTCCAGTATTTTCTTAGGCAAGACTATCACTTCAACATGAAGGCTATCATAATTTTGTTTTAGCACTGTCCACTGATATTTATGGAACTTGAATTTCCATCTATTGTACTATCATTTTTGTTCACCATCCTTTTATAGACTGAATTTCTCAAAAATAATGACAAAGGCCAAGGCAAAAAGGTAGTAAATAATATAAGCTCCTTAAGCATGAGTTGGATGATGTGGATACATTAGTTCTTATATCTACATAATCCACATCATCCAACTCATGCTTGTGGACCAAGATTGGATGTAGATCGTATTTACTATCTCATAATGACTTACTAGGATAGGTACCAATCTTACTATTATGAGACAGGAAAAAATATTAGCTCCTCAAGCATGAGTTGGATGATGTGGATACATTAGTTCTTATATCTACATAATCCACATCATCCAACTCATGCTTGAGGAGCTTATATAATAATCAACTGATTAATGTTTTTGGTTTTGATGTAGTCCTCTCCAACTCATGCTTGAGGAGCTTATATAATAATCAACTGATTAATGATTTGAGGGATGTTTTAATTGCCTGTTCTAATCACT
The DNA here is from genome assembly GCA_027943335.1 of Chamaecyparis obtusa. Lineage (NCBI taxonomy): Eukaryota > Viridiplantae > Streptophyta > Pinopsida > Cupressales > Cupressaceae > Chamaecyparis > Chamaecyparis obtusa. The sequence continues at coordinate 16,844 of BSBK01006525.1, forward strand.
GATTTGAGGAACATTGATAGTGACTATGAATGAAGACTGTATTCTTATTATTTTGAAATTTTATGAGGGGTTTTATGTAATCTTAGGTTTGAATCAAATCCATTGTTTGATTATGGGAAGAAGCACTGTTGTAAACTAATAGAGAATTGCTAGGGACAGTGAACTCCACACTTGGAGACTTGAAATATCTACTAATCAGTGAATGTTGACATTACATATAATGCGGAAAATAATGTATTCAACCTTATTGAGAAACCTAAACCTATTCCAAAACCTAGGCTTGCAAGGTTAAAATGACCTTTTTTTCATCCCTCCTTGAATAGACCCTTACCGTCTTGCACTTGTGCAATGATAGGACACCAATGTTGCTAATTAAGGTTGGTGGGATGATTACACCTATCCTAAAAAAAGACTGTCAAATCATTATGCTTTCAAATCAATTACCTATCGACGTATCCCTTGTGAGGGAGAGAAGCTAGACACATAAAGAACATGCACATAAACATGACAACTAAAAAACTTAAATGGAATACACCAAGAAGTACCAAATGATGAATGCTCAATTGTTGTAATGGCAAAGCAATATCAAAACCATCCATTTATAGTCCTAATGATTTTGGAAATTGTTGACAAAGAGTGTTTCTTTTTTTGATTATAGTATAAATGATTTTTCTATAGTCGTAATGATTTTTCTTATTTCTTGTCTTTTGTCCCTTTTTTATTTCCTATGTATGTGCTTCATGATAGGATTTTGTCACCTTCTTTTGATGGTATATTTCATTCACTCTATGTGGAATACTATTTTGTTCACTATTTTATTTCAGCTTCATATTTCTTTCATTTTTCATATACACACAGACTACACATGCTGATAAAAAAATGAGCTATTTGATTTAGGTTTACTTTTCATTATTGTAAATGGTTAATATTTATGATGGTACTCCTTGGTGTATATGGAATGTAAAAATAATTATAGAAAAATAATAAATGTAGTAATGATGGTGCGGTGCATTATTGATATAGGTTCGATGACTCTTGTCAATGTGCCAAACTGTCAATGTGGTGGTGGGAAGTGTGTGTTGAAGACTTCACAGACATTGAACAACCCTGGATGGCAATTTTGGTGCTACCCTAATTGAAAAAAGGTTGCTAATGTGTATATATTTAAAGTTTCTAATGTAAATACTATTCATTATAAGATAAGAACTAATGTAGACTAGGTATCATAGGGAAATAATGGCTGCGGATACTTTAGTTGGGTTGATGACAACTCATCTGCATCTATCCACCCATCTCCACTTATCCACGATGAAGGATTTAAGTGTAAAATGTGTCAGGCTAGGGCAAATTCCAAAATTATATTTTTACGATGCCTTCTCTGTATTGTAATCGCATATCTAATTTGTTACAACGATATGCAGAAATGAACTCAAGAATTAGTTAGTTTAGTATTTTCATATTGTAACTAATATTTTAATAATTCTTCATGTTTGTGGCTCATGGGAGCCCCAATCTGCTATTAATCACATGATTTAACATATAGTGTTTTCTTGGTTGTTCCATTTTTTCCTTGACCTTGATTATGGATTGACTATCTCTTTTGCATGTTTTCAAGAGTTTTCCCACCAATACAAGTGTAAATAATGCATTGAACATAATCTACAGATGCTGCGTGGTATGAAGTCTCACTGAAGTTTGAGCACAACATGGTATCAAGTCTTGCTGAAGAAGAGTACTGCAGAGAGCAGGCCTACCGTACCAAGGAAGTTTGACAAGAACAAGGAATATGGCTTAAACAGAATGGGAAGACATCTTTCTAGCTTGGGCTTGGATCCTTTGACAATTAGCTTGATAATAAATGAAGCAAATGAGAGCTGAGCAATTAGCTTCCCAAGAAAAATCTTGTAAATGAATTGTGTGTACCCCAATTCCTGTGCCTTCTGCACATACCTAAATGATATATTTGAAACAACAAGGGTAAATTTAGCCTTACCCTTGTTGTTTCAAATATATCATTTGGGTACGTACAAAGGGCACATTAATTGGGGTACATATAGTTCATTTATGGGCTTTTTCTTGGATAGCTAATTTCTCATCTGTCATCTATAATTATTATTAAGCTAATTGCCGAAGGATCTAGGCTCAGGCTAGAAAGATGTCTTCCCAAACACATAAAAAAAATACACATAAACACAACAACTAAGAAACATAAATTTATATTTCACAATAGCTAAGAAACATAATTGTAGGCATCATGGTCACAATTTTTTGGAGACAACATAATTGAGTTGTATACACAGATGATGGAGAGAAACCTCTGCTCCTCTGATTCCAAGTTGACACTGTGGGATCCAAAGACCATAGATAAGAAATAAATTGAGAGAGTGGAGGAGGGCCATAATGACCAAAATAATACAGGAGAAACCTCAAGTTAAATGAGGCAATTGTAAACATTTTAATAAAATTCTATTAAAATGTTTGCAGTTGCCTCATTTAACTTGAGGTTTGTCCTGTATTATTTTTGTCATTATGACCCTCCTCCACTCTCTCAATTTATTCCTTATCTATGGTCTTGGGATCCCACATTGTCAACTTGTAAATGGAGGAGAAGAAGTTGATCTTCATCATCTAGGTATACCACTAAATCATTATCTCCAAAAAAATGTGATCATGATGCCTACAATTATGTTTCTTAGCTATTGTGTCCCAGGAACCCTTATGACCCTTCAAGACCATTTACAACCTCTAAGAATACATCTTAGAGGTCTTAAAATGTCATAAAGGATCATAAGAGGCTCCTAGGAGGGGCCAAATGAGCTTCCACCTTCACGTGGTTGGCCTTGTTAAGTAGAGAATGTTAATTAAACTATTCTTGAAACATAATTGTAGGCATCATGGTCACATCAGGGATGAAACTATTCCAAGTTGACACTATGGGATGGAGAAAAACTTGGAACTAGAGGTGCAGAAGTTGCTCTCCATCGTCTGGGTATACCACTCAATTACATTGTCTCCAAAAAAATGTGACTGTGATGCCTACAATTATGTTTCTCAGAGAATGTTAAACTATCCTTGAAATAAAGAGAAGCTGGCAACAACCAACAGAATGAGTGTCGACACCTGAAGATAAATATCAAATAGGGGAAAAGCACCTGCAACAATAGAGGTAATAGCTGTAGATATAGATGAGGATATCGTAGAAATCCCTAATTTAGTGTTTCAGAGAACAAATGATGGACTGTGAATTAGGCATTTCTATGATATTATCATCTAAATCTATTATTTACATTGGAATGCAGCCTGTGGATATTGATATTGCACCGGCTGAGCACGATGGAGGCATTAATTCTAATGCGAATTGTAGTACTCAAGGTATACATTTTCTATTCAAATTTTGATTAATGAATATTTAATACAAGCAAACATATTCAATTGTTTAAGATGGATTAGTTGTGATGATGAGACATGCCATTTAGATGTTAACTGTGATAGTCTCTTGGTTTCAGGCAATGCAGAAGGAGAAGCCTAGTTCAATATGCAATCTCAATTCATATACATAGGATATCAAGTGGAGTTGAAAAACACAACAGGGTTGCATTTGTGATAGAGGTCTTTAATTGCATATTTTAAGTTATAGACCATCGCTAAAATGTAAACGTGTTATGTTTTTTCAACTCCACTTGCTATCTGTGCATATTTTTCTTGTGTTGCACGCGCATTCTCAATTCAGAGTGGAAAAAATATTATTTTTGATGCGAGGGAGAGAAGCCAAACACAAAGAACATGCAAATAAACATGATAGCTACAAAACATAAATGTAGGTGTCACAACAGCTAAGAAACATAAATGTAGGCATCATGGTCCCAATTGTTTGGAGACACAACATAATTGAATGCTATACCCAAAAAATGCAACACAACCACTACTCCTGTAGTTCTAAGTTGACACTGTGGATCCAAAAACCATATATAGATTCTTTATCTTTGGTTTTTGGATCCCGCAGTGTCAACTTAGAACTATAGGAGTGGTGGTTGTGTTGCATCATCTGGGTATACCACTCAATTATGTTATTTTTCCAAAACATTGTGACCATGATGCCTACATTTATGTTTCTCAGATGTTGTGTCCTAGGACCCCTTATGACCTCTTACGACCATTTATGACCTCTAAGAATTCATCTTAGAGGTCTTAAAATGTCGTAAAGGGTCATAAGAGGCTCCTAGGAGGGGCCGGATGAGCTTCCACCTTCACGTGGTTGGCCTTGTTAAGTAGAGTGTGTTAATTAAACTATTCTTGAAGCATAATTGTAGGCATCATGGTCACATTTTTTTGGAGACAACATAATTTAGTTGTATACCTACATGGAGAGCAATTTCTGCACCTCCGATTCCAAGTTGACACTGCGGGATGGATAACAACTTGGATCCGGAGGTGTAGAAGTTGCTCTCCATCATCTAGGTATACCACTCAGGGTATGTGCAGGATCATGAGGGGCCAAACTATGCCCTTAAGTGGCAATGAAAAATAAAAAAATCAAGATTAGTCAACTTGACGTGAAAAAATGAACTAGTTATCTACCTAATATCAAAAAGTTGTAACAACATAATTTGTAGGAAATTGAATGTAGTTTCTAAACTTCAAAGCCTTTTGTGAAAAAAAATTAATATGATTGGTAAAAAGTATAGATTGCAATGCAGCACTACAAACATTTCAGCAAAAAAATAAGAAGTATGTGTATGTTTGACCACCCAAATCAAAAGAAAATGATAATATTTTTTTATAATATTCTATATATAAGTAGCTGACTCATGCTTGGATGTGACGCATATTTTTTGGTATTTTTATTCCAAACAGCTAATTAATTATGATTTTTTTGCTATAGCGCTTTCAGAATTTAAAAACTCTCGTGTCTGAAAACCTTTACTCATTGAAAACTTATCATAATTCAATTTTTTTTAATTTTTTCATAAACTAGACGAAGCATAGAATGTGACGCATCTTTCAGATTTCAAAAATGTTATACAGTTTGAAAGTTATAGCTATTTTTCCATTAGTATGTCAATCAGGACTTTAGACGTAAGTGAACTAGAAAATAACTAATAAATACTTAACGAATTCAAAATCTGACAGCACTTATATCGATGGAAAGCTGACAATCATCCAAAGAAACCTTTTTCATTTTATCGAAATCGGGTGGAAAAAAATTTGTCAACCTAATGGGCGAAGTATCGATATAAGAAAAATAGAGAAAAAACACATTTTTTTCACACCTTCAGCATTGACCATGGGGCTTTGGTTTCCAAAGCTATTACCAAGCCTAATTGGGTACCCAAAAAAATTGGGTACCCGATTTTTTCATGTACCCGATTTTGTTTGAATTTGAATTTTGAAAAGTTTCCCCCTCCAACTCTTTTTTTATTTCCCTTTAATTTTGATGTTTTTTTCTTTCACCCTGACAATCAATAATTTATATATTTTATATTTATGTTTTATATTTTATATTATATAGTATATATATTATATATATTATTTATTTATATTATATATTCGATAATATCAATTTAAACGACCTAAGTATATAGTCTGTTCAGATTTATATTAAATGCAATAATTTTATATTATAATATAAATGCTACATAATATATATATATATATATATATATATATATATATATATATATATATATATATATATATATATATATATATTATATTTAGTCTATTAAATATTATATTTTTCCAAATATTTTATATATTATTTTAATATTTAATTTAAATTATAACAGATCCTCTCATGAGACAACAGGTCAAATCAGGGTCGCTAGACGTCTTAAGGGGTAATTAGGGTTTGTGAGGCAACTTCGGATGTACAGTGACCATTTGGAAGGCAATAGGGCATGTCCAAGGACCAATGTACCAAATTTTAATGACTTTTTCCTAGTTGAACTCGAAAAGGGTCCATGGGGTGCTCTCAGGAGACCACATGTCCAATCAGTGTCGCTAGGCGTCTTAAGGGGTCATCAGGGCTCGTGAGACAACCTTTGATGCACGGTGACCATTTGGAATGCATTAGGACATGTCAAAGGACCTAACTCCACAATTTAGATGAATTTTGATTATTCAAACTTGAAAAGGGTCCATGGGGTGCTCTTGAGAGACCATTGTGTGATTTAGGGTTGATAGGTGACTTAAGGGGTCATCGGGGTTCCAAATGAAAATTTCAATGAACGATGATCCTTTGGAATGCATTAGGACATATCAAATGACCTACATACCAAATTTGGATAACTTTTTCCTAGTAGAACTCGAAAGGGGTCCATGGGGTGCTCTCGGGAGACCACATGTCGAATCAGGGTCGGTAGGCCTATTAAGAGGTCATTAAGGTTCCAAATGAAACTTTGATGGAACGGTGACCCTTTGGAATGCATTAGGATATGTCATAGGACCTATGTACCAAATTTGGATGACTTTTGCCTAGTAAAACTTGAAAGGGGTCCATGGTGTGCTCTCAAGAGACCACGTGTCGAAATGGGGTCGGTAGGCCTGTTAAGGGGTCATTAGGGTTCTAAATAAAACTTTGATAGAATGGTGACCCTTTGGAATGCATTAGGACATGTCATAGGACTTACATACCAAATTTGGATGACTTTTTCCTAGTAGAACTCGAAAGGGGTCCATAGGGTGCTCTTAGGAGACCACATGTTGAAACAGGGTCGGTAGGCCTGTTAAGGGGTCATTAGGGTTACAAATGCAACTTGGATGGAATTGTGACCCTTTTTAACACATTAGAACATGTTAGAGGACCTATGTACCAAATTTGTATGACTTTTTCCTAGTAGAACTCAAAAAGGGTCCATGGGGTTCTCTATGGAGACCACATGTCGAATCAGGGTCAGTAAGCTTGTTAAGGGGTCATTAGGGTTCCAAATATGACTTTGATAGAATGGTGACCCTTTGGAATGCATTAGGATATGTCAGAGGACCTACGTACCAAATTTGGATAACATTTTTCTAGTAGAACTCAAAAGGGGTCTATGGGGTGGTCTCGGGAGACCACATGTCGAATCATGGTGTGTAGGCCTATTAAGGTGTCATTAGGGTTCTAAATGAAACTTCTATGGAATGGTGACCCTTTCAAATTCATTAAGACATGTCAGAGGACCTATGTACCAAATTTGGATGACTTTTTCTTAGGAAAATGCAAAAGGGGTCCTTGGGGAGCTCTCGGGAGACCACATGTCGAAATGGGGTCAGTAGGCATGTTAAGGGATCATTAGGGTTCAAAATGAAACTTCTATGGAACCATGACCCTTTGGAATACATTAGGACTCCCTAGGGGTCAAAAGGGGTTAGGGGGAATCCATAGGGGTCCTAACATGTACTAGGTCCCCTAGGGAATCCCCGTGACCCATTTTGACACATTGAAATGCTCAAGTGTGTCTTAAGGGGTCCTTTTGACTCCCTAGGGTTCCTAACGCATGATAAGGTGTACTAGGACCCCTAGGGAGCCATCGTCACCCCTTTTGACACATTGGAACACTCAAGTGTGTCTTAAGGGGTCCTACCACCACTTAAGACACACTAGAGAATTCCAATGTGTCAAAAGGGGTCACGATGAATCCCTAGGGGTACTAGTATGGTTTATCACGTGTTAGGACCCCTAGGGAGTCCCTATGACCCCTTTTGACACAATGGAATGCTCAAGTGTGTTTTAAGGGGTCCTACGACCCCTTACGACACACTAGAGAATTCCAATGTATCAAAAGGGGTCACGATGATTCCCTAGGGGTCCTAGTACACTTTATCATGTGATAGGACACCTAGGGAGTCCCCGTGACCCCTTTTGACACATTGGAATGCTCTAGTGTGTCTTAAGGGGTTTTAGGAACCCTTAAGACACACTTGAGCGTACCAATGTGTCAAAACAGGTCACGGGGACTCCCTAGGTGACCTAGTACACGTTAGCACCCTTAGGGAGTCCCCCTGACCCCTTTTGACACATTTGAATGCTCAAGTGTGCTTTAAGGGGTTGTAGGACCTCTTAAGAAACACTTGAGCTTTCCAATGTGTCAATAGGGGTCACGGGGACTCCTTAGGGGTCCTAGTAAACTTTATCATGTGTTAGGGCACCTAGGGAGTCCCCCTGACCCCTTTTGACACATTCAAATGCTCAAGTGTGCCTTAAGGGGACCTATGACCCCCTAAGGCACACTTGAGTGTTCCAATGTGGCAAAAGGGGTTAGGGGGACTCCCTAGGGGTCCTAACACGTACTAGGACACTAGGGAGTCCCCGTGACCCCTTTTGACACATTGGAACACTCAAGTGTGTCTTAAGGGGTCCCTTTGACTCCCTTGGGTTCCTAATGCGCGATAAGGCATACTAGGACTCCTAGGGAGTCATCGTGACACCTTTTGACACATTGCAATGCTCTAGTATGTCTTAAGGGGTTGTAGGACCCCTTAAGACACACTAGAGCATTCCAATGTGTCAAAAGGGGTCACGGGGACTCCCTAGGTGTACTAGTACGAGTTAGGACCCTTAGGGAGTCCCCCTAACCCCTTTTGACACATTGGAATGCTCAAGTGTGCCTTTAGGGGTTGTAGGGCCCCTTAAGGCACACCTGAGCATTCCAATGTGTCAAAAGGGGTCACGGGGACACCCTAGGTGTCCTAACATGTGATAAAGCATAATAGGACCCTTAAGGAGTCCCCGTGACCCCTTTTGACACATTAGAACACTCAAGTATGCCTTAAGGGGTCCTACGACACCTTAAGGCACACTTGAGTGTTCCAATGTATCAAAAGGGGTCACGAGGACTCCCTAGGTGTCCTAGTACACGTTAGGACCCCTAAGGAGTCCCCCTAACACCTTTTGACACATTGGAACACTCAAGGGTGCCTTAAGGTTTCGTAGGACCCCTTAAGACACACTTGAGTGTTCCAATGTGTGAAAAGGGTCACGGGGACTCCTTAGGGGTCCTAGTACACTTTATAATGGGTTAGGACACCTAGGGAGTCCCTGTGACCCCTTTTGACACATTGGAACACTCAAGTGTGCCTTAATGGGTCGTAGGAAACTATAAGACACACTTGAGCATTCCAATGTGTGAAAAGGGGTCATAGGGATGCCTTAGGGGTTCTAGTACACTTGATCATGCATTTGGACACCTAGGGAGTCCCCGTGACCCCTTTTGACACATTGGAACACTCAAGTGTGCCTTAAAAGGCACACTTGAGTGTTCCAATGTGTCAAAAGGGGTCACGGGGACTCCCTAGGTGTCCAAATGTGTGATCAAGTGTACTAGGACCCCTAAGGAGTCCCCGTGACCCCTTTTGACACATTGCAATGCTCAAGTGTGTCTTAAGGGGTTTAAGGACCCCTTAAGACACACTAGAGCATTCCAATGTGTCAAAAGGGGTCATGGGGACTCCCTAGGTGTCATAGTACATGTTAGGACCCTTAGGGAGTCCCCCTGACCCCTTTTGACACATTGGAATGCTCAAGTGTGCCTTAAGGGGTTGTAGGACCCCTTAGGGCACACTTGAGCATTCCAATGTGTGAAAAGGGGTCACGGGGACTCCCTAGGTGTCCTAACGTGTGATAAAGTGTACCTGTTAGGACACCTAGGGAGTCCCTAAGACCCCTTTTGACACATTGGAACACTCAAGTGTGCCTTAAGGGGTCCTATGACCCCTTAAGGCACACTTGAGCATTCCAATGTATCAAAAGGGGTCACAGGGACTCCTTGGGTGTCCTAGTACGTGTTAGGACCCCTAAGGAGTCCCTCTGACACCTGTTGACACATTGGAATGCTCAAGGGTGCCTTAAGGGGCCATAGGACCCCTTAAGACACACTTGAGTGTTCCAATGTGTGAAAAGGGGTCACAGGGACTCCTTAGGGGTCCTAGTACACTTTATCACATTGTAGGACACCTAGGGAGTCCTCGTGACCCCTTTTGACACATTGGAATGCTCAAGTGTGCCTTAAGGGGTCGTAGGACCCCTTAAGACACACTTGAGTGTTCCAATGTGTGAAAAGGGGTCACGGGGACTCCTTAGGGGTCCTAGTACACTTTATCATGCATTAGGACACCTAGGGAGTCCCCGTGACCCTTTTTGACACATTGGAATGCTCAAGTATGCGTTAAGGGGTCGTAGGACCCCTTAAGATACACTTGAGTGTTCCAATGTGTGAAAAGGGGTCACAGGGACTCCTTAGGGGTCTGAGTACATTTTATCATGCGTTAGGAGACCTAGGGAGTCCCCGTGACCACTTTTGACACATTGGTATGCTCAAGTGTGCCTTAAGGGGTCGTAGGATCCCTTAAGGCACACTTGAGCGTTCCAATGTGTCAAAAGGGGTCATGGGGACTTCCTAGGGGTCGTAACGTGTGATAAAGCATACTAGGATGCCTAAGGAGTCCCCGTGACCCCTTTTGACACATTGCAACACTCAAATGTGTCTTAAGGGGTCGAAGGACCCCTTAAGACACACTTGAGCATTGCAATGTGTCAAAAGGGGTCATGATGACTCCATAGGGGTCCTAGTATGCTTTATCACATGTTAGGACCCCTAGGGAGTTCCCGTGACCCCTTTTGACACATTGGAATGCTGAAGTGTGTCTTAAGGGGTCCTATGACCCCTTATGACACACTAGAGCATTCCAATGTGTCAAAAGGGGTCATGATGATTCCCTAGGGGTCCTAGTATGCTTTATCAGGTGTTAGGATAGCTAGAGAGTTCCTGTGAGCCCTTTTGACACACTGGAATGCTCAAGTGTGCCTTAAGGGGTCATAGGACCCCTTAAGACACACTTGAGCATTGCAATGTGTGAAAAGGGGTCACGGGGACTCCTTAGGGGTCTTAGTACACTTGATCATGTTTTAGGACACCTAGGGAGTCCCCGTGACCCCTTTTGACACATTGGAATGCTCAAGTGTGCCTTAAGGGGTCCTACGATCCCTATAGGCACACTTGAAAATTCCAATGTGTCAAAAGGGGTCACGGGGACTCCCTAGGTGTCCTATCACATGATAAAGCATACTAGGACCCCTAAGGAGTCCCTGTGACCCCTTTTGTCACATTGCAATGCTCAAGTGTGTCTTAAGGGGTCGAAGGACCCCTTAAGACACACTTGAGTGTTGCAATGTGTCAAAAGGGGTCACGATGACTCCCTAGGGGTCCTAGTATGCTTTATCACATGTTAGGACCCCTAGGGAGTCCCTGTGACCCCTTTTGACACATTGTAATGCTCAAGTGTTCCTTAAGGGGTCGTAGGACCCCTTAAGACAAACTTGAGCATTCCAATGTGTGAAAAGGGGTAACGGGGACTCCTTAGGGGTCCTAGTATGCTTTATCATGCGTTAGGACATGTATGGAGTGCTCTTGAGCCCTTTTGACACATTTGAATGCTCAAGTGTGCCTTAAGGCGTCCTACGATCCCTTAAGGCACACTTGAGCATTCCAATGTGTCGAAAGGGGTCACAAGGACTCCCTAGGGGTCCTAACATGTGATAAAGCGTACTAGGACCCCTAAGGAGTCCCCGTGACCTCTTTTGACACATTGCAACACTCAAGTGTGTCTTAAGGGGTCGAATGACCCTTTAAGACACACTTGAGTATTGCAATGTCTCAAAAGGGGTCACGGGGACTACCTAGGTGTCCTAATGTATGATAAAGCGTACTTGGACCCCTTAGGAGTCCTTGTGACCCCTTTTCACACATTGGAATGCTCAAGTGTGTCTTAAGGGGTCCTACGACCCCTTAATGAACACTTGAGCATTCTGATGTACTCAAAAGGGGTCAAGGGGACTCCTTAGGGGTCCTAGTATGCTTTATCACATGTTAGGACACCTAGGGAGTCCCCTTGACCCCTTTTGACACATTGGAATGCTCAAGTGTGCCTTAAGGGGTCGTAAGGGGTCCTACGACCCCTTAAGGCACACTTGAGCGTTCCAATGTGTCAAAAGGGGTCAGGGGGACTCCCTAGGGGTCCTAACACGTACTAGGACCCCTAGGGTGTCCTCGTAACCCCTTTTGCCACATTGGAACTCTCAAGTGTGTCTTAAGGGGTCGTTTTGACTCCCTAGGGTTGCTAACGTGTGATAAGGCATACTAGGACCCCTAGGGAGTCATCGTGACCCCTTTTGACACATTGCAACACTCTAGTGTGTCTTAAGGGGTTGTAGGACACCTTAAGACACACTAGAGTATTCCGATGTGTCAAAAGGGATCATGGGGACTCCCTAGGTCTTCTAGTACGTGTTAGGACCCTTAGGGAGTCCCCCTGACCCCTTTTGACACATTGGAATGCTGAAGTGTGCCTTAAGGTATCGTAGGACCCCTTAAGGCACACTTGAGCATTCCAATGTGTCAAAAGGGGTCACGGGGACTCCCTAGGTGTCCAAACACGTCACAAAGCATACTAGGACCCCTAAGGAGTCCCCGTGACCCCTTTTGACACATTGCAATTCTCAAGCATGTCTTAAGGGGTTGAAGGACCCCTTAAGACACACTAGAGCATTCAAATGTGTCAAAAGGGGTCACAGGGACTCCCTTGGTGTCCTAGTACACGTTAGGACCCTTAGGGAGTCCCCCTAACCCCATTTGACACATTGGAATGCTCAAGTGTGCCTTAAGGGGTCGTAGAACCCCTTAGGGCACACTTGAGCATTCCAATGTGTCAAAAGGGGTCACGTGGATTCCCTAGGTGTCCTAACACATGATAAAGCATACATGTTAGGACACCTAGGGAGTCCCCGTGACCCCTTTTGACACATTGGAATGCTCAAGTGTGCCTTAAAGGGTCCTATGACCCCTTAAGGCACACTTGAGTGTTCCAATGTATCAAAAGGGGTCACGAGGACTCCCTGGGTGTCCTAGTACGGGTTAGGACCCCTAAGGAGTCCCCCTGACCCCTTTTGACACATTGGAATGCTCAAGGGTTCTTTAAGGGGTTGTAGGACCCCTTAAGACATACTTGAGCATTCCAATGTGTGAAAAGGAGTGACGGGGACTCCTTAGGGGTCCTAGTATGCTTTATGATGCATTAGGACACGTAGGGAGTCCCCGTGACCCCTTTTGACACATTGGAACACTCAAGTGTGCCTTAAGGGGTTGTAGGACCGCTTAAGACACACTTGAGTGTTCCAATGTGTGAAAAGGTGTCATGGGGACTTGTTAGGGGTCCTAGTATGCTTTATCACGTGTTAGGACACCTAGGGAGTCTCCGTGACCCCTTTTGACACATTGGAACACTCAAGTGTGCCTTAAGGGGTCGTAGGACCCCTTAAGACACACTTGAGTGTTCCAATGTGTCAGAAGGGGTCACAATGACTCCCTAGGGGTCCTAGTATGCTTTATCATGTGTTAGGACCCCTAGGGAGTCCCCCTAACTGCTTTTGACACATTGGAATGCTCAAGTGTGTCTTAAGGGGTCCTACGGCCCCTTATGACACACTAGAGCATTCCAATGTGTCAAAAGGGCTCATGATGATTCCCTAGGGGTCCTAATAGACTTTATCACATGTTAGGACCCCTAGGGAGTCCCCGTGACCCCTTTTGACACATTAGAATGCTCAAGTGTGCCTTAAGGGGTCGTAGGACACATTAAGACACACTTGAGCATTCCAGTGTGTGTAAAGGGGTCACGGGGACTCCCTAGGGGTCCTAGTATGCTTTATCATGTGTTAGGACCCCTAGGGAGTCCTTGTGACCCCTTTTGACACATTGGAATGCTCAAGTGTTCCTTAAGGGGTCGTAGGACCCCTTAAGACACACTTGAGCATTCTAATGTGTGAAAAGGGGTCACGGGGACTTGTGGTTGGTAGGCCTGTTAAGGGGTCAATAGGGTTCAAAATGAAACTTCGATGGAATGGTGACCCCTTAGAATGCATTAGATCATGTTAGAGGACCTACATACCAAATTTGGATGACTTTTTCCTTGTAGAACTCGAAAGGGGTACATGGGCTGCTCTTGGGAGACCACATGTAGAAACGGGGCCCGTAGGCCTGTTGAGGGGTCATTAGGGTTTTAAATGCAACTTCAATGGAACGGTGACCCTTTCTAACACATTAGAACATATCAGAGCACCTACGTACCAAATTTGGATGACTTTTTCCTAGTAGAACACCAAAGGGGCGCATGGGGTGCTCTCAGGATACCTCATGTCGTATTGGGGTTGGTAGGCCTGTCAAAGGGTCATTAGGGTTAGCAATCAAAATTTGATGGAATGATGACCCTATGTACCAAATATGGACATCCTTTTCCAAGTAGAACTTAAAAGGGGTCCATGGGGTGGTCTCAGGAGACCACATGTCGAATCGAGGTTGGTAGACCTGTTAAGGGGTCATTAGGGTTACAAATGCAGCTTGGATGGAATGATGATCCTTTGGAATACATTAGGACATGTTAGAGGACCTATGTACCAAATTTGTATGACTTTTTCCTAGTAGAATTCAAAAAGAGTCCATGGGGTTCTCTGAGGAGACCACATGTCGAATTAGGGTCGGTAGGCCTGTTAAGCAGTCATTAGGGTTCCAAATGCAACTTTGATGGAACGGTGACCCTTTGGAATGCATTAAGACATGTTGGAGGACCTATGTACCAAATTGGGATGAATTTTTTCTAGTACAACTCAAAAGGGGTCCATGGGGTGGTCTCAGGAGAGCACATGTCAAATCATGGTGTGTAGGCCTGTTAAGGGGTCATTATGGTTCTAAATGCAACTTCTATGGAATGGTGACCCTTTCAAATTCATTAAGACATGTCAGAAGATCTATGTACCAAATTTGGATGACTTTTTTCTAGTAGAATGCAAAAGGGGTCCATGGGGAGCTCTCGGGAGACCACATGTCGAAATGGGGTCAGTAGGCATGTTAAGGGGTCATTAGGGTTCGAAATGTAACTTCTATGGAACCGTGACCCTTTGGAATGCATTAGGACTCCCTAGGGGTCAAAAGGGGTCAAGGGGACTCCCTAGGGGTCCTAATGCGTACTAGGACCCCTAGGGGGTCCCCCTGACCCCTTTTGACACATTGGAATGCTCAAGTGTGTCTTAAGGGGTCCTTTTGACTCCCTAGGGTTCCTAACATGTGATAAGACATACTAGGACCCCTAGGGAGTCATTGTGACCCCTTTTGACACATTGGAATTCTCAAGTGTGTCTTAAGGGGTCCTATGACCCCTTATGACACACTAAAGCATTCCAATGTGTCAAAAGGGGTCACGATGATTCCCTAGGGGTCCTAATATGCTTTATCACACGTTAGGACACCTAGGGAGTTCCCATGACCGCTTTTGACACATTGGAATGCTCTAGTGTGTCTTAAGGGGTCGTAGGACCCCTTATGACACACTAGAGCATTCCAATGTGTCAAAAGGGGTCATGATGATTCCCTAGGGGTCCTAGGATAGCTAGGGAGTCCCCGTGACCCCTTTTGACACATTGGAATGCTCAAGTGTGCCTTAAGGGGTTGTAGGACCCCTTAAGACACACTTGAGCATTCCAATGTGTGAAAAGGGGTCACGGGGACTCCTTAGGGGTCCTAGTACGCTTTATCATGCGTTAGGACACCTAGGGAGTCCCTGTGACCCCTTTTGACACATTGGAATGCTCAAGTGTGCCTTAAAGGGGTCCTAACATGTGATAAAGCATATTAGGACCCTTATGGAATCATCATGACCTCTTTTGACACATTGGAATGCTCTAGTGTGTCATAAGGGGTCGTAGGACCCTTTAAGACACACTTGAGCATTTCAATGTGTCAAAAGGGGTCACAGGGACTCCCTAGAGGTCCTAACACGTGATAAGGCATACTAGGACCCCTAGGGAGTCATTGTGACCCATTTTGACACATTAGAATGCTCAAGTGTGTCTTAAGGGGTCACGATGACTCCCTAGGGGTCCTAGTATGTTTTATCACATGTTAGGAACCTTAGGGAGTCAAAAGGACCCCTTATGACACACTTGAGCGTTCCAATGTTTCAAAAGGGGTCACGGGGACTCCCTAGGTGTCCTAATGCATGATAAAGCATACTAGGACCCCTAGGGAATCATCGTGAGCCCTTTTGACACAACGTGACTGCTAGGGAGTCCCCATGACCTCGTATCACACGTTAGGACCCCTAGGGAGTCTCTCTCTGCCTCCAGTGAACTATTCTTCAAAGCGTCCATTTTTGCATAGCTAGGGTTTACGACACCTATAAAAGGCACATTTAATACAAAGATTTAGCCGACCACATTAGTACATATATAATATACATTATATATATCATATGCCTCTTTTTTATATATATTATATACATAAATATATGTAAAAGTTCAATTGTTTTCATTTGCTCCTGCCATTTTTTCATCAGTCGGGGAATATCGGGTACCCGATATTTTTGGGTACACAATTTTCGCCAGGCAATATTTGACGAAAATATTCCCTGTCCCCATAGAGCAAACAATCACAGGATTTTATACTTTTTTCACGCGTTGCAAAACAAAAAATGTGATTTGGGGCCCATTGTTTGATTTTTGTCGACTTGTGGTTTCACCATGGGAAGCACCAGTCATCGAAAGGCTAAACATAAGAGGAAGCTAATAGATGAGGAAATTCAAGTATATAGGGAAAAAGATAAGGAAAATCACTGAAGAAGGAGAGAAGGTATGTTAACCATTAATCAAGGTGACCCGGTAAATGTAGTTGTAAGTGAAGAGGATGTTCAATTTGAAAATGCACAGATGGAGATTGAAAATGTAGACTTTGGGAATGAAAATGTTGCACAAGAATGACATGAATGTTATACGTCTCCAAATTATATGCGAAATGAAGTCCCTTGTAATAAAGATAATCAATCTTCAAATTCGGGGCTTTCAAAAACACCTAAATGGTTAATTGAAATTGAGGAGAACATTATGAATAATTGGGAAGGAAAGAGGTCACATAGAACCATTAGGTTGTGGGCTTCAAGACTTTATGATCAATTTTTTCAAAACAAGACATTGGTTGAGAAATGTCAAATTTTTGTGCAGTTGTTAAAGATGCAAAAGATGAGACCTGTGCTTGTGAAATTGAAGATTCGTGTGAACAAAAAAATGGAGAGAAATGCCATTATTGTGAAAAATCTTTTCAATGCTCTCAATAACATTGGGAAGACTAGTAGAGAAAAAGACAAGAGAGTTGCTTGGAGGGTTATTACAACCTCCTTAGTAAGTCATCAGTTGAGAAAGGCTCGTTTGATGAGACAAACTTGTGTTGACTTCAATATATACCGTAAAACTTTGGGTAGAGCACTTACAAGAAGAGAAAGACTTGATGATCCACTTCAAATTGATACATGGGCTTATGGTGGGAGACTTCCATGTTTCGATAAGAAGCTAATAGACATTGTCAAGGATGAAATTCAACAATTTTGGGATGCTAACTCAAGAGTGTCACCAAATGTGAAGGATGTCTTGAAGTTGAGAGTTGGCAATCGAGACCGCACTCCACATCCTAAACATTATGTGGAGGTAAGTCAAACAATGTTGTATAAAAATTTTTGTGAGACACATCCAACATTGAAAATATCACAAAGGTCTTTTGAATCCGTGAAGCCATTTTATTGTGTACCCCTTAAGATTTGAAATACATGTTGTTGCAAATATCATGTTGAGTTTTCAATGCATCATGAATTATTATGGTCCATTCATTCTAAATTACATACTAATGAAATGCTAGAGGATTGTGGTGCAAGTGGTCTTCCGAAATCATCAAGAGACTTGCTAGATCAATTTTTATGTCATAGAGATGATGGTTGTTTATTTTATTAAAAAAAATTCTTAAATGCCAAGTGCTCAGAATGTGGTGGCTTGTCCAAGTTTAGAACATGTTTTCATGAGGGTTTGGAACACAATTTTGGAAAGACACTCGTCCAAAAAAAGGTATATGAAATAGTGAAATATACATTGAGAGTGGAGGTGAAGGCTCTAGATATGAGTTAGTTGCAAAAGAATACAATGTTGCTGATTTTATCTCAGATTTCAAGAAAAATCTTTTTTACAAGTATGCAAGGTATAGTCATAGGTCTCAATGGTTGGATCAACAATTCAGGACATGTAAGGACACTTTCCTCATTGGAACTATTATATCCATTGTAGACTTTGCGGAGAACTATACATTGCAGCCCCAAAATGAGACTCAAGCTCAATATTACAATTTGATTCAGGTTGCTATTTTTGTACACATCACATATAGACATTCCCCTGATAGCACAAAAGATGAGAGAAAGATAATAAGAGAGTACCATTTTTATATGAGCGACGACAGGTCTCACTCTCATGAGTTTGTTCAACATTATTTCCAGAACTATTTTGACTTCTTGCAAGAAAATGGTATTGCTATGGATAGGCATCTCATTTGGTCGGATAATTGTACTGGTCGATTTAAGAATGCCAGAATGTTTTATTGGTTGTGTAGAATGCATGTGGAGAGAGGTGTACCTCATATTTGGAGTTTTTTTGAGTTAGGGCATGGGAAAGGGGAGCATGACGGAGCAGGTGCATGTGTCAACAGAGCTTTAGTTAAGGAGCAATTAAGGATTTCAGGTGATGTACTTCTTGATGCTCATTCTATTGTTGATTGGTTTACTTTAGCATTGTCACAGGGGGGGACTCTTGATTCTACAGTGCGTAGATTATTTTGGTTGGTTGAGGATGGAACTATAGGAGATAGATTGGATTGTCAAACAGTGAAAGACTCTTCAAAAATGCATTCATTCCAAAGCTCCAATAGTAGTACATGGACCATTTGGACATGAGAGTTGGCTTGTTTTTGCCCCATGTGTTTTCAGTATGATTGGGATCATTGCAAGTCAAGTGAGTGGGTGGATACATGGGTTCCACAGTATCTGACTCCTTTATCTTTGACACTCTCTATAATAAATGATGACATGGACACTTCAGTTGACTATGACCATCTTTCAGATCTTTTGAAGCCAGGAGATGTTTTTGCATTGGTTGCACCGCAGGGGAATGATGAGAGGTCAGATTATTGGTTAGCACATTGTGTACAAGGTAAACAAAAGCTTGTACAACCGATGATAGATGGTGATGGGTTCACATATCCTATTGGTTCAGTTGTTGTTGCGAGAACATGGCTGTGAACATACATGATTAGAAAGAATCAAGTTCCCACATTTGAAGACTATGAGAAGCACAAAACTATTCTTATGTATTCACACCTTGTTATAGCAACAAATGTCAAGTTGTCAAAGCATCAAGGAAGACCAAAGACAAAAGAACTTTGGACTATTACTACTGCTGATCATGAAGCACTATTGGAAACCCTGAAGCAAAGAGATGACCCTTCAGGAACACTTGACTAGGTAATAAGTTAACTTAGTGCATTATTTTCTAAGTTTGTTAAGCTTAATTTCAATACATTAATTTGACCTTTCTTAGATTGTATTTTGTGTCAATAAACTTGGTTTTGTATGTGGAATGTAACTTGTGCAGGAGCACCTATGAAGATGCCTATGGTCACCATGGATCCAATTAGAGATAGAAAGACAAAAGGATCCTTAATGGTTAATTGAGATCTTTTGAAGCCTATAATGGCAATTTGTAACAATCAATTTGATTTAAAAGTTAAATGTCCTAAAACTCTTCATAAGGACTTATGACCAAAATCATGTATGGGTGGCCAATAGTGCCAAGAAGAGATCTTACATGTCATATACTTATGTCATTTGCATGGTTTGAATTCCTACATGTTTGATTGTTGTTTTTAATGCTTTAAGGATATTATTTTTTATCAAATTTAACAAGCTTAATCATGATTAATTTCACAGTTCAAATTTCAAACATACCACTAACAGTCAATTGAAAGTGGCTCATATCTCAGACCTCATGAGAGGTATTGACAAACTGTCAGGTGCTACAGGGTCATGTTTTTGAGATCTACAATAACCTCTCTTAGTTTTGGGCAATTCGACTTCATTTGTATTTGGCAAGGCGATCTCAGTTGATGCCAAAACTTGCAGTGAGGGTCAGTTGAAAGTGGCTCAGTAGCGTATCTTTCAAATCGTCTGACTTGGCATCAAACCATCTACTCCATCGGCTCTGGTTGGCCAGGTAAACACCAGTGACAACCCCATTCTACCGATAGAGTCATGAAAATGCTCACGACCACACTCGATCCAAGTGACCCCAAGGTGCACTAAGCATGATTGGGCAGCAATCTTTTGGGGCTCGTATCTTAGACCTTGTGAGATCCATTGACAAACTATTAGGTGCTATGAGATTGTGCTTTTGAGGTCTACAATAACCTCTCTCAGTTTTGGGCGATTCGACTTCGTTTGCATTTGGTAAGGTGATCTCGGTCGATGCCAAAACTTGCAGTGAGGGTCAACTGAAAGTGGCTTAGCAGTGTATCTTTCAAACCATCTGACTTGGCATCAAACCATCTACTCCATCGGCTTTGACTAGCCGGGTAAATGCTAGTGACAACCCCATTCTACCCACAAAGTAAAAAAAATGCTAGCGACCACGCTCGACCCAAGTGACCCCAAGGTGCACTAAGCACGATTGGGTAGTGATCTTCTAGGGATTGTATCTCGGACCTCATGAGAGCTATTGATAAACTATTAGGTACTACGGGATCATCTTTTTGAGGTCTACAATAACCTCTCTTAGTTTTGGGCGATTCGACTTCATTTGCATTTGGCAAGGCGATCTCAGTCGATGCCAAAACTTGCAGTGAGGGTCAGTTGAAAGTGGCTCAGCAGTGTATCTTTCAAACCATCCAACCTGGCATCAAACCATTTCCTCCATCATCTCTGGTTGGCTGAGTAAATGCCAGTGACAACCCCATTCTACCCATAGAGTCATGCAAATGCTCGCGACCATGCCCGACCCAAGTGACCTCAAGGTGCACTAAGCATGATTGGGCAGCGATGTTCTGGGGCTCGTATCTCAAACCTCATGAGAGCTATCGAAAAATTGTTAGGTGCTACGAGATCATGTTTTCAAGGTCTACAATAACCTCTCTCGATTTTGGGCGATTCGACTTCATTTGCATTTGGAAAGGCAATCTCAGTCGATGCCAAAACTTGCAGTGAGGGTTAGTTGAAAGTGGCTCAGCAGCGTATCTTTCAAACCATCTAACCTAACATTGAACCATCTATTCCATCAGCTCCATTTGGCCAGGTAAATGCCAGTGACAACCCCATTCTACCCACAGAGTCACAAAAATGCTCACGACCACACTCGACCCAAGTGACCCCAAGGTGCACTAAGTAGGATTGGGCAGTGATCTTCTGGGGCTCGTATCTCAGACCTCGTGAGAGCTATTGAAAAATTGTTAGGTGCTACAGGATTTTGTTTTTGAGGTCTACAGTAACCTCTCTCAGTTTTGGGCAATTTGACTTCGTTTGCATTTGGCAAGGCAATCTCAGTCGATGCCAAAACTTGCAGTGAGGGTTGTTGAGAGTGGCTCAGCAGCGTATCTTTCAAACCGTCTGACCTAGCATCAAACTATCTACTCCATCAGCTCTAGTTGGCTGGGTAAACACCAGTGACAACCCCATTCTACCAACAGAGTGACGAAAATACTCGCGACCACGCTCGACCCAAGTGACCCCAAGGTGCACTAAGCACGATTGGGCAGTGATCTTCTGGGGCTCATATCTTGGACCTTGTGAGACCTATTGACAAAATGTCAGGTGCTACAAGATCATGTTTTTGGAGTATACAATAACCTCTCTCAGTTTTGGGTGATTTGACATCATTTTCATTTGGCAAGGTGATCTCAGTTGATGCCAAAACTTGCAGTGAGGGTCAGTTGAAAGTGGCTCAGCAGCGTATCTTTCAAACCATCTGACCTGGCATCAAACCATCTACTCCATTAGCTCTAGTTGGCTAGGTAAATGCTAGTGACAACCCCATTCTACCCACAGAGTCATGAAAACACTCGCGATCACACTCGACGCAAGTGACCCCAGGGTGCACTAAGCACAGTTGGGCAGCAATCTTCTAGGGATCATATCTCAAATCTTGTGAGAGCTATTGACAAAATATTAGGTGCTACAAGATCATGTTTTTGAGGTCTACAATAACCTCTCTTGGTTTTGGGTGATTCGACTTCATTTTCATTTGGCACTGCAATCTGAGTCGATGCCAAAACTTGCAGTGAGGGTCAGTTGAAAGTGGCTCAGCAGCGTATCTTTCAAACTGCCTGACCTGGCATCAAACCATCTACTTCATCAGCTTCAGTTGGCTAGGTAAACACTAGTGAAAACCCCATTCTACCCACAGAGTCATGAAAATGCTCGCGACCACACTCGACCCAAGTGACCCCAAGGTGCACTAAGCATGATTGGGCAATGATCTTTTGGGGCTCGTATCTCAAACCTCGTGAGAGCTATCAAAAAACTATTAGGTGATACAAGATCATGTTTTTGAGGTCTACAATAACCTCTCTTAGTTTTGGGTGATTCAACTTTGTTTGCATTTGGCAAAGCGATCTCAATCGATGCCAAAACTTGCAGTGAGGGTCAGTTGAAAGTGGCTTAGCAGTGTATCTTTCAAACCGTCTGACCTGGCATTGAACCGTTTTCTCCATTGGCTCTGGTTGGCCGAGTAAATGCTAGTGACAACCCTACTCTACCCACAAATTCATGAAAATGCTCACGACCACGCTCGACGCAAGTGACCCCAAGGTGCACTAAGCATGATTGGGCAGTGATCTTCTGGGGCTCATATCTTGGACCTTGTGAGAGCTATCGACAAAATGTTAGGTTTCATAGGATCATGTTTTTGAGGTCTACAATAACCTCTCTCAATTTTGGGTGATTTGACTTCATTTGCATTTGGCAAGGTGATCTCAGTCAATACCAAAACTTGTAGTGAGGGTTAGTTGAAAGTGGCTCAGCAACGTATCTTTCAAACCGTCTGACCTGGCATCGAACTGTCTACTCCATCAGCTCTAGTTGGCTGGGTAAATGCTAGTGACAATTCCATTCTACCCACAGAGTCATGAAAATGCTTGTGACCATGCTCGACCCAAGTGACCCCAAGGTGCACTAAGCATGATTGGGCAGTGATCTTCTGGGGCTCATATCTCAAACCTCGTGAGAGCTATTGACAAAATTTTAGGTTTTATGGGATCATGTTTTTGAGGTCTACAATAACCTCTCTCAATTTTGGGTGATTTGACTTCATTTGCATTTGGCAAGGCAATCTCAGTCGATGCCAAAACTTGCAGTGAGGGTCAATTGAAAGTGGCTCAGTAGCGTATCTTTCAAACCGTCCAACCTGGTATCAAACCATTTGCTCCATCAGATCTAGTTGGCCGAGTAAACGCTAGTGAAAACCCCATTCTACCCATAGATTCACAAAAATGCTCACGACCACGCTCAACCCAAGTGACCCCAAGGTGCACTAAGTATGATTGGGCAGTGATCTTCTGGGGTTCGTATCTCAGACCTCGTGAGAGCTATTGACAAACTATCAAGTGCTATAGGATTGTGTTTTTGAGGTCTACAATAACCTCTCTTAGTTTTGGGCAATTTGACTTCATTTGCATTTGGCAAGGCGATCTCAGTCGATGCCAAAACTTGCAGTGAGGGTTAGTTGAAAGTGGCTCAGCAGTGTATCTTTCAAACCGTCTGACCTGGCATTGAACCATCTGCTCCATCATCTCTAATTGGCTAGCTAAATACCAGTGACAAACCCATTCTACCCACAGAGTCACGGAAACTCTCGTGACCATGCTCGACCCAAGTGACCCCAAGGTGCACTAAGCATGATTGGGCAGCAATCTTCTGGGGCTCGTATCTCAGACCTCATGAGAGCTATCAACAAACTATTAGGTGCTATGGGATTGTTTTTTCAAGGTCTACAATAACCTCTCTCAATTTTGGGTAATTCAACTTCGTTTGCATTTGGCAAGGTGATCTCAGTCGATGCCAAAACTTGTAGTGAGGGTCAGTTGAAAGTGGCTCAGCAGCGTATCTTTCAAACTGTCTGACCTAGCATTGAACCATCTACTCTATCAGCTTTGGTTGGCTGGGTAAATGCTAGTGACAACCCCATTCTACCCATAGAGTCACAAAAATGCTTGCGACCATGCTCGACCCAAGTGACCCCAAGGTGCACTAAGCACGATTGGGTAGCGATCTTCTGGGGCTCATATCTCGGACCTCGTGAGAGCTATCAACAAACTGTTAGGTGCTACAAGATTGTGTTTTTGAGGTCTACAATAACCTCTCTCAAGTTTGGGTGATTTTACTTCATTTTCATTTGGCAAGGTGATCTCAGTCGATGCCAAAACTTGCAGTGACGGTCAGTTGAAAGTGGCTCAGCATTGTATCTTTCAAACCGTCTAACCTGGCATCGAACCATCTACTCCATCATCTCTGATTGGCTGGGTAAATGCTAGTGACAACCCCATTCTACCCATAGAGTCATGAAAACACTCGCGACCATGCTCGACCCAAGTGACCCCAAGGTGCACTAAGCATGATTGGGCAGCGATCTTTTCGGTTGTTGGATTCATAGAGGACTAGGACTATATAAGTGGGAAACTCAAGAGAGATTTTCAATACCAAGCTGATGATGACTTCATGATGCATGATAATGCATTTCTTTGTGTTGACATCAGTCATGATTCAGAGATGTTGGCTTCAGGTTCACAGGGTGGGAAAATTGAGGAGGACGTGCTCGCAATTGAATCCCAAAATCTATATGTATGATGGCTTCGACAAAATATTTATTGGTGTCACTTGCATGAAGCGGTATGTTTGTGGAGAGCTAGAAATGACATGCTCTAGTTATAGCACCAAGCATCTAATCAAAACACAGACGCATTAACACTTGTGTTGCAATAAGATCCAGATGGCACTATTCAGTAAATTAGTCCCTTTGCATCTATCTCATGTTTATGAATAGATGTTTGTAAGCCTTTATTGCTTTTAGGTTAAAAGCATTATCATTTATAGTTTAGTTGATTCATTGTAAATCCTGCATGGGGAGTTGTACTTGGATAATTCAAAGGACGCTTACGCTTCTCAATAGCGAAGTGATCCAACTGTTGGTGTTGGTTGAGTCTTTTTGTTTGGGCTTTAAAGGTCATTTTGTAAGCATTTCTTTCGAAGACAAATCTGTTCACCAACAAGAAGTTAAACCTCAACCATAATAAGCTCCATGAACAGGGTATTCCAGAGTAAAGAAAAATAAATGTAACTTCAACAAGATATAATTTAAATCATAATGATAATCATAGTCAAGATATAACTTCACCATTCAATTCCACAAACATGAATAATAAATATGTATATACAAAAGATGATGCAAATATAAAATATAAATGAATATGTTCTATATATGTATCAAATGTATCAAAAGTATGTCCATATACAAATATGGCACATGCCATTTCAAAATGTCTACAAAATCAATGTTTTAAGGTGTACAATGTGGCATATATGCCATCTCAAAATGTGCCAAGTGTCATCTCTAAATGACCAAAAAACTAAAATTGCATCCTATGCTCTAGGGGGATCATCAAAATGTAGCCTCTTTGAAGAAGTGTTGGGCTCTGATTGATCCTGCATAAAAAATGAGTTCAAACCAAAGTTAGATTGCTTACTTTATATGATTTGTACACACACACACACACACACACACACAGATATATATATATATATATATATATATATATATATATAAATAATTCATAATTTTCAAACACTAATTTAATTAAAGTTATAACTGAATACAAATAAATTTGTACCTGGTCTCTCGATCGCCTACCACAATCAAGTGTCCTAACATAAGTCTTGGGTAGTGAAGGGACCATGCCAACAATACCAACTCTGACCTATAAATATATATTTGCAATAATGAGATTAGTAGACTAGTGCAACATAGAGTAATAAATCTACAAAATAGGATGATAGCATAATAAAATTATGAATTGATTGAACTAAAATTAAAACTTACATCTGGTGATCCCTCCTCTGGAATAGTGGGCTGGGTCAACAAAGAAATGAAAGATTCTCATGGGACCTCCCTCATAGTCGGAGTAACCTATGAGAGTAAAAAGATTGTCAATTATATATCAATGTACTTCATCATAGCAACCCTAGTTACAAAATACAAATAACAATATGTAAAATTCTATGTACAACTGGGCTATCACTTCGAATTGAGACACCTGTAACCCTACACCACTGAACCAGTGTCGTGACATCATCAATAGCCACACCCTATACAATAAAGTGCAAGTAAAATATTTATTACTACACACAAGTGGCATACATATGCATGCATAAGTAATCTTAAACAATTAACTACCTTTCCTTTTTTGACACCTGATGAAGGAACCCCCTCATGCCCCCCACTGACGTTGGCTATAGCCTGCTAGAACACAATAAGATGACAATATATATTAGTAAATGTATGAATTTTATTGCTCTAATTGATAGATATTTAAGCATGTACACCAAATGATATAAAAAAAAACTAATGGGTTCATAATTTATAATATACTATATAGTCATCAAGGCCAAATGAAATGGCCGAAAGTGTGGACTCATCCACCTATCTCACCTCCTCCTGTGTCATCGACTGAACATAAATGGAAAAAATATATATACATAAGTGCATGCAATCATTAAAACTAATCTAAATAAATAAATTATTTTAAAATTAAATAAGTCATGTGACAAATTTATTTATAATGTTTACTCTTACCGTATCAATAGGAGTCAATGGCTCTACGTGAACCTCCTGAGCACTCTCATGAGATGTAGATGCTCCATGAGGTGTTGTAGCCTTTGCAGTAGCCTCTCCTATATCTCCCTCATCAATATCATGAAACTGATATATATCAAAATCAGTAAGCGGTCTGAGGCACATATGCATGCACATAATGCACATATGGGGCTCACATACATGTGAACTCCGATGAGATGTCGATGCGCTAGCAGCATCCATAGGAGGCAACACTGACCTAGTCCTTGTGATCAACTGATCACTCAGTAAATGAATTGCCCTAATAGTCTGTTTAGCAGCCTCTCTAACGATATCAGGATGCTGCACTGAAGGAGGGGGTGCAACATCAGTGGGGGGGACAAAGGTAGTGGCCTTTCAGTGCTGGGAAGATGGCCTAGTCTGAGGAGCTCCTCTGCCTATGCCCATGTTGGGCCTCATACTCCAATAATCAACATGTTGACCAAGCACAAAATCAGCATACAATTTTTTAAGGAAATAAAATGGGACCTCCAAATTGCTATGTGGTGGTTTATCAAAAACCATCCACCAGCGATCCCAAAAGTTTGTAAGCATTGCTTCATTTGTGCACCATTTTATTGATAATTTGGGATTTTTGGGGTCAACTGGTATTCCGGTTTTAGGATCGACAAAAAGGGCAGCTATATCTTCCTTAGCTATATTTAGGGCTACAATCCCATCATGGTCAAGCCCGTCATCAAATTGGTCGTGCATATCATCATGCCAATGAAGAGTAGCATTATGTTGCTGCGTGAAAGTGTCAATATTTCCAACAATTGTATTTAGTGTGGTAAGCATGGGAGCTAATGTAGGTATATTTTGATACATGTTTTGGAAACCTCGTATTGTGTTCAAATTTTCTTCTATCAAATCTTGTAAAGATTTAGGGTTTAGATATGGGGGATTGTTTTCAAGATTGTTAGTTGGAGGGTTATTTTCTTCATTGTTGTTAGCCATGCCTGATTAAATAAAAAAAAATCTAAGTTTCAAATATTATTACAAATATAAATACAAAACCCTATTTAAAAAAAAGACACTACATTTACAATGAAAATGAAATAAATTAATAAAAATATACAATTAACTACTTACCAAATATGCTTTAAGTCGAATTTGATGTTTCGAATATCAAGTATCCAAAAATATATTAGGTATCAGAAAACCACGGCTAGAAAATGATAAAATCGCGCTAGGAAATGAAGAATAGGGCTTGCAGGTGTGGGATATATGCCACAATTATCGGGTACCCAAAAATATCGGGTACCCATAAATATCGGGTACCTGTAAATATCGAGTACCCGATATTTTTGGGTACCCGATTAGGAATGTGCTTTGGTGGAAGGCTTGCCCAGGTGTACTGACACCCAGGTCTACTAAAAAGTCAACAAGCACTTTCATGCACTTTTGGATGAGTGAAAAGTGAATATTTTTCACATCACCATTTTTTGGCCCCTCATCTTCTTGCACATATCCCTCAATTACATTGTCTCCAAAAAAATGTGACCATGATGCCTACAATTATGTTTCTCAGAGAATGTTAAACTATTCTCGAAACAAAGAGAAGCTTAAAGAGAAGTTGGCAACAACCAACAAAATGAGTGTGGACACCTGAAGATAAATATCAAATAGGGGAAAAGCACCTACAACAACAGAGGCAATAGCTATAGATATAGATGAGGATATCATAGAAATCCCTAATTAAGTGTTTCAAAGAGAAAACGATGGATTGTGAATTAGGTGTTTCTTCGATATCGTCATCTAAATCTATTATTTACATTGGAATGCAGCCTGCAGATATTGATACTGCACCAGCCGAGCACGATGGAGGCATCGATTCTAATGTGAATTGTAGTACTCAAGGTATACATTTTGTATTTGAATTTTGATTAATGAATATTTAATACAAGAAAACATATTCAATTGTTTAAGGTGGATTATGTTTGACGTGTGGTGGTAACTTTCTCATTGTAGTGATGAATCTATTGTTTAAATCAACTACACATGAATATACGATAGACAATGAGGATGCACAAACATGAATGATTCATATGTTTCACAATCAAGATCTATTTTATCAAGAATCTTGTATATGCTCTTGTGACCTAGTACTCAAGGTATACATTTTCTATTCAAATTTTGATTAATGAATATTTAATACAAGAAAACTTATTCAATTGTTTAAGGTGGATTAGTTGTGATGATGAGATGCGCCATTTAGATGTTAATTGTGACAGTCTCTTGGTTTCAGGCAATGCAGAAAGAGAAGCCTAGTTCAATATGCAATCTCAATTCATATACATAGGATATCAGGTGGAGTTGAAAAACACAATAGGGTTGCATTTTTTATAGAGGTCTTTAATTGCGTATTTTAAGTTATAGACCATCGTGAAAATGTAAATGTGTTGTGTTTTTTCAAATCCACCTGCTCTCTGTCAAAACATTTAAATAGTCTTTTAAACTGCTATTAAAAATAAAATATTTAATTAACATTTACTTACAAATTTGTGTGCTTGTCTGAGTTTGATACGCAGATCTACGTATCAAACTCAGACAAGCACACAAATCTGTAGGCTATGAATATACAATACAATGAAAATGCTTTGTTCAATCTAATTGTGCTAAATAGAAGAAAATAACTAAATCAAAGCTTTATAGATTCATATATGCATACTAATTATAAACAAGCAATATATTCAACTAAAAGTAGGAATATATTGAAAATGGTGTCACATTTTTTTTAAACAAAAGTTAATATTGGTCAAAATTTCATCCTTTACACAGTACTAAATTCAACCAGGATGCTATACATTCGACGATCCTTTCGATGAATTTTGGTGGATAATTCGATGAAAAAATGGACTAAATTCGACCAGGATGCAATACATTCGATGCTCAATTCATCGAATTTGAGTGGATAATTCGATGACATAATGGTCTCAATTTTGACCATTGCACCAATCGATTGACCAGTTATTCTTCCAGTTCCAAGGGATTGTTGCAGTCGATAATTCAACCAGTTTTGGGGTTGAAATTTTGACTATTATATACCATGTAGAAAATTTGACGAAAAAAGATTGACGACAGTTTCAGTCACCTATTCGACCAATTGTGGTAGAAAATTTGACTAATTCTCATCGAAATTTAAGGTAAAGTTTACTAGTGAAATTCTCTATGTTTCAAAACTGCGTACATAAATAAACAAAGTTCCTCCCAAGGTGTTGAATGATCCTTGAAGGAAAGAAATAAATCCTCTAATAATCTCTATTCTATAAATCTTGACTAAAGTGGATTAAACTAAGGACTCAAAAGTAATATTTTTGAAATAATGATTATATAATCTACAAACCACAAAGTATGAACCAAATGACAATTTCCAAATTATAGTTAGATCAGTGCCTTCTAAATACTTGGGCTATAGAGTCATAAAAATTTCAATCCTACATACAATCAGAGATAGTTTTAAGGTAACTCACTCCTATAAAGCAAGACCATCACCCTACAAGCTTCTATTGAGACAAAATTTAAAACAACTTATACAATAGGTCCTATGGTTTTTAACCCAACTTAAGAGCCCGAAAGGAAATAGTAACAGGTTCTCAGACCATACTACCATTATTCAAATTGTACAAATTGGTCATAAATGAATGCATCAAATAGAAAAACACAGTAGGATACCCTGGTTCATAGAGTAATCTGAAAGACTAATTGAAAACATATAACTTATAACCACAAATAAAAAAGAAGAGCACTTATCTTTATTAATGTTGAAAAAAATAGTACATTAGAGTTCATATTGTAGTTTTGATTGAATTATATCCTATGAAAATATATCTTGTATTGTATTCCTCTCTTTACATTTTACATTATGTATATATACATTTTTGAGTGGCTTTCACACCTCTTTAGGGTGAAAAGACACACCCTTATTCAAATTGTTTTGAAAAAATGTAAACTAACTAAAAGATAACTACCTAACTTTCAGATTTGGGCTTGGTTGAAAAACTGAAACACCTTGTGGAAAGATAAGATTTTTAGTGGAGATAGAAAATTTGATTTCCCAAACTAGGTCTTTTTTAGATTTTTTAAATTTGACCATCTTCTTCCTTTATCGACATCATCTTTGCAGCAGGTTGAAATTTCAGCATTTTCTGAAGGCTTTGATCATAGAATTTTGATTGTTCTTGTCATAGAGCTTCCTTCCATAATGTCTCAACTTTTTAATTGAAAATTAATGTAATATTTTATCCCATTTCATGTACTCCATCATTAATTATTCGGCATGGAGTTTAAGAGGCCATTTTTTAGGGTTTTATCACTATATAGGACTCCAAATTTTGCCCAAAATTTAGAGCTCCAACAGGCTCTTTCTGGGGACGTATGCTCCATGTGAGCATAGTGAGATTCCAACTATCTCTAGAGAAGTAGACCAAGTATCCATACTAATCTGATGTGAAGTAAAACTGGGTGGCCCCAGGCCCCCCAAAATTGAACATTGATCCTTTCCTCTATCAAACACTTGATTTTGATCATGTAACACTTTTAACCTTGCTACATTACACATGTCATCCTTATAGACAATTCTCATTGCTTCATCAATATGATCTTTGGCATCTAATCTATATTCATCCCTTGAGAAATCATTAGGTCCGTTATAATCCTTGCTGAATAGAAGATTTTGGTTAATCATACAAACCTCTAGGTTAGTCTTCTTTTTTTGGATATTTTCTTGTTCACAATCTACCCCATCTCTATATTCTAGATATTTTTTCTCCTCACCAAAAGGATTTAAGAATAGCTTATCTTCAAGAAGTACAAACTCTCTCTCACCAGGAGTTTGATTAGCTGGGATATTTCTAAAATTTTTAGAACTATGCTTCAACACATTCTCTTCATCATGTCTAGCTAATTCCATCTCATCTTCATATGTTTGGTGTACCTCTAGCTCAAAGGATGAACTCCAAGATATCTCACCCTCTGAATGCACTTCATAAGTTTCATCAAATTTAAAATTAGGACTGTTATCTTCATTATGATGTTGATGGATTCCATTGCATAAAGGATCCTCTTCAAATAATGGATTCGATAACATAGAGAAATCAGACATATCTTCATCTACTTCCTCTTCAAACAACGGATTCAAGAACATAGAGAATTCAGACATACATTCATGATAATTTTCATTTGGATCATCAAGTTTTTCATCAACAAGACTAACATCTTCATTGATATTATCTCTTGAAACTTCCTCCTATTCATGCAGTTCTATTTCATCTCTACAATTTAATATCTCTTGAATATGGGCTAATCCGTCTACCTCCTTACCATGGTGGATTGAGAAAAAAATTGGACCATTCTTCTCAGTGTGTCTTTGGTATTCTATGTCTAATAAGGCTAAAATCTCTTCTACATGGAGAAGATCCTCTTTTTCATTTTCATATTCACTGATGTTTGACATCATACAAGTATCATCATGGAAAAAATTTTCCTCAGACTGTCCAAAAGAATCTTCTCCATCAAAATATGAAACCTCACTTGACTCATATGTTATTTTAGTTTTGTACTCCTTCTCCTCTGCAACTAGTTCATTATTCATAAGTTCAAGAAAGGTAAGGAACTGATGATCATATAAAAGACCTAGTTCTCACATTTTGTTTAAAAGATTAGAAGATGGAGGTCTGCATTTTGAAGGTATTTCTTGATAGATATGAAACATCCTTAGGAAAAATTGTACTGCAGATTCTTCCTCTTATTTCTCTAAATTCAAAAATGCATCCAAAGGGGATATATAATTTGGGTCTTCTTCATCATCACTGAGATTTCCATCAAACACAAGGCCTTGTTCAATTTGATCATAAGACTCCTCTTCTTTTTCCTCACTATCTTCTTCTAATATCTTAACAAAAATCTTTAGATCATGGTCATCTAGCAAGATTCTCAAGTTTTTGACCTTTCTCATTAATTCTTTTTGTGAAGGCATAATTGTTACAGGTATTCTTCGATAAATATCCACCATCCTCAAGAATAAGTGTGCACAAGACTCCCCTTCAAATCTCTCCAAACTGAAAAATGTGTGAAGTAGAGACATACTATGATCCTCCTCCATGATGAAACTTTGGTCTTCACACTGTTCATAACACATGTTATCTTCATTGCTTGCATCATGGAATTCATATAGAAACCATTGTTCAAATTATTTCCAAGATGAAATACTTTGTGTAGGTAATGATTCATATGCCTCTCTTGCATTATCTTCTAATCACCTGACAAATAGTTCCATTGCCTGATCTTCTACAAAAATCTCATAGTTCTCTATAAATGCATAAAATGCATCCAAATGTTCAACTAGTAATTCATCCCATTCTCCATGGAACTTTGGTACAAGCTACGAAAACTTAGGGAGTAACTTAAAAGGAATACATTGGAAACCCTTAAGATCCAATGGCCTGATACCATATGGAATAAATGGTTTTCTTTGAAATGGTTTTTTATTCTGATACATTCTGAATATTTGAATTGGTTGTAACTTTTTTCTTTATACATTAGGTTCTTGACAATAGAGTCACCACCTCTTTCAAAGAGAAAAACTTTACTTATCTCCTTCTGGGTCTTCTTCCTCAGTAGAGTCACTGATTGAAATGCTTTACTAAATAGAGTCACCACCTCATTTGAGGAATGTCTTGTTTCTGAGTTCTTTCTTCTAGTAGAGTGTGCTTCCAAACAAACTACTATAACTACTTTCTGATTCTGATCTGCAAAAATCTAAAATTCTAGGTAACTTCACAATATATATTGTGAGAAACTTTCCCCAGTAGAGTCACCAATTTGTTGGTCCCCAAAAGTGATGGATCACTTTTGGCCAACTGACAGGTACACACTAATACCTCTACAATTCTAGCTTAATCAAGCCAAGGCTGGTAGGCCTAAATTCACTTTAAACTATCAAATTCTCTATGTTGCATAACTATGTACATAAATAAACAAAGTTCCTCCCAAGGTGTTGAATGATCCTTGGAGGAAAGAAATAAATCCTCTAATAATCTCTATTCTATAAATCTTGACTTAAGTGGATTAAACTAAGGACTCAAAAGTAATATTTTTTAAATAATGATTATATAATCTATAAACCACAAAGTATGAACCAAATGACAATTTCCAAATTATAGTTAGATCGGTGCATTCTAAATACTTGGGCTATAGAGTCATAAAAATTTCAATCCTACGTACAATCAGAGATATTTTTAAGGTAACTCACTCTTGTAAAGCGAGACCATCACCCTAAAAGCTTCTATTGAGATAAAATTTAAAAAAACTTATACAATAGGTCCTATGGTTTTTAACCCAACTTAAGAGCCTGAAAGAAAATAGTAACAGGTTCTTAGACCATGCTACCATTATTCAAATTATACAAATTAGTCATAAATGAACACATCAAGTAGAAAAACATAGTAGGATACCTTGGTTCATAGATTAATCTGAAAGACTAATTGTAAACATATAACTTATAACCACAAATAAAAAAGAAGAGCACTTATCTTTATTAATGTTGAAAAAAATAGTATATTAGAGTTCATATTGTAGTTTTGATCGAATTATATCCTATGAAAATATCTTGTATTTTATTCCTCTCTTTACATTTTAAATTATGTATATATACATGTTTGAGTGGCTTTCACACCTCTTTAGGGTGAAAAGACATGCCCTCATTACAAATTGTTTTGAAAAAATGATAAACTAACTAAAAAATAACTACCTAACTTTCGGATTTGGGCTTGGTTGAAAAACCAAAAAACCTCATGGAAAGCTAAAATTGTTACTAGAGATAGTAAATTTGATTTCTTGAACTGGGTCTCTTTTTGATTTTTAAAGTTTGACCATCTTTTACCTTTGTCGACATCATCTTTGCAGCAGGTTGAAATTTCAGCATTTTCGGAAGGCTTTGATCATAGAATTTTGATTGTTCTTGTCACAGAGCTTCCTTCCACAATATCTCAACTTTTTAATTGAAAATTAATGTAATATTTTATCCCATTTCATGTATTCCATCATTAATTATTGGTCATGGAGTTTAAGAGGCCATTTTTTAGGGTTTTATCACTATACAGGACTCCAAATTTTGCCCAAAATTTAGAGCTCCAATAGGTTATACCTTGAAAAACCATCCATTAGGGATAACATCTTATGGCCTATTGTTAGGTCATAAATCATGTTGATATTTGGCAATGAAAAAACATCTTTCAGGAATGCCTTGTTTAAGTTGCAGAAATTCATACAGATTCTGATTTCTCTTGATGGTTTAGTAACTGGAGCTATGTTAAAAAATCCATTTTGAGTAATCAATGGTACAAATTATATTTTCCCATAGGATTTTCTCAAGATCTTCTTTCACTGGGAGGGCTACCTTTAGATTCATTTTTCATAGCTTATATTTAATTTTTTTTGCATTTGGATCTACTCCAAGGTGATGAACAAATAGATTTAGGCCTAGCCTAGGCATGTGATCATATGACCATGTAAATTTGATGGTTATCTCTTGGAGGAGTGTTGTGAAGGCTATATCTTCACCTTCTGATAGGGATGCTGCAATGTAGGTGATCCTTGGATATTATTTTGTTCCCAAGATGATGGGCATGGTGTCTTTGAATAGGATAGACTAATTTTATGGCTTGTAGTCATGGATGGGGGGAAGAGGCAAGTCCTCATGCTCTAGCACCTCAGAGAGGTTTTCACTAGAGAATACAACCTTTGTTTTTACTTTTTTGGATTCATAATCTGCCCTGGAGGGGTTTTCACACAAGGAATCATTATTTTATTTTTTGTTTTTCATTTTACAGCTGAAGACTTCCTCTCCTCCAAAGTATCCCTTGGGGTCAAGCTTGTATACACATGTTGATTCTTTCCCCAGGCTGATTGTTTGTCTGAAGCTCCCATGAATCTCAGTAGCACTTCCTTTCTTCAGAACTCATTGATGTGTGCCACTTTTGGTTGGTCCTAGTCTATGATTTTAGGATGGAGGAGGGGGATGTCGATTAGGTTAATGGTAATTTGACCGAGGACAAAATTTCCTAGGAAGGTTTTTTCATTAGAAATATCATCATAAGATCTCTTTTCTTCCTCTTCTAGGATGTCTTCAATTTCCACAAGTTCATCTTGTATGTTCAAAAGGGTAACATTGGGTGAATTAGTACCCCCATTTGTCATATTGTGTCCTCATATGTGTAGGCAAGGCATGTTGAATCCAAGGCCTTGATGTGGTAGGTTTTAGGAGGCTTCCATTGGGTCCTTTGCACTACCTTCTGTAGTTCCTAGGCCACCACCCTGATAGTTCCATTATTCAGTCAACCATTTATGTTATGCAAGGTACTTGTCTTTGAAGTATCAAAGAAGCTCAATGTCAGCTGGTGGAGGGTCCTTGTACAACTATCTATTAATGTTAAGGTCCATTTCATGGTTATTCAGAATGTCATGGGAGGTGAACATTGATGGACCCATTTTATTAACTTTAGGATCTTTTGGAGAAGGTTTATGTTGATGATAGGGGCATCCCTGAGTATGTGGATCCAGTAGTAGGGCCCCTACTACAAAAGTGTTGGTTAGGTTGTATTCACTACAAACCCTCTTGTTGATCTTGACACTGGATAATGCAAGGAAAGTAGGAAGAGAGGCCAAAGGAACACCCTAGTCACCAACCTCCTTGCAGAAACAACACATAGAAGAAATAACACAACAGTGAGAGAGAGAATGCATGGAATCATATATTAGCCTTCAATAGATTCATACATGTCAGGTTGTAAGCCCTTCCTTGTTACGACCAATTATCATCAGAATTTAATTACAACAGTCCTCATACATATGAGGATTCAACTTACAAATCCTATGTCCCACTCCTAACTAAAAACTAATCTCTAAAACTACAACCAACTATTTTATTTATGCAAGAGGCTACTGAAACAAGTCAGCCTTTAGATCCATCATTGGAGAAAGAAACAACCAGATCTTGGTCCACACACTTCCCAATGATTGATGTAAACATTAATTCCATGACAAAAATTCAATTCACAAGTCAGCCTCAACATAAATCCAAAATAAACTACTCGGTGGTCAAAATTACCAAGTGACAAGAAAATAACTTAGTGAACCAACCGAGCCAACTTGGTGAATGAAGAAACCAAGTAGCAATCGAGCCCCATTAGTGGAAATAGGAATACATCACCGAGAGACCAAAAGAAGCTACCAAGCAAGACTAACAAATCTAACTTATTTTGGGTGATACATGATTTCCAAGAACCCGAGATTCTCCTACATCAGACACCAGGGGTTGTTTTGAGATGATTCTCTGAATCATGTAGCAGGTAAAACCTGAGTTGAATCCAACTCAGATTATGAAATCCATGAATGGTCTTCAATTAGTCTATTCTTCCACTTTACTAGATACTCCATGTACTCTTTTCCTCTTGTGCTTCTGCCAATTCTTTGTTCCAAAATCTGCTCAACTTCTTCTATTTGCTTCTTAGGATAATCATTTGGTACTATCATTTCTTCATCAGAATCATGATACTCATACAAGTCCATAATATTGAATATAGGTGACATATCCATGTCATTAGGTAACTCAATCTCATAATCATTTCCACTATCAAATTTCCTCAATATATTACAGGGACCAAATTTCTTCATTTTCAATTTTCCATAGGTTCCAATAGGAAATCTACCTTTCTTCAAGTCTACCATTACTTCATCCCGAACTGCAAAAATCTTATGTCTTCTTTATCTATCTACTCTATCCTTGTATTTTTTATTACTATCCTCCAAATTACGTTTCACTTCCTGATGCAATGTCTACATGAACTCAGAAAACTCTTCTCCTTCAACACTTCTCTTTCCTTTTGCAATAATGTCCTTCAAATCTGATATACCTCTCAGTTGTATGCCATAAAAAATCTCTAATTTTTTTCCCAGTACTCCTATTCACTAAATTATAGTGTGAAAACTCTTCTTGTTCCAACATAGAATCCCAATTACCTAGTTTATCTCCACTTAAACATCTCAAAATATTACCCAAACTTATATTTACAACCTTTGTCTGTCCATCAGTCCATTGGTGAAATTTAGAACTATAAATTATGGTGTAGGAGCACCCTTAGGAGACCAGTTGGTTGTCCTATTTTTAAGTGAGAAGACCCTCTTTAAGGGAATTATAATTAGATAAGCTCTTGTTGACCAAGAGTGGTGTGGTGTGAGCTTAGATTAGTGTTTCTTCTAGGCTAAGAGCTCAATTTGTCTTCATTAATGCCCTGTACTTGATGATGTCAGTAAGTGATCAAATGTTGTTATTACTATTTTTAGGGTCCTAGATGCCCTAGGAATTCTAATTAAGGTTAGATAGACTTGGATAGAGTTAAAACACCTTAATGGTGAAGAAGATGTAAAAGATGTAAATTTTTGCTTGTGCAACATTTGCAACTTTTCAAAGTTGCTATGACAAAAAGCCTAACTTTAAGGGTTTCAGCCTTGGTAGGGTTTAGAGATTCCTAATAGGCATAAACAAACAAGATAAAGATATATATGTTGGAAAAACCCTAATTTAGGGTTGGTGATCACATTGTGTATGGACTAACATTCTGTAACAACAAGTTTTTATTGTGAATAGAGAAAGACTTGAGTATCTGAGCTATCTTTAAGCTTTGCATGGATTAAATCATCATTTATAGCTATTGGAATTCATGGTTTAACATGTCTTAGTGTGTTTTAAGCTTTGATTTTGTTCTTTAGTTAAGTTTTCATAGCATTTGTAAATTTGCTTTGTTTTCCATAGTTCTCTATCCAATTTTGACAGTGTGTAAGAGATGTGAGTCTAGCTCCATTTCCCATCGTAGTTTTTATATGAAATTTTGGGAATGGAGACTAGGGTTAATGAGCTTCAAGATGCCACAAGTCTAGGCTCTGAAGATGCATGCAATTATTTTTAAGGTCTTTCCCTAGGTGAGCTATGAGTAAAGCCCAGCTAGGAAGACCAAGAGTTTGAGTAGGAATATTGCAGGAGGAGTAGAGTCAAGAGCCAAGAAGGCCTTCAACATGTTTTTTTGTGATCTATAGGTACTCTATGAACATGAGGAGTGCCCAAGGAATCATCTTGCCAAGTTTTGAAGACAAAGACCAAAGACTGGTCTAAAACCTAATAGAAGGCCCTAATTCTAAAACAAGGTGTACATATAGTGTCACGACCGTAGACCAAGAAAATATTGGAGGTCTTAGGACATACATGTGAAATGCCAACAAAAATTTGGGGATTCTTTAAGAATATTTAGCAGAGAATGGTGAATCCTAGATTTTAGGAGGCCTAATTGGGGCAAAAAGGCTACAAGTCCTAATTCATAGGAAACTAGAGAGTGATAGAGAAATGGATGGACTTGGCAAGAAGAGACTCAATTTAGGAGTCAAAATTTTAGTTGAAAGAATCCCTTAGCCTCCTGCAATTCTAATGATTGGTTAGGGCTTGTGAGTTATGGATTAGAAGAGTTCCCTTTGAAGAGAAAGAGTAGAAACCAAAGAAGATAGGAAGACTCTTGATAGTGGAAAAGGATTGATTCTTTCCAAGTGTTTGAGGGTGGATTGAGGAATCCCTAAGAGGTCCTAAGTGTGATCTAAGAAGAGTTCAAGACAAATCTAGGTGATTCTAGGAGTCTCCCTATAAGAGTGGTATCAGAGCAGGTTAAAGATTTGGGAAAAGCAATGTTACAGAAAGTGAATGTTGCAGCCCATAGAATCAAGTGAAGAATTAGTTGCATCTAGTAAGATGGTGACTAATGCCAAAATGGATAAAAAGGTTGAAGAGTAGGAGGAGGATAACCGATTGCTAAGAGAGATATTGGCTCAATTAGAGAAGCTCTTGGGTGAAGTCCAAGACAAGACTGATAAAGTGAAGGACAAGGTAGACTAGAAAGAAGAAAAAGAAGCTAAGGAGAAGGAGTTAGACTTGGAGGAAGAAGCTCCAACTCTTGACCCTCTCATACCAGAAGAACCCTTCTTGAAGGCACTCAAGGCCTTAAGTGGTAAAGAATTGGAGGGTGTACCACTTTTTAGTGTACAAATGGATCCTGAGCTAGTTATGGATTGGATTGATAGCATTGAAAATCACTTTGAATGTGATGGCATATAAAATGCTCAAAAGGTTAATGTGGCTAAGTATTGGTTGAGGGGATCAACACTCACCTAGTGGAATTATGTTCAGACTGAGAGAGAGAAAGAGGGCAAGAATCCCATTGTCACATGGAAAGGCACATTGATTAAGCTGAATCAAACCTATTTACTAGATGACTATGAGGTTCAACTACATAGAAGGAGACAAAACCTCAAGCATAAAGACCTAGATGTCCAAGCATATACCAAGGAGCTCCAAAAATTATGCTTAAGGTGAAAGATAGTGGAGGATGAGAGTATCAGATTGGCTAGATATCAAAATGAACTTAAATGGTCTATCCAAGAAGACATGAGTCTTGCTACCTTAAAAAGTGTGAGACAATGTTATCAAATGGCTTTGAAAATAGAGGAGAAAAGAAAGAAGAAACATGATCAGTCCTTAAAAGATAGAGGTAGAGGAAAACAAAACAAAGGGCATAGAGGTATCTTTGTAGGTAGGAGAAGTGAATTTAGAGCTCAAGGAGAGTCCAAATTGATAGAGATAGTCAATGAAAATAGTGGAAGAGGAAGTATGAGTAGAGGTAGAGGTTTCAAAGGTGGAGGAAGAGGCAGGTTTGGAGGTTTAGGTAGAGCCTCACACTTTGCAACTATGAAGTGTTTTCATTGTAGTCAACTAGGCCATCTGGCTTATAGATGCCCTGAGAAGGCTTCTAGTTCACATGGTCAAAGGAGGGTAAACTATGCTGCCCAAGAAGATACCAGTAGTATTAGATCCCCTGAAATTAACCTTGATTCAGAGAGGGAAGAATCTCATGATTAGGAGGATTCTTATAAAAGAGCCTGTCAAAGAGGAAGCTAAAAAAAGGAGGGCACTTTTTAGAGTGAAGTGCAAGATACTTGGCAAAGTCTGCAAGATGATTATAGACTTAGGGTCTATAGAAAACATCATCTCAGAGGAGGTAGTTACCAAACTAGGATTGACTAAAATACCTCATACAAACCCATATAGAGTCACATGGTTAAATAAGGGACATCATGTACTTGTAAATGAGAAAGCATGTGTTAATTTTTCAATAGGGAAATATGTGGACATAATCTTGTGTGATATACTCCCAATGGATGCATGCAACCTACTCTTAGGTAGGACATGGTAGTTTGATAGAAAGATAGTTTATGATGTAGAAAGAAACTCCTATTCTTTCAAGAAGGATGGGGTCACACCTAAAATTCAGTCACTCATAGATGATGAGGGGTTTACTATAGTAGGAACTAACATCTTATTACAAGGAGGTAAGGAATACATCTAAGACATAAAGGATGGAGAAGTGAAACACTTTGCTGTCATGGTTAAGCCAAGTGAAGAGAAGGAGAAAGAAGCACCATTACCAAAGGAAGTGTAGTAGTTGTTGAAGGAGTTTAAGGACATAGTTAGTGATGGGTCACCTGCAATGTTACCACCTCCTAGAGCCATAAGTTCTTAGATTGAATTCATACCAGGAGCATCTCTACCAAACAAAGTAGCATACAAGATGACTCCTAATCAAAACAAGGAGATACCTAGACAAGTACAAGAGCTTTTGGACCAAGGACTAATCAGGAAGAGCATTAGCCAATGTGCAGTGCAAATAGTCCTAGGATCAAAGAAGGGAGGTAAGTGGAGACTTTATACAAACTCAAGTGCAATTAATAGGATTACTACAAGGTACAGATTTCCCACTCCTAGGATTGAAGATCTTATGGATTGTTTGGGAGGAGCAAGGTACTGTTAGTACTGTTTAAAAATATATTTGGCCCTCATGCTTTAGAAATTTGATAAACCTTTATTTTTTACCTAGCAAGGAGAAAGATGCAGCAAACCCTAAATTATCACAAGCCTTGTTATATTTGAACATTACTTTTATGTTCACTAAAGTTGCAAATAGCGCATGTGCCCTTAAAACCTTTATAAAGTTGTTCATTTTATGTGCCTGATGGTTAGCTTCTAAGTGGGTCAATTTATTTAGAAATTTCTACATAGACTTTAGCTTTTCCTATTTTATTTCCTAACTGTTAGATTCCTTTAGATCCTGTGGTTGTCACTTTATCTCAAGACCCTTGGTTGTTAGACTTTCTGATATGCACTTTAACAACAATGTGACACTTGTCCAAGTGGACCCACTTTCAAGGTTATGCTATCATTAACTTGTAGATTACATCAACGACTATTGTGATACCACTGAGCTAAGTTGACCACTCTTTAATCCATGCACTTTAGTGACAAGCATCTAATTAAGTTGGCTATTGACAAGGAAAAATCTCTGACACTTCTATTTTTGTGGCAACCTTTTTGAGTTGACATATGTCCAAGGTGATGTAATGCAATGGGGTCCTATCCTTCTGAAGATTAAATTTAAGATAGATCTTGTCGCTATCGTTATATTACTGAAGGAAGTTGCTCAATTTTTAAGGTCTACACTTTAGCAACAGGCATCTGATCTTCCATGTATTTTAGACTATGAAGTGGGTCCTCGATATCCAGGTCATGATGGCATGTTTGTTTTTTATTGGTGAAGCTGGTGTGTGATATGGAAGTTGTCAGTGGGTCCAAAGTCTCCAAATGTTTCCACGTGTTCATTTCTACAGTGGGGTCACTGATTTTCAAAGATGATAAAGATCTGTCAATTTTTAAGAGAATCTATGATGGTCGCATTACCGGAGTTGAAAGGTGCATGGATTTTATGCTTGCAAAATAGCGACAAGTTGAAACCTATCCAACCCAATCAAAGTTAAAGTTATGGATTTCTGCACATGGGTAAGTTTGAAGTGTTCTCATTGGTTAAGAACTAAATTGGGGAAAGTGTTAAATGGTTATGATGTGGTCATTACTAGCCGTTTGATGCACCAGAAAGAAATAGGATCAACGTTCAATATTCAAAAAAAAAATTGTGACACTTGTTTCACGTCTTATGAACGTTGAAGCCACCAGTTTTTAGTAATGGAAGACTTAATGAATTTTGTGTGGGTTGGCTGTGATGGGTTGGCAAAAATTACATATTCTGATTTGATCGATAGAGGAAACCCTTCACTTCCAAGTTTCTCTACAAGCAAATTGATTTTCTCTGCGAACGTCAAGCAATGATTTTCTCAAGTGTATGGTAGGCTAATTTGAACTTGAAACTATGTAGTTTTTTATAAGAGAAAGGTTGCAGTGATTAATTTTTTCTCTGTTATTGCTATCTTGTGATATTTGGGAAGTTTTTATTTTGGTATTCATACATTTCTTAAAACCCTAGTTAAAATGCCGCCAAAAAGAGAGCTCTCAAGGAAGACTGAGTATAAGGATAGGGTTTTTTTTAGTTGCTTCCACACTTAGGAAATGGGGCATCTAGAATGAAAGAATTAGTTCCAAAAACCCCTAGGGATTTTTTCAATGAGGGATTATATGATAGAGGGTTATGGATGAGGGATGATAAAGTGGGGAAGGATTACAATGGTTTGATCTTGTTTAAAGTTGCATACTCCCAAATAAATGTGTGTGTACCTCTCAATAATATTTGGTAGTTTGACATAGGGAGACTCATTATGCCCGAGGTTTTCATGGATGCTGACCTTCTCATACATATTACTAGGTGTTATGATCCTATGATGAGGTGTTTTAAATAAATTAATGGAATGAATTTGATAAGCATCACACAGGATGAAATCAGAGATGTTTTTTCATTAAATGACCCCTCTATTGGATTAGAGAAGATTGATTTTGAAGAGTTTACAAAGATCTATGAGGCACATGGAGACTACCTAAGGTCTAGCCCTTTAAGGGATTTGTTTGGCCAAATTGGTGCCATGTGTATGGTTAGTAAGAGAACACCTGAGCCTTTTAGGTTGGACCTTTTCAGTTTGCGAGCATAGGGTGTATATAAATCCTTAGCTTTAATTTTTGGAGAAGATGAGGCCAGTCGCATGCCTATCCATTATATGTTCATGATGGTTCAATCCTTACATCCTCACCTAGCATTGATTTTTTATTTATACCCTTATCTTGCAAACCTAATCCATGATGGATTAATGGGGATAAATAATATGAAGATAAGTAAGCCTTTTAGGTGGTATTCCATTATAATGCATATGTTCTTATACGAAGTTGTGGATTTCTTTAGCAAAAGAATGGATATTGTGAGAGAGAAGAATGGAGAGGCATTTCCAGTCCAGTTGTGGACTACTAAATTATTATGGGATAGAACTGATGCTAGTTTCCTTTTTTTTGATAGAAATTTTGCTTTAGGGTTCAGGTCCTTGTTATGTTTTGAGAATCCCAGAATTCCTAGGGAGTTGTTGAGATTAATTAGGCCTAAATAATATTGCAAAGATATCACCATAGTACATAATTTTGGTGATATAATATTATATCTGGTTCCCACAATGTTTAGGGTGTATGGTTGCAAAAGGGCACCTTATGTATAGCCTTACCAGGTCCCTTTGAAGATAGGGTATGCAGAAGTTCTGAGGTAGATTGGTGATCTGCAGGAGACAACCCTGACTGGCAAAGGAAGGGGAACCTTGTTTTGAGACATTACAATAGCCCACCAGTATATCATTGTCAAGAAGGGATGGTTTCAGTTAAATCAAGCTTTTCAGCCCTATAGAATGGCTACAATAGTGGTGAGGTGTGCTGATAATGAAGGTTTTATTTCTGGGATGTTCAGAGAAAAGATAAGTTGTTCCCTTATGGAGCATCAATTTAACTTTCCAGAAGATATATTTAGGAATGTGTTTGATCTTCAAACTCAAGAAATCAAGAAAGAGAAGTGGGTGATTTACAAGAAAACTCTCGATTTCATCAGAAATTGTGATTTCTACTGTAGAACAGGATAAACAAGCTACTAGGAGTGTGGCTTTCTCTGATGACCATGCAACTTTGGTC
The DNA here is from genome assembly GCA_027943335.1 of Chamaecyparis obtusa. Lineage (NCBI taxonomy): Eukaryota > Viridiplantae > Streptophyta > Pinopsida > Cupressales > Cupressaceae > Chamaecyparis > Chamaecyparis obtusa. The sequence goes on from BSBK01006525.1 coordinate 61,645, forward strand.
ATGTGGTCACTAAAGAAGGAAGAAAATAAAGGGAAAAGAGAGGTTCTCTTTTCAGAATATGCTAGAAACTTATTATTACAAAGAGTTGGTGAGACTTCAGGTGTGGAAGCCTCAAATATCATCTTGGAGATGGCTAAATTCAATTTGAAAGTAGCAAAGAAGGATGCACAAGAAAAAGAGGAATTAAGGTTTAAGTTTGAAACTATCTGTAAATCTTACAATGAGTTGAAAATAGACTTGATCCAGAAGGAAAAATTGATTGCACATCTATCAGGACCATAGGATCATAGGTCACCTCAATTTATGATTGTTGACAGGCCAACAATAGCCTCTTCTTCTAGCCCTATTGTTGAATTTCCACCGTCAGCTTTCCCATAAACAAACATAAATGTAAGAATCAGTTGGGAGAAGCAAAAATTAGTTGAGGAAACAAATAAATTAAGGGAGATTATGGTGGAGCTTGAGAAAGAAAATGATGAGCATGTGAAGGCTCTATCCCTTGTAAATCAAAAGTATGAAGAGAAAATTACAAAGGCAGTAATGTAGTTTGTTCATGATCGAAGGCCTTCAATTTTGTTTGATCATGCTAGCAGATTACAAGTTTTTCTTAAATCTTTAGATAAAGATAGGGATGAGTTTGGACCAATTTTGAATAAGTGGATTGAGAGATCCCCAAACACAAGGTTGTTTCATTGGTTATCTAAGGCCCAAGTTGATCCTAATCCATTGATCAAGCTAGTACATCAGTCTGTAAAGAAACTTGTGGAGTATAGTATAATTTTGGATGATTTTAAAAGGAAGTCCCATGTGTTAAAGAAAGAATTAACACATCCAAATTGTGAATTAATACCAAGTTTTTTCAAGGATACTGGTGAATTAAAGTTGTACAAATGGAGAGAGGAGATGGATGAACTTTTCTCAGAAAGAATGACAAGTATTTTGGAAAGCACTTCCTCCTTTATCCACACCATCAAGTTATTGATGACTGCCAAATCAAAGTTTGAATATATTCAGTAGGAGGTCAAGCAAATGGAAGGCAAATGGGAACAGTTGTCTAGAAAGAGGGCTGAATTTGTTAATTTTGTGTTCCCAAGTGAGGAGGTGTTCAATAAGTGGAGGTATCAGTACATCCCCCATGCTGAAAAGGAAGATACTCCATCTACTTATTGAGCCAAATGAATATTGTGACTCATTGATTCAGAGGTGGTTGAGATGTAAAGTATATTTATTGCAAGAATAACTACGAAGAAATGGTGATTAGATTTGTTTGAAGAGATCAACGAAAAGAATGAAGACATAAAGCAAGGTGGCTCTCTTGCAAAATATTAGTCCAAGATCTAATCGAGGCATTTATTGTAAACTAAGTAGGGTTGTTGTAAAGTTTTAGGGTAAAGTTTTGTAAACCGTAATATGATCGATAGATTGTTGCATTTCCTTGTATATAAAAGGATCTTCCATGATCATATTAGGCATTGAGAGTCTTAGGTGTTGAGAAGATAGAAATTTTGAAACCCTAACCCTCAGTTGAGGATTGTAATATTTTGTATTATTTCTTGTCAAGTAATAGAGAAAAAGCACAGGTTGATTTTGTTAACTATAGGCTTTCTACTCAGCATATATTGTATACAAACGATCAAAGGTTATACTTAATATAAATCTCAACTCTTTACCTCTCCTTTGTGTCAAATCTATGAATTTCTAAGTCTATCAAAGACTTCTGTGTATGTATTTTGATTTTGAGTTCCAATCTAGGGTTAGATTAAATACTGCTCAAAGTGGGATATGTAATACCCCAAAAATGGGCTATAGGTTCATTAACCTCCTACATCTTCAAATCAAATGAAATCGACATCAAAGTCCTAACCTAAGGCACATCTGCACATTATCAAATCCTAATTGATTTTATCTTAATTCTGCATCAGGGAATATTCCTTGAATATTCCTAGTTTATCCTAATTATCTTTAATTAAATATTATTCGGTGATAAATGTTATTATTTATACTTAAGTTGATTAATTGAATATGATGAATATTTAATTAATTAATTTAATTCTTCCACTTAATTATTTAATTAGATTTAATTTCATTTATTCCTAATTAATATTGTTTTTATTTTGACAATAAATCAAAATTCCTACAAACAATCAATTGGATATTTATTTAATTGATTTAAAATCAAAGTTGTCAAATTTAATTATTTAATTGGAATATAGTTTGATTTAATAATTGATTAACCCATAAATCAATTGTTTTAATTTTAAAATCAGTTAAGTTGAGAATAAATCACTTTATTAAATTAATTCATATTAAATCATGCACAATCAGAAAAGTAGGCAACTAGAAATTAACAATCAATTTTAAAATTGAAACTCAACATCTGTTGATGAGTTGAAAAAGAGAACTAAAGCTCTATTTTGAGATAAAAACTGCTTTTGCATGATTTTATGAATTAAATATTCTTAGTTTCTTGTTAACTCAAAAATCAACTTGAGTTTATCAAGAGTGATTTATGGATTTTCTCTTGCATCCTCAAAGCCCTGGATTTCTATAAAATCAAGGCTGAACTCTTCACAAAAGACCTAGAAATTGCATCCTCACTCTGGTGAATTCGTGACTGAAGAATCAATCTTTTGTGAATCAAGGCTATTGTGAGATTTTTATTTATTTTTTTGAGCATTCATAGCATTTCTTAGATTAAATCTTCATTCAAACTCAATTTCATACATTATAGCTTAGATTCATATAGTTTTTCATCCTTTTGCATAGAAAATACAAAAATATAAATTAATTTGCATTCATATTTCATTATTTTCATCATCTTAAATCCTTCGTTTAGGTGTTGCATTTTCACTAATCTTGATTTCAATCTGAGAACATGATACTCACACCTACTAGAAGGTAGTAAATCACCTGGTTAGCATAGTTTCAATTACTTGCAGATTTTAGTTTTTGATAACCTCTAATGTTTTATTGAAGTGTTGTGTCTACAACTAGGTACAAAATTCACACACACATTTCTAGCACCCACCGTGGGGCTCTAAAATGAGTTTCCATTCTATTCTTTCAAGTTTCTATCATTTTTCTCAAACCCACGACCACAAGGTTAATTTTATTGAGTTTTGTGATAAATTTCTGGGCTATTTTTTGAGAAGTCTGATTGATGTTTTTATTGGTACATGAACATATGACATGATACAGATCCAAAATTTATATTTTTAGAAGGGTATTTTAGTTAAATTTCATTTTCCATTGGTTTGGATTAATTTTGTTTAGATTTGCAAAAGTTATGATCATTTTAGTGAAGACTAGTCTGAACCTAATTTTATGAAATCCGACTGATATTTTTATTGGCACATGCACATATGACATGATACAGATTAGAAATTTATATTTTTGCAAAATTTATTTGAGTTAGCTTTCATTTTCTATTGATTTGGATTAATTTCATTTTGATTTGCATAAGTTATGATCATTTTAGTGAAGATTGGTATGAACCTGATTTTATGAAATCCGACTGATGTTTTTAATGGTACATGCACATATGACATGATACAAATCCAAAATTTATATTTTTGGAAAGTTATTTGAGTTAGCTTTCATTTTCCATTAGTTTGGATTAATTTCATTTTTATTTACAAAATTTATTATTGATTTAGTACAGACTGGTTAGAATCTAATTTTTTTATGACAACAGGTTTTTTGATTGTCAAATGACATTATCTTTGACTAACCTGATTTTCTACCATGTGGGGTTGACAAGTTGCGTTTATTTTTTTTATAGATTTTTATAATAGTGGGTTTCATGTACAATAATAGGTTATTTTTTCATAATAGTGGTTTGCAGGTGCAGGTGCAAGTGCAGGTACGTCCTATGGGTACAAAAGATAGAAGACAAATGCTCAAAAATTACTAAAATAGGTAAAATCTACTAATCATGTTGTGATGAACTTAGGTATTCTATTACATCTAATAACACTTCATTCTGGGACATAAAACAAACTCTCTTGTGTCAAGCTTGAGTGCCTTTACAACTTTCATAAATCACACTTCAGTTTTGGGCTCTAAAATGAACATAGATTTGCTTTTTGCATATTTTTTACACATAGTAATTAGGCCCTATAAACACTATTTGTAGATGATCTTGAGAGAGTGGGCTTCTTTCTCTTGTTCATGCATGTGAAGATCTTCTTGATTATAGATCCCCTTGTAGGTAGGGAGGTTACTGAGATTGTCTTGCATTCTACTAGATTTGTGCATCTTCAACTTTTGATTGATCCATTCTCTCTCTGAAGAGGTTGATAGATCATAAGTGGGTGACATCATAGATCTTTGTAAGATAATTTTGGTCTTAGTGTGTCGGATTAATTTTTTTGGTTTGTCTTAGTGAAGTGAAGAGGTTAGGGGATTATTCTCTACTTCCTTTTTGGATAGTATTAGAAACCTAGATCCTTGAATCTGATCTAGTCCCCCTGTGGTATCTCTTGTGAGTCACCTTTAGAGAGGGTTAACCATAGTGGACATTCCCTTAATTGGGTCAACCATGGGGATGAAACCTCAAGTGGTAATAGCCATTTTCACTATGGTAGCAACAACCGCTATATAAATGTTGTTGTGGAGGAAATCTTCACAGGTGTGGTCTCTTGTTGGGCTGTCAGATCTCCCTAGCAACTCCTGATTGATTAAATTCTCCGACTATGTCAAAACCCCTATGTGCTTGGATTGGAGTTCGCCCTCTTGAGATCACAAAAGTTGTAGAGTCAGACCATTACTACAAACCCTAGTGAGGCCAACTTTTTCATTTTCTAGGAATATGTGCATTATTGAAAAACTTTTTGGAACATACACAAGTAGTATTTCTAGGGATTAGCACAATAAGTCACTATTGCTTGTTCATGCCCAAGGTTACTTTTTCCCTTGTTCATTATTTTTAGATGATTTCTTTCTCCCCTTGCTTGCTATTCTATGTGCTTGATATCTACTTGGTTACTTGAAACAAACTATTACATGGATCTTCAAAATTTGCAAACAAACTGATACTGAAAAACTAAAAAATTGCAAATCTGAAGCAAAAAATCCTTTGTGGTGTCAAAAGTCATCATAAAATTTCAAAAATCATATCAAAGCCAAAGTCAAAGTTGTAAGAAACCTTCCAAATTTGTTAGAAATCTAATTTGCAATAACTTCCAAATTCTGTTAAAATAACAAATTGATTCTTGTCATTTCTAGTCATCCTTGGTCAGTTTGGGTCAAATCTCAGGTGCTATGACATGTGGCTGAACATCCAAATGAACTTAAATGGTATGAAGTTGCACAAAATGACCCTTGGTCTTCTTTCTTCCACATCTCTCATGTCTTCCTAGTCACCCATTTCCATCCTTTCTCCTATTCCTTCTTGCTTCTTCCTCTTCTTTCTAAAACTCTTCATGTCTTCTTGATTCTTTTCCTCTTATTATCTACTCCACTTTCTTCTATTCATCTCTTCTGTCACTTCCATGCTTGATTCCTCCTCTTCTAGAACCATGAATTTCAACTATCCTATTATGGAACCTCTCTTTAAAAGGGATGATCTCGAACTCATTGCTCAATTCGAAGAGTATTATTCCTCTAAAAATCCCATGAGTGATAAGTTTATGACAGAAATAAAAGAAATATTGATTAAATGAAACACCTTTTTTAGGATCATACACATGATCCTTTCATGACCTCCATCTTCCAAATGTCTTTCATCTTCTAAGTCTTTTCATTCTTGCTCATCTTCGAAGTCTTCTTCCTCCACTGGGTCTTCACCTTCCTCTTCTCCATAATCTTGTTCCTCTTCTACTTCTCCCAAGAGTCTTACTTCTCTTCTCAAGACATACCATAATGAGTAATGTGATAACCCTTATGATACCTCTTCCATGAAGAGTGACACAACCATCTTTGAAGAATATGATGACTATGATGATGGACAATATAATGATACCTATGACACAAATGTTCCTAAGAGTCCTCCTCATCATGTGCTCATGCTTACTAGAAATGGGGCATCACATTGGAAAGATCATGATGGTGATCCATATGATTCTAATTTTGAAAGAGAATTTGATGATTTTTGTGAACAATACCTAGATGATACATCTACTTCACTTGAGGAAGAGAAAGCTTACCACACTGATTATAAATGTCAATACTATAAGGATCTCTCCTCTAAGAACTCTCATGCTAAAAATAAAGATTATACTCTCAATAAAGATCATGTTAATGCTGAAACTTTGTCTTGTGATGGTTCCCTTCCATCCCCTACTTCCTCCAATGCCCATACATTTCCTAAAGCTTCCAAGCTTATCAAATCTTTCACAAGCCCTTCATCCACCAAATGTCCTAATACTTTTCATACAGTTTCCTATAGTTATTCTCAAGGGATACCTCTTATAGAAACTCAAGCTAACCTTCACTTGGCTGCAAATACTTTCAATAATGCTAAACCTAAATAGCCTAAGCCTTTATATGCTATAATTCCTACTTTAGCTAGTCCTCCACCATCTCTTCCAAAGTCTTCCATACAATCCCAACATGCTTCCTTGTCCTTAGAAGTGGCTCCATGTCAAGAGGACTCCAAAAATGATAAAGAAAAGAACATAAAGAAAGATCAAGATCAAGAAACCTCCATGTCATCCAATCCTTTTCACAATGTCTCTTATCTATTCCATGGTTCTTTTGATCCCGTACACACTTTCTCATTCATCCCACCATGTCTTAAGTCTTCTCCTAAGCAAGATCAAGCTACCACTTACACCATTGAGCTTAATGACAATCAAAATAACCTTCCTACACTTGCGCTTTCCAAAGATGATACTTCCATTAAGGTTGGTAAAAATGGTGTTGTTACTTCCAATGTTAAGTGTATTGAAAATCAAGAGAAAAATTATGCGCTTATGCTATCCAAAGATTTTTGTCAAGATCAAAGTCTTCCATCTTCTTATTCTACCACTCCATGTTTATTTCCACTTTCTACTCTTCCCAAGTCTTTGCAAGCTTTGAACAATCCTATCAAAGAAGGTGCTCATATTCAAGATGTCCTTGCTTCTATTGAAAATCCTAATTCTCACTCTAAAGATGTTGATGTCCTTGGTTGTCATATAAATGTTGATGAACTTTTTGATTATCCTTTTGCGTCTTCCACTTCCATCCTTGGACCTCTTCCACCACTACTAAGGGCTTCACGTCTGCCTTCCATCTTGGGTCCTTATGTTCCTTCACTTTCCCCTCCTAACTCTCCTAATTTTCCATCCATCTTGGGTCCTTACATACCTCCATCTCCTATCTTTCCTCAAGATCAACATAGATGCATACCCTTGAATCCTTTCCATCCACCCACCCATCTAAACCAGTCATATCCTCCTTCTTCTTTCACAAGTCCCATGTCTTTTGGAAGTAACTTGAATTTTCAATACAAGAAAAAGAAGCAATATGAGAATCCATCAAAAAAAGAAGATCATCATGTCTCCTCTAATCAACATAGAGGCATAAAGTCAAAAGAGATATCTAAGAAAAAAATTACAAGACAAGTATGGGTTCCAAAATCCATCATTGAAGATATTCTCTCTAAATCATCAAAAAGAAATGAAAAGCCTATGACTATATGGATTCCAAAATCTCTCTTGAAAATTTTTGATGTTGAGCAACAAGTGAAGTTGACATTCAAGCTTCCAAAGGCTTCCACTTCATCTTCTTCCAAAAATATTCTTCCATTCCATGCGCCTAAACCACAACCTCTGCTATCCATTCACCATATTCCTTCATGTATTCCTTCATTCATGTTTCTTCCATCTTCTCACCACCCTTGAAGGTGTGTGTTGATGTTGATCTTTCCTTCCTTTCCATCTACCCTTCACAATCCTTCCATTCATTATCCTTCTACCTTATATCCTTTTTCCTCATCTGCCTATTCCTCCTATCTTCCAACCTCACTCACTTTACATAAAACTTTATCCTCTATTTTTCTCTTCCATCTTCCTTTCCCTATCAGAATCTTTGAGCATATCATCTTGAATCCTTGGAATATCATGGTTTATCCTTTCAAGGATCATTATATAAAAATCTTTCCTTCTTCCAAAAAAATAAAAAAAATAAAATTGAAAATGTGCCTTGGTGAAAACCTGGAAATAGATGCCTTGGTAGAAAAAGTAAAGAGAAATAAATTCATCCTACAGTGAAAACCACTCCCTTGTGGTGCCTTGGATAAGTACCATGATGAAAACTTGGTAATCAGGCATCATGCATAGTTCTTCTACATATTTCATCCATTCCATCTTCTCTCTTTGATCTTGACAATGTTGATCTATACACGAACATTTGGCTATCTTGTGAGCTATCTTATGATGATCTTTCTTTCATTACATTCATGTTTAGCCTTCATATTTATTTTCCTCCATTTATTATAGCCTTTCCCTATCCATTTCCCCTTTGGTCTTGATCTAATAAAAAAAGAGTAGAACACGATGCTTTGAAACCTCTTGACATGTCTACTCCTTTGGACTACATCTTTTCCTTCTTTGGCATTATGCTTTTGTGACTTATCCTATGCTGGCATTTCATTGCTTGTCCAAATATGTTTTACATGACAATTTTTCCCTAGCTTGGATACCCTTGAGGATTTCTTCCCTTCATTCTCATTCATTCTCTTGTCTTCCATCTCTTCCACTAGCTTGCTAATCTCTCTTGTTCTCGACCTTGCTAGACATTGGGACTACATGATGTGATCTTGCTTGGGAGTTTGATGCCCATTCTATCAAGGGACATCCTTTGTACATACTGATTAGTACTTCCTATTGAGGTTGAAATCCCATCACTAAGAATCAGAATGTACGGTCTAGTAATTGATGATGACTATAGAGTGTCTAAGCTATAAGAACTAGAACTACTAGAGGAGCATAGACAAGCAACATATGATCATCTTAGATTATATTAGAAGATAATTTCTAGAGGCTACAATAAGAAATTTAGACACAAAAAATTTCAGGTTGGTGATCTAGTCTTGAGAGAGAATCCTAAAAATCAATCACATAGAGAGTGCAAGGGGAAGTTTGAACCCAACTGGCTGGGTCCCTTTTTTTATCACTGCTACTTTTGGCTCTGGTGTCTATCAACTCTCAATGACTGAAGGAGAATAGCTCTAAGAACCAATCAATATTCTCCATTTGAAGAAATTCTATGCCTAAGGCATTCAATCTATGGTAAAATGTCCTGAAAAAATCTTTAAAATATGAAAAAGTCTTGAAAAAATGAACATCTTGGTGAAAACCTAGCAAATAGGCACCTTGATGATTCACAAAAAAAAAAAATCATAAAATCATAAAAATGGAAAAGTACAAAAAAATTGAAAAAATGAAAAATACAAAAAGAAAAAAAAAAGAAAAAGTGCCTTGGTGAAAACTTGGAAACAGGCGCCTTGATAGCAAAAATAGAACCTTTGCTAAGATGGTGAAAACCTAGTAAACAGGTGCCACTTGTTCAAAATGCTCCATCTATCAACGCAATCTTGGTCTTTCCCAGCTTTCAGTAAACTTTAGTCTATATATATCATTGTTTCAATAAAGTTAGTTTGTACACCAATCAGCTTGAGCATCTGTATCCTATCAATGCTTAACACTTGGGGACAATCAATGTCATATCTTATGGCCTCCAGTACAACTTAGATGAGTCATATCTAGTCAGAGTCCTTTGAAGCTTCATCTGAGTCAGTCAGTTAGTCTGCTCTCCAGAAAGGATTTTGTATCTACAACAATGCAATCAAACACAAAATGAAAACAATCTATGCTTCTTCGTGCTTTTATCTCGTTGTATGCTTACTGATTCGCATTGAGATTTTTTCATATTGTGTCCCTTCGAGCTCTTTGATGATGTCCTTTATAGGATTTAGGGAGTGATGATTAGGGCCATAAGCTTTTCTTTATTTTCTACTTGTATGTGAACATCTAACAACTTTGACAATTCTAGATTAAAATGGTGTCCGTCTGTAAGAGCCTCCATCTCGAATTGGATGTCCATGCATACCTCAACCATTGATACCCAAAAAATTTCAAGAAGTTTGATCTAACTATTGTCTTTTTGAGTGATTTCTTTCTCCTACTATGAAACACGATCTTGCCTAAGGATGTGAATGATAAAGGGTCACTACGGATAATTCACACTGGATTTAGAATGATCTCTTGAGTGTTTGATGTGTTTGAATGCAAGGCATATTCAGGTCATCATGATGTTTATGTTCTAATGCTTATACAAATTTCTATATCAAAATGGACATGATATTCAGGTCATCCTGGCATTTGTGCCTTGGTGCTTATATCTAATCTGACATTTTGAAAATAAAATCAATATTCATATGTCCATGGTTGCCTAACCAGTGGGTGTTGTATTGATTCCTGCGCATACAAATTGATATTCATATGTCTATGGTTTCATAACTAGTGGGCATTGTATTGATTTATCTAGTTACCTAAAAGTTCAATGGTGAGAAAAAATTGACACATTATCAGTGACTAGGTCCTAGGTCCTAGGTCCTAGGTTTGCATTTCATTCTGCATTTCATTTTGCACTTTGCATGATCTCACAAATTGCTTGACACTTAAATGATTCTTCAAAACCAAAAATGCTAAACATAACACAAGGACTGAGCATTGTATGAAGGTTCCTCCAAAGAAATAGCAAGTAGAATCCTTTTTTCGGGATCAAAATCAAAATTTGAGATCATTTATATTTTAAACTGCTTGCATATTTGACCTTTAATCATCACAAAAATCTAGAATTCAACTTAACTAATTATCTCACATCAAACTATCAAAATTTCAACTTGGTCAACTATGGTCAACTCATGGTTTAACCTAGTCAAACTTGGTCTCCAGGACCTCTAAACAATGTAGAAACACATTCTCAAATGTGTATAACCACTTCTCAAATCAATTAACATGCTTCTAAACTATATAACGCTGACCTTTTTTGTTAGATTTTGATTTTCATCCTGAAGGGGGGCATGGTATTGCACATCAATCAAATTTGTAAATCAATATCTTTCTCTCAGTGATCAAGATAGCAACCACATCTAGTTACTGATTCATCAAAAGTCCTCATCGCTTGGGGCAAAAATTTTATTTCTTGGGGCATATCAGATTCATCGAGATCCATATCAATCTGGTATCCTAATCCTTAATCTTGTAAACTATATTATCTTTTTCGTAACCATCGGTTCAGTTGTGTTATTTCCTTGGTTCCTCATAACTGATGGGTTCAGGATTTGATACCAATATGATTCATACAAGGACATTCAGGTCTGGAATCAGTCACTAACTTCTTCACAATCATAAGGTTCAGAATCAGGCATTTTTGGCACTTTTTCATAATCACCGGTTCATTGTTGATATAGCTAGCATCATCTCAATTCCTGGTCACCCTGGACCTAGGTCGACATCTTTTTCCAATCTTTCAATCAGTTTCTGTCTCAGAATCAGTTCATCTTTCAAAATAAATCAGTCTCAACATCTTTATCATACACAAACTATTCTTTGAACCACTGCGCTTTGCACAGTAATTCAAAGATGGGCAAAATGTAATACCCCAAAAATGGGCTATATGTTCATTAACTTCCTACATCTTCAAATCGAATGAAATCGACATCAAATTCCTAAACTAAGGCACATCTACACATTATCGAATCCTAATTGATTTTATCTTAATTCTACATCGGGGAATATTCCTTGAATATTCCTAGTTTATCCTAATTATCTTTAATTAAATATTATTTGGCAATAAATGTTATTATTTACCTTAAGTTGATTAATTGAATATGATGAATAATTAATTAATTAATTTAATTCTGCCACTTAATTATTTAATTAGATTTAATTGCATTTATTCCTAATTAATATTATTTTTATTTTGACAATAAATCAAAATTCCTACAAACAATCAATTGGATATTTATTTAATTTATTTAAAATCAAAGTTGTCAAATTTAATGATTTAATTGGAATAAAGTTTAATTTAATAATTGATTAACCCATAAATCAATTGTTTTAATTTTAAAATCAGTTAAGTTGAGAATAAATCACTTTATTTATTAAATTAATTCATATTAAATCATGCACAATGAAAAAAGAAGGCAACGAGAAATTAACAATCAGTTTTAAAATTGAAACTCAGCATTTGATGATGAGTGGAAAAAGAGAACTAAAGCTCTATTTTGAGATAAAAACTACTTTTGCATGATTTTATGAATTAAATATTCTTAATTTCTTGTTAACTCAAAAATCAACCTGAGTTTATCAAGAGTGATTTATGGCTTTTCTCTTGCATCCTCAAAGCCCTAGATTTCTATAAAATCAAGGCTCAACTCTTCACAAAAGACCTGGAAATTGCATACTCACTCTGGCGAATTCATCACTGAAGAATCAATCTTTTGCAAATCAAGGTTATTGTGAGATTTTCATTTATTGTTTTGAGCATTCATAGTTTCATATCATAGATTTTTATATCCATTCATAGCATTTCTTAGATTAAATCTTCATTCAAACTCAATTTCATACATTATAGCTTAGATTCATACAGTTTTTCATCCTATTGCATAGAAAATATAAAGATATAGATTAATTTGGATTCATATTTCATTGTTTTCATCATCTTAAATCCTTTATTTAGGTGTTACATTGTCACTAATCTTAATTTCAATCTGAGAACATGGTACTCGCACCTACTAGAAGGTAGTAAATCACCTGGTTAGCATAGTTTCAATTACTTGCAGATTTTAGTTTTTGCTAACCTCTAATATTTTACTAAAGTGGTGTGTCTACAACTAGGTACAAAATTCACATAGACAGGATATATGTTCATTTCATTTGCATGAGGATTGTTGGCAAGTAGGAAAGAGTTAGAATATGTGTATTTCTGTTTATGAGCTAAATTCTTCAAGGATATTTGTATTTGCTCCATTTTCTGGTGTTATTTGCCCAATGGATAGGGCACTGGCCTGTGTAAATGCATCTTTATTTCATGAGGAATGATTGAAATCATTACAGTCAGAAACACAATAATTAGAACCAGTCCTTTAATTTCATTTACTTTTAAAATAGTTTTCCTACCGAGTGATGGAGATTCAATGAATAATAGGTTGTTATTTAGTAATTTCTCACTGACATCTGTTATTAGATCTAGTATCAAGTCAGTAATAGAATTATATCCATTGGATTAGGTGTACCCACCTTGGTTTTGCAGAGCTAGAAGTGAAGAGGGCAATCTTTTCCCTATAGTTGGTCCAGTTACCTATAGATTTCTCATATTTGGAACTAACCTCTCCTTAAAATCAATCTTAGGTATATTGGTATCTCATGCAGTGTAAAATACTTTGAAGAACCAATAGGTACTACACCAAGTTGGATTTGAAGAGTGGGTACCATCAAATTAGGATCAAGGAGGGAGATGAGTGGAAGATTACATTCAAGACCACATAACAGCTCTATGAATGGTTAGTCATGCCCTTTGGGCTTATTAATGCTCCAAGAACCTTCATGAGGTTGATGAATGAGGTGTTGAAAGACTACATAGGTAGATTTGTAGTAGTGTACCTAGATGACATCCTAATTTTTAGCAAGACTAAAGAAGAACACCTCCAACATTTGCAGATTGTAATGAAGAAACTCTATGAGGAGAAGTTATCCATTAACTTGGAAAAGTGTGAATTTATAAAACAAGAGCTGATCTATCTTGGTTTTGTGGTGTCTCAAGGAACCTTGAAGATGGATCCTCATAACATGGAAGAAATAACCAATTGGCCTACACCTACAAGCAGCACTGAGGTAAGGAGTTTTCATGGACGTGTTCAATTTTATAGGGAGTTCATTAAAGGATTTAGTGAGATATGTGCACTAGTCTTAGATACCATTAAAGATGGAGTAAAAATTAAATTCAAGTGGACTCTAGAGGCTAGAAAATGCTTTGAGTTTTTGAAGAAAAGAGTGGCTACGCAACCTATATTGGTTTTGCCAAAATTTGATAAGTTGTTCACCTTAGAGTGTGATGCAAGTGGCATAGGAATTGGGGCAGTGATGAATCAAGAGAGTAGACTAGTAGCATTCTATAGTGAGAAGTTAAATGAGGCTAAGAAGAGGTATTCTTCTTATGACCTAGAGTTATATGCATTGGTGCAATCCTTGAGTAAATGGAGGCACTATTTTCTACCTAAAGAATTTGTGATGTATACTGATAACAAGGCTTTAAGTTTCATCAATTCACATGATAATTTGATCAATAGACATCTCAAATGGATGGAATATTTGTAGCCATATACATTCACAATAAAGCATAAGAAAGGATAGCTGAACAAGGTGGCTCATGCATTGAGTAGGAAACTTTTGACAGTCCAAGAGGTGTAGCTAGAAAGTATAGGTATACAGAGCTTCAAAGAGATTTATGAAGGAGATGAGGACTTTGTAGAAGCATACAAGGTATGTAGAGAATTAAAGAACCACTTCCATAGCCAATTTATAGATTTTACAATCCAGAATGATCTCTTATTTAGAGGAGGATAGTTATGTGTTCCTAAGGGATCTATGAGGGAGAATGTGATACAAGAGAAGCACAATGGGAGCTTGAGTGGGCATTTTGGCCTAAACAAAACACTAGAACTAATTCAAAGGTTCTATTATTGGCCTAGGATGCAGAAGGATATCAGGAAGTATGTGGAGCAATACTTGGTTTTCCAAAAAGCTAAAGGTACCTCATCTAATGCAGGTTTGTATCAAACTTTGCCCATTCCTAGTAGGCCTTGGGAATGCATTAGTATGGATTTCATAGTTGGGTTGCCTAGAACCAAGACTAGTTTATATAGTATTTTATGTGGTTGTAGATAGGTTTAGCAAGATGATCCACTTCATCTCTTGGAAAACCACTCATGATGCCAATCATATTGCACATTTGTTCTTTAAAGAGGTTGTATGGATTCATGGCTTGTCACTAAGTATAGTCTCTGACAAAGATGTCAATTTTATGGGCCATTTTTGGAAGACTCCATGGAAGAGGTTAGCTACTAACCTATCATTTGGATCAGCCTACCATCCCCAAATTGATGGTCAGACTGAGGTTATTAATAAAGTGCTTGGTAATCTCCTTAGGTGTTTGACAAAGGAGTATAGAGTGATGTGGTATCAACTTCTACCATAGGCAAAGTATGCCTACAATGACCGTGCAAATAGAACAATAGGGAAAAGCCCTTTTGAAGTTGTTTATGGGCTACATCCTAGAGGTGTGTGTGAGCTAAGACACTTGGAAAATGAAGAAGGAAGGAGTGCATATGGAGAAGTCTTCACTTAATCAATAAATGAGGTTCATGATCAAGTGAAGAAGCAGCTCCAAGAGGCTACACAAAAGATGAAGGCCAAAGTTGATGAAGGAAGGAAAGACCTTTAGTTTGATATGGGGGATCTTGTCATGGTCCATCTTAAAAAATATAGATTGTAGAAGGGCATCCCCACCAAACTCCAGATGAGAAGGATATGTAAGGAATAGTCCCAAGAGATAACTGAGAAGGGGGGGGGGGTGAATCAGTTATCTACAAGTTTCAATTATTTATCCAATTAGGTATACTTAAACATAAAGCATAAAGACAATGAAAGACCACTTTAACACAACACCAATATTTTGGTTACGGGGAAACCCAAATAGGTAAAAACCCCGGTGGGACTTGATACCCACTAATATTTTGTAGTAGTGTATAATGATCCTTGCTAGAAGATCCTTTACCCTGTTAGGAGTAGCTTTACAATATATTAAGTATAGTAGACCTGGTTAAGGGTCAAACACTATTAGGAATCTTTTACAATTGTCCATGTTAGGGGAGAGGATGCATTGTCTGAGGGCTCATTGCTCAAATGGATGAAGGCTACAACCTTCTGAATAATAGATACACACTATATCTGGATCTTGGTGAGTTGTTCTTTGACCTACTATCTAGATTAGTTCCAATGAATAGCACATATAGTCTACTTGGTCACATAGACCTTCTTCTAATGGTTCAACACTTTGCACACTCTACTTTTCTCTTCTTAATCAACCATGAACCACACTCAAGCAATCATAAATGACTGCCTATAAATATCTTTCCTCCAAATGATATAATCAAGTTAGCCTATTAGAACCACCTTGAAATCATATTAGAGAAACCATAATAAACTCCAACAATCATTTTGTCAGCTCTATTATGCACGCAACTCATTCTGGGACCTGTCTAATAAAATAATTGTAGACACATGCCACACATTGTCGGCTCTACCAAAACAACTAGAACTTTCTCTGTAAGCTAAATAAACTTATGCAATCTTAACTAAAAATCAATAACACTTCTCCAAGCTTAACTACAAGGGAACATATCCTCAAGATAGGTACAACTCAAGAAATAATAAAATCTTTGCTAGCTCTTCTAAACAAACATAGGAAACTGCTACCAGTGAATAGTGACTACATAACTTCACTTGTGTTCATCATTAGACTATGCGTTCATAGATGAAACATCACTAAAATGTCTTCAACATATATCCTAGGGTGCATGCCCATAAGACAACTATATGGACAACCATACATAGAACACTACCTATTACTCTGTTAGGAACACAGATAACACAAGCTGCTATATAACTGTATGTACTTATAGTTAACCTCTGCACCCATGATATCATGTTGATATCATGTCCATGCATCATATACTAAAGGCTTACTCCATAAAACCTCCACACATGCTACTTTCCATATGTTGTCATCAATGACAAACATACAGTTAGTATTGGCCTGCTAGCAAATCTCCAACAATCTCCTCCTTTGGCATTGCTGGCAACATGTGGAATGACAAAACACCATCAACACAAATTAACATTTCTTTTATAACATTCTCTATTTCCTCTACTGTACTATTGTCATAACTAAATTTTGCTCCCCCTTAGTGTATTACTCCTCTTTTTACTTTTTTTTTTCATGACTCTATATATATACTCCCCCTTTGACATCAATGGAAAAGGGTGCCACTCATTTTAAGCATCAGTACTACTCCTAAGGTAGAGTAGTCAACCTTCCATCAGTCCCTAAGGACTAATGCCATTCTTTCTTCCTTCTAAGTAGAATCAAGGAAGGGAATTACTCCCAACTTCCCTCTGAGATACTCAAAAGTATCCTTAGGCAAGGGCTTTGTGAATATATCTACCAGCTGTTCTTTAGTACTCATATAGTCCAACTTGACTTTTTTCTCTGCCACTTTCTCTCTTAGGAAGTGATACTTGATCTCAATGTGTTTTGTCTTTGCATGCATCACATGGTTCTTTGACATATTGATAGTGCTAGTGTTATCACAGTGAATAAAAATAGGATAATCAATCTGAATTCCAAAATATTTTATCATCTGCTTGATCCAAACAATTGTAGAATAATTCAAGGCTATTGCAACATACTCTACTTCTTCAGTTGACTGAGAAATAAAGTTTTGTTTCTTTATTGTCCAAGTGACAAGTCTATCACCAAGAAATGCTACTCCACCTGAAGTACTTTTTCTATCATCAACACATCCTGCCCAATATGCATCCGTGTACAAATGAAGCTCAACATTTTCTAAATTAGGATACCATAGACCATAAACTATAGTGCCCTGCGAGTATCTAAATATTCTCTTTACTACCATGAGGTGACTTTTTTTTAGGCTCTACTTCAAATCTTCCAACTATACTAATTGCATTGGAAATGTCAGGTCTAGTGTGAGTAAGATAAATGAGTTTACCAATCATAGACTTATACAATGTTATATCAACTACTAGTGAGTCATCTTCCTTTGTAAGCTTGCATCTAGTAATCATAGGGGTTCCTACTGGATTGCAATCATCCATCTTGAATTTCTTTAGTATCTCTTTCACATACTTTGATTGATTAATGAAGATCCCTTTTTCTATCTGCTACACATTTAATCCCAAAAAGTACTTGATAGGACCAATCATACTCATCTCAAACTCATTCTGCATTTCTTTGGCAAATTCAACACTAATTTTGTCATTACCTCCAAAGATAATGTCATCAACAAATATAGCTACAAGTAATAAACCTTTAGATGTCTCTCTAATGAATAGATTACAATCTGTTGCTCCTTTCTTGAATCCAATCATTGTTAAGTATCCATCTAGTCTCTCATACCATGCTCTAGGGGCTTGCTTAAAGTCCATAGAGGGCCTTCTTCAATCTGCATACCATATTAGGTCTATCTGATAAGGTGAATCCTTCAGGCTGCTCAATGTATACTTCTTCTTTTAAGTCTCCATTTAAGATTGATGATTTGACATCCATCTGATAAACTTTGATGTTTTTAACTATAGCATAGGCTAAAAACAACTTAATAGCTTCTAATTTACTCACAAGTGCAAATGTGTCTGAATAATCAATGCCTTCTCTTTGCGCATATCCCTTACATACTAATCTTTCTTTATTTCTTACTACTATACCATCTTCATTCATCTTGTTTCTGAATATCCACTTTGTTCCAATCACATTCTTATCACTAGGTCTTGAGACTAGTTCCCAAGTGTCATTCTTAATGATCTGATCAATCTCTTCTTTCATAGCATCATTCCAATCTGAATCCTTACAAGCATCTTCAACACTTAAAGGTTCAATCTGAGATAGTAAACATACTGCATCACTAGTAGCTAAGTTCTTTTCTTGTGATCTTGTTAAGACTTTTCTGCTCTGATCTCCAATGATGTATGTCTTGGAATGATTTATTGATGTAAACTTTGGAACTTTAGGTGATGCTGACTCATCAGCCTTAGGAGTACCTTCTTCACTTATCTCAGGGTCATTGAACAACACATCAATGCTATCAAACATTTCCTCAATAACTATCTCACTAGTTGAGAGTCTAGGTTCTTCTTCAATCATGGGTGAGTAATCATGATATCTTTCTTGAATCATTAAATTTTCATCAATCTTTACATGAGCACTTTCAATGATGTAGCACTTGCTTCTATTGATTGTATAAATTGATGTATTGACCACATCTCTCCAATAGGTGTGCGAAACTTTTCCTTCTATCATAATGGTGCTCGCTGTATCAAGAATGATCCTATTCCTTCTCTCTACAATTCCATTCTGCTAAGGTGTTCTAGGTGCACTTAACTGTCTCTTTATGCCATGTTCTTCACAGTTCTCATAAAATCTATTAGAAGTGAATTCTCCTCCTCTATCCGATCTCAAACATTTTATCTTTAATCTAGATTCATTCTCAACCTTAGCATTGAATATTTTGAACTTCTCAAAAGCTTCTGACTTATCTTTTAAGAATGCAACCCACATTATCCTAGTATAATCATCAACAAACAAAATAAAATACCTTTCACCATAGTATGATCTTGTTTGAGTTGGTCCACATAGGTCTGTATGAATCAGATCCAACTTGTTCTCTGCTGAATTCTTCTTGCTCTTGAATGAATTTCTCACATGCTTCCGCATCACACATTCCATACACATAGTGTCAAATAGCCTTTCTATGCTAGGTAGATCTCTTACTACTTTAACATTTCTTATCTTTACTATGTTATCAAAATTGATATGACATAGTCTTTTATGCCACAACCAACTGTCATCAACTTTAGCAATAAAACAACTTGCTTCTGAATTGAGTTGAAAAACATTACCTCTTATCTTTGTGCCGGATGCAGTCATAATACCATCTTTGTTGTTAATGATGCATTTGTCATCTTTGAACTCTAACTGATAGCCTTTACCAAGTAACTGTCCGGCATTGAGAAGGTTATGTTTCAAACCGTCAACATAAAGAACATCATCAGTATCGTTCTTTCCATCCAAAGTGATGGCTCCTCTACCAACTATGGGTTTAGGAGTGTTGTCTCCAAATCTAACCATACCTCCATTGTATTTTTCCAAATGAACAAACGTTCCTTTATCACCTATCATGTGATGTGAACAACCACTGTCTATAATCTAGTCTGTTCTTATATCTGCTTGGGAAATCAATGCTAGCTCTTGATTCACTTTCTCATTTTTAGGAACTAACTTAATATTTATTTTGTCTACAATAGCAATGAATCCAATTTCTTCTTCACATGATTCTTCATATTTGACTCCATCTCTAGCATAGTAGCATTCCTTAGAATACTTAGGCTTATAATCCTTTTTGAACTTTTTAGCTCTAGTGGTAAACTAAGATGCAAAGTGACCAATCTTATTACATGAAAAGCACTTAAATGGTAATTGACCTTCATATTTTCCTTTTCCTTTCTTTTCTCTTTTGGCAATCATAGCAATAAAATCATCTAGTGTTTTATCTTCATCATCATCATCAAAATTACCATAAGTATTTGCAGATTTCTTACCATGAACTGTTGCTTTGAACCCTATCTCACTCTTTGGTTCTGTCTCCCACCTTGAAATCTCAAAAGATGAGATTTTTCTGATCAAGTTCTCTCTCTTAAAATTTGATGTAAGCTACATGGTCTCATCAAGGATGTTGATCTTGCTCTCATATTCTAGAGTAAGAGTAGTCATCAACTTGTCCATAATGTCTTCCTCAAAAATCTCTCCACCATTGTTCCTAATTCTAGTGACTACTTCATTAATCCTCTAATTATATGCTCTGATATTTTCTTCAGGTAGCATCTCTAATGCATTGTATCTTTTCTTCCATGTCTTTCTACATGCATCCTTTTCTTGTTTGTCTCCTTCAAAAATGTCTTCAAGGTGCTTCCAAATTTTATGGGTTGTATCCATCTTTTTTACTTCTAAAAATTCACCATCAGATAGGGCGCTGATAAGGTCTTCTTTAGCAACAACATTCTAATGAAAAAATTCCTTTTGAGCATCAGTAGCATCATATTTTGCAAGGTCTTCTAATGTAGGAATCTTGGCTGCTTGGATGGTTACATTAAAAACTTCAAAAGCAATGCACTGCAAATGGGTCACCATCTTGTTCTTCCAATCAAGATAATTCTCTCCCTCAAACTTAGGACTTTCTTTCCTAAAGTATGCCATCTGATCAACCTCAAGATGTTAAAATTTCTCTCCAAGGCACTTGGCTATGATACCAATTGTTAGGAATAGTCCCAAGAGATAACTGAGCATGGGGGGGGCAGGGGGTGAATCAGTTATCTACAAGTTTCAATTCTTTATCCAATTAAGTATACTTAAACATAAAGCATAAACACAATGAAAGAACACTTGAACACAACACCAACATTTTGGTTACGGGGAAACCCAAATAGGTAAAAACCCTAGTGGGACTTGATACTCACTAATATTCTTTACTAGTGTATAATGATCCTTGCTAGAAGATCCTTTACCCTGTTAGGAGTAGATTTACAATATATTCTACAATAGACCTAGTTAAGGGTCAAACCCTCTTAGGATTCTTTTACAATTTTCCTTTTTAGGGGAGAGGATGCACTGTCCGAGAGCTCACTGCTCAAATGGGCGAAGGCTACAACCTTCTGAATAATAGATACACACTATATCTGGATCTTGGTGAACTATGCTTTGACCTACTATCTAGATCAATTCCAATGAATAGAACACATACTCTACTTGGTCACATAGACCTTCTTCTAATGGTTCAACACTTTGCACACTTTGCTCTGCTCTACTTAATCAACCATGAACCACACTCAAGAAATCATAAATGACTGCCTATAAATATCTTTCCTCCAAATGGTATAATCAAGTTGGCCTATTAGAATCACCTTGAAATAATATTAGAGAAACCATAATAAACTCCAACAATCATTCTATCAGCTCTATTATGCACACAACTCATTTTGGGACCTGTTTAATAAAATAATTATAGACTCACGCCACACACTGTCAGCTCTACCAAAACAACTAGAACTTTCTTTGTAAGATGAATTAACTTATGTTTTCTTAACCAAACATCAATAACACTTCTCCAAGCTTAAATCCAAGGGCACATATCCTCAAGATAGGTGCAACTCAAGAAACAATAAAATCTCTATCAGCTCTTTTGAACAAACACAGGAAACTACTACAGGTGAATAGCGACTACATAACTTCACTTGCATTCATCATTAGGCTATGAATTCATAACTAAAACATCACTAGCATGTATTCAATATATATCCTAGGGTGCATGCCCATAAGACAACTGTATAGACAACCATACATAGAACACTGCCTGTAACTTTGTCAAGAACACTACTGACACAAGCTGCTATATAAATATTTGTACTTACCGTTAACCTCTATGACCATGATATCATACTGATATCATGTCCATGCATCATATATTAAATTCTTACTACATAAGACTTTCATGCATGCTAATTTTCATATGTTGTCATCAATGACAAACATATAGTCAGTATTGGCCTGCTGGCAAATCTCCAACAGGATAGATCTCTGCAAGGTACTTGCAAAATATGGGTAGAATGCTTATAAACTGGACTTTCCATCAAACTTGCAAATGTCTCTTGTGTTTAATGTGAAGGATCTAATATAGTATAGAGGACCTATACCAATAGATGTAGAGTCACAGTCAGATAGTGTGAATATCATCAAGGATGTTCAGATTTTCTCAATACCTAAGCCAATAGTAGTGAAGATATTAGACTCTAGAGAGAGTAAAATGACCAGGAAAGGTAGTTATAGGGAACATCTGATTCAATGGTAGGGAAAATTAGAAGCTGAATCTACTTGGGTAGAAGAGAATGCCTTTAAGAAACATGGAGTTGATCGTAAACTCCTATCACCAGAGGTGACTTAATTTCTTGGCTTTGGTAGCATGGTGTAGGAACACCCTTAGGAGACCAGTTGGTTGTCATATTTTGATGTGAGAAGACCCTCTTGAAGGGAATTGTAATTAGATAAGTTCATGTTTACCAAGAGTGGTGTGGTGTGATCTTAGATTAGTGTTTCTTCTAGGCTAAGAGCTCAATTTGTCTTCATTAATGCCCTATACTTGATGATGTTAGTAAGTGATCAAATGTTGTTCTTAGTGTTTCTAGTGTCCTAGATGCCCTAGGAAGTCTAATTAAGGTTAGATAGGCTTGGATGAAGTTAAAACACCTTAATGGTGAAGAAGATGTAAAAGATGTAAAAGGTTGCTTGTGCAACATTTGCAACTTTTCAAAGTTACTATGACAAAAAAATCCTAACTTTAAGGGTTTTGGCCTTGGTAGAGTTTAGAGATTCCTAATAGGCCTAAACACACAAGATAGAGATATATATGTTGGAAAAACCCTAATTTAGGGTTGGTGATCACATTGTGTACAGACTGACATTCTGTAACAAGTTTTTACTGTGAATAGAGAAAGAGTTGAGTATCAGAGCTATCTTTAAGCTTTGCAGGGATTAAATTATCATCTATAGCTATTGGAATTCATGGTTTAACATGTCTTAGTGTTTTTTAAGCTTTTATTTTGTTCTTTAGTTAATTTTTCATAGCATTTGTAAATTCATTTTGTTTTTCACAGTTCTCTGTCCAGTTTTGACAGTGTGTAAGAGATGTGAGCCTAGCTACATTTCCCACCGTATTTTCTATAAAGCCTTTTGGGAATGTAGACTAGGGTTAATGAGATTCAAGATGCCACAAGTTTGGGCTCTGAAGATGCATGCAATTATTTTTAAGGTCTTTCCCTAGGCGAGCTATGAGTAAAGCCCGACTAGGAAGACCAAGAGTTTGAGTAGGAACATTGAAGGAGGATTAGAGTCAAGACACAAGAAGTCCTTGAATGTGTTTTTTGGTGATCTATAGGTACTCTATGAATAGGAGGAGTGCCCAATGAATCATCTTGCCAAGTTTTGAAGACAAAGACCAAAGACTGATCTAAAACCTATTAGAAAGCTTTAATTCTAAAACAGGGTGTACAGACAATGTCAAGACCCGAGACAAGGAAAATCTTGGAGGCCTTAGGACATAAATGTGAAATAACAACAAACATTTGGTGGTTCTTTGAGAATATTTAGCAGCAAAGGGTGAATCCTAGATTTTAGGAGGCCTAATTGTGGCAAAAAGGCTACAAGTCCTAATTCATAGGAAACTAGAGACCAATGGATAAATGGATGGACTTGGCAAGTAGAGATTCAATTTAGGAGTCAAAGTTGTAGTTGAAAGAAGCCCTTAGCCTCCTACAATTCTAACCATTGTTTAGGGCTTGTGAGTTATGGATTAGCAGAGTTCCCTTTGAAGACAAAGAGTGGAAACCAAAGAAGATAGGAAGACTCTTGATTGTGGGAAAGGATTGATTCTTTCCAAGTGTTTGAGGGTGGATTGAGCAATCCCTAAGAGGTCCTAAGTGTGATCTAAGAAGAGTTCAAGACAACTCTAGGTTATTCTAGGAGTCTCCCTATCACATTAACTTGGTACTCAAATTTTTACAAAGAGTCTTCCAAAAGTATCCAATAAATTTACTATCTCAGTCAGAGATGACACTCCTCATTAATCTATGAAATTTGACAATTCTCTTAAAGAAAAGATCTTCTATAAGTACTTCATTAGATTTTTTTCTAAAGGGTATGAAATGTTCCATCTTGGAAAATCTATACACAACAAAAAATATAGAACCATTACCTTTTACTATCTTCGGTGAGCCAAGAACAAAATCCCCAAGATCAATCCAAGGTTTCTCAGGAACAAAAATCAGTGTATACAATCTAGTATTATGACTTACTCCCTTTGTAGCTTGAAAAAATCTACAAATTTTCACAAATTTCTGAACATCTTTATACAACTATGGCCAAAAGTATTCTCCTTAATAAAATTCAATGTTTTGTCAATACCAAAATGTCTAGTCAAACCACTTCTATGCTTCTCCTTTATCAAATTAATTCTCATTGATCCTCTCGGTACACACAACTGAATACCTTTAAACAACATACCTTCTTGAATGAAATAGTATTCCCATTTAGTACTCGGTTGATCTCAAATAGGTGCTCTACATTTTCTCCATGACTAAGAAAAATTAGGATCAGTTTCATAAAAATATTTCATGTCATCAAAACCAAGAACTTCAATTCTCATCTCAGTCATCAACAATATTCTTCTACTCAATGCATAAACAATTTGGTTAGTGACTCCTGTCTTATGTTTTATCACAAATGTATAGCTCTACAAATATTCAACCCATCTCATATGTCTTTGATTCAACTTATTCTGACTACCCAAATATTGTAGAGCATTATGATCAGTATACAACACAAATTCACTCGGTATCAAATAATGTCTTCATTTCTTGAGGGATTGAACAATAGCATATAACTCTTGATCATAAACATAATATTTCCTTTTTGCATCATTTAACTTCTCACTAAAGAAAGCAAGAAGTTTACCTTCTTGACTCAAAATAACTCATATTGTAATTCAGTAGGGTTGCAAAATTTTAGGGTAAAGTTTTGTAAACCCTAATATGATCGATAGCTTGTTGCATTTAGTTGTATATAAAAGGATCTTCCATGATAATATTAGGCATTGAGAGTCTTAGATGTTGAGAAGATAGAAATTTTGAAACCCTAACCCTCAGTCGAGGATTGTAATATTTTGTATTATTTCTTGTCAAGTAATAGAGAAAAAGCACAGGTTGATTTTGTTATCTACAGGCTTGCTACTCAGCATATATTGTATAAAAACAATCAAATGTTAAGTTGGTGTAATTAAATATTAACTAATTACACTTTACTTAAGTTTACCGAGGATAATGCATTTGCATATTAGTCGTCATTGTGACACCTAGGAGTTTGCATTTCATTTTAGCACATGGTTAGGAGAATTTTCACTTTAGGTGTGATAGTTGTCTTCACATACCTCTTTGTGTGTGAGATCCACCTTTAGTGCTCTTATCACATTATCATCCTCTCATTGGTGCACATGCTTCACATACTTTCATGTACAATGGAGGATGATCCACCCTTGGTGGAAATGTGATTCCACCTAGTGTGGGTGATATCTTATCATTTCCTTATCATGTAGTCTTATCGCATTTCCTATATATTCAAGAAATCCTACTTTTTAATCAATTCAATTGGCTATAATCAATTATTTGATCATTTTGCCTATCTCTCTTGTGCTATCTCTTGAGCTTCTAGATCTTGGTGTTTATTCTGTGCCTTAGGAAAATTCGTACAATACTTAATATAAATCTCAACTCTTTACCTCTCCTTTGTGTCAAATCTATAAATTTCTAAGTCTATTAGAGACTTCTATGTATGTATTTTTTCTTTGAGTTTTGATCTAGGGTTAGATTAAATACTGCTCAAAGTGGGATATATGTTCATTTGATTTGCACGAGGATTGTTGGCAAGTAGAAAATAGTTAGAATATTTGTATTTATGTTCATCAGTTTAGTTCTTCAAGGATCTTTGTATTTGCTCTATTTTCTGGAGTTATTTTCCCAATGGATAAGCCACTGGCCTATGTAAATGCATCTTTATTTCATGAGGAATGATTGGAATCATTATAGTCAAAAACATAATAATCAGAACTAGTCATTTAATTTCATTCACTTTAAAATAGTTATCCTACCCAGTGATGGAGATTCAATGAATAATAGGTTGTTATTTAGTACTTTCTCATTGACATTTGTTATTATATCCAATATCAATTCATGAACATAATTATATCTATTGGATCAGGTGTACCCACCTTAGTTTTGTAGAGCCAGAAGTGAAGAGGGCAATCTTGTCCCTATAGTTGGTCCAGTTACCTATAGATTTCTCATATTTGGAAATAACCTCTACTTAAAATAAGTCTTAGGTATATTGGTATCTCATGTAGTGTAAAATATTTTCAAGAACCAACAAAATGGTGACTCTACAAGGGAAAATATAGAATTTGTGTTAAATAATGTAGGTATTGTTGGAGATTTGCTAGCAGGCCAGTACTGACTGTATGTTTGTCATTGATGATAATATATAGAAAGTAGCATGCATGGAAGACTTATGCAATAAGGTTTCAATATATGTAGCATGGACATGATATTAGCATGATATCATGGGTGCAGAGGTTAACTATTAGAACATACAGTTATATAATAGTTGGTGTCAGCAGTGTTCATGACAAAGTAACAGGCAATGTTCTGTGTATTGTTGTCTATACAATATTGTATCATGAAGCCTTGTGCACTTGGATATATGTTAAAGACATGTTAGTAATGTAACATTCATGGATGCAAAGTTTGATGATTAGTAGAAGTGAAGTTATGCAACCACTATTCACCAGTAGCAGTTTCTTGTGTTTGTTCAGAAGAGCCTGTTACAAAGGAAAGACCACCAAGATAACTGAGAGGGGGGGGGGTGAATCAATTATTTTATAATTAAAAAATTTATCTACTTCAATATCAACTTCAACAGCTTTAAACCATATAATCAATGCAGTAGCCAACCATAGAAAGATAATCATACACAATGACACAATAACACAAGATATGTTAACTAGGGAACCTCTTGATCAAAGAGTAAACCCTGGTGGGAATGATGCCTAAAAAATGATGCATTAATATGAAAGTTCCTTGTGAAAGGATGGACCCTATTAGGAGTCTTATGAAATACATTCAATACATATGAATCTTTTTTCGGAGATTTTGAATCCTTGTTAAAAGATTCTAACCATGTTAGGAGTTATGGAAGACAGAAGGACCCACTGCCCAAACAGCTTCAAGGCAAGATCTCTGAACTCACTGTCCAATAGATCTTAGGATTATTCAATAGAATAATATGAAATATTTTACCTTCTTCAAACTATGCCAAAACCACACTCTCTACTGCACAAGATCACAAATCTAGATCTCTGTACTTCACACGTCTTCCTTTATCACTAAATTAGCTCTTTTCTTCACTTCATGCATACATTCACATCACAACTTTCACAATTTCATATCAAAACTATCACAATCCCATCATAACAAGGAAAAAATTCCTTCCTTTATACCACACTCAAATAATTACAAATGAGTTGGCATGCAAATACAAAATAATAATTTCAACACGCTACATCAAAATTACATAAAACTGTCAGCTTCCACATACAATAAATTTCCAATCGTGTGACCTCAAAGTTTTCACTATGAAACACATCACCAAAAATGAGTCTCAAACTTCCCTTTAACTATGCAGAATCAGATTCCATCCCGGTTAGGAGATATCCTCCAATTACCAAAAAGCGCTACTCAGGAACACTGCCAGAATACTACTTCCACCAAAATGGTTATAACTTTCATGAATAAATGATATTCCTTTTGTGCTCTTAACCATAGGCTAATAACACACCAAATAACATACCATCAACTGCACATAACTCAATCTACAATATAACATGTGCGCAAAACAAAATTGTGCCTACTTCTCTGCTAAACTCCAGAATATCACTGTGTTGACATCAATGACAATCATAGTCATGAATGCAACAACCACTACTATAGAATGACTACCAAAGGCTTCAAAATTAATTCCTAACAATCTCCCCCATTGGTATTGATGGAAACATAGATGAAAAATATCCAATGTTCCAAAAATCCAATTACTGTTGCTCAACTGCTCTGCTGCTCTTCAGCAATCAAATCTTGCTTCGTTATCCTATTCAATCTCTTCAACAAATTTAGTTCCTCAATGTTTTTCATGATTCTCTCCCCCATTGGCATTAATGACAAAAATTCTATCACTATGTCAAACAATAGCTCAATGTCAAAAGACACTGTTTAGAAAATAAAACATTCACAAGAGTCCTCAATGACTCAGTTCAAATACACATACTCCCCCATAGAGGAAGTACCAACATCCAATCTAGAAAATATATATTTGCATATTCTAGTAGATGGATGCAACCATCTGCATCTTTACTCAAGATTAGGTTGGGGCATAACCCCAAGCATACCTCTTAGATACTCAAATGTATCCTTAGGCAAAGGCTTTGTAAATATATATGCTATCTGCTCCTTTGTGCTGATGTACTCCAGTCTGACTTCTTTCTCAGCTACTTTCTCCCTTACAACATGATACTTGATCTCTATATGCTTTGTTTTAGAATGTAATACCAGATTCTTAGACATAGTAACTGTACTTGTATTGTCACAATGTATGACAATAGGCTCATCAAACTTGATTCCAATGTCCATCAACATCTGCTTCATCCAAATTATTTAATTACAATTGTTTGCTGCTGCTACATATTCTGATTTTGTTGTACTCTGTGAGATAGAATTCTTCTTTTTGCTCAACCAAGAAACTAATCTTCCTCCAAGAAAAAAGGCTCCACCACTGGTGCTTTTCTTATCATCAAGGATGCCTCCCTAATTAGCATCAGTATATGCACATAGGGTAAAATCATTAGAAGTTTCATACCACAATCCATAGTCCATTATGCCTTTAAGATATCTCAATATCCTCTTTACTGCTGCATAATGTGATTCTCTAGGTTCAGCTTGAAATCTTGCTACCATTCCAATTGAATGTTGTATATCTAGTCTAGAGTGTGTCAAGTACTGCAATCCACCAATCGTAGATCTATATTTCTTTTTCTCAATTGCTGGTGTTTCATCTTTACTAGATAGTTTGTCCTGTAATCATAGGTGTTCCAACTAGTTTACAATTCTCCATACCAAATCTTTTCAAAAAATCATTCAAATACTTTGTCTGAATTACAAAGATACCATCTTTATTTTGTGTTATCTATAATCCCAAAAAGTATTTCATTTCTCCAATCATACTCATTTCAAATTCTATCTTCATTTCATCAACAAATTTGTCACTAGCTTCATCTTCTCCAAAAATAATGTCATCAACAAAATAACCAAAACTAACAATCCATTCTCAATTTATTTTGTGTATAAGTTACTATCAGCTGTTCCTTTTGTAAATCCCAATTTTAACAAATACTTATCCAATCTAGCATACCAAGTTCTAGGTGCTTGCTTTAGTCCATACAATGCTTTCTTTAGTTTACATACCATGTCTCCTTCTTGAGTCAAAGGAAAACCTTTAGGCTGCTCAATGTAGAATTCTTCTTCAAATTCACCATTCAAAAATGCTAACTTCACATCTATCTAATACATTTTGAATTTCTTAAATGCTCCATAAGCCAAAAATATTCTTACTGCTTCAAGTCTTGCCATAGGGGAAAAAGTCTCTTCATAGTCAATTCCTTCTTGCTGTGAGTATCCCTTACATACCAATCTTGCTTTGTTTCTAATTACTTCTCCTTGTTCATTCATCTTGTTCTTGAATACCCATTTAGTTCCAATCACATTTTTGTCTTTCGGTCTAGGGATCAATTCCCATGTCTTGTTCTTTTCAATCTGATCCAATTCTTATTTCATAGCTTTAATCCAATTTTCATCTTCATAAGCTTCATTAGTAGACTTAGGTTCAATTTGAGAAATCAAACATAAATGCACCTTCTTTCTAGTCATAACTCCTTTGTCCAAACTTCCAATCACTTGTTCAACAGGATGATGTCTTGATATATACCTCTTAGGTGTCATAGTCACTGATCTTTCTTCAACTATAGATTCTTCTCTAGATTCTTCTTTGTTTTCTTTCACATGACTTTCATTCAACAATTCACTGTCAGTCTCAAAAAATTGTTTAGTAGTTTCAATGTTAGGCTAAGGGTTAGTTCCTTCATCAGATTCATTATCAAACATTCTTTCCTGAATTTTAAACTTCTCATCAAATTTTACATTTTCACTTTCAACAATAGTCTTAGTTCTCTTATTGTAACATCTATATGCTTTTCTTTTCAAAGAATATTCAAGAAAAATTCCTTCATCACTTCTAGGATCAAACTTTCCTATATCATCATCTCTCTTAATATAACATTTGCTTCCAAAAATTCTAAAATACTTAACTGAGGGTGCATGTCCAAACCAAAATTCATAATGTGTCTTGTTTGTGTCTGCTCTGATTTGTACTTTGTTCATTGTATATACTTCTATATTCACTACTTCTCTCCAAAATGTCTTTGTGAAATCACCTTCAAACAACATAGCTCTAGCTACTTCAGTCACTGATCTGTTCCTTCTTTCTGTAATACCATTTTGTTCAGGTGTTCTAGGGGTTGACAACTGTGTCTTAATACCATTTACTTCACAAAAAGTGTTAAACTCTTTAGATGTAAATTCTCCACCTCTATCAGATCTCAAACATTTAATCCTCATTCCTGATTCATTCTCAACTTTATTCTTCATGACCTTAAATTTATCAAATGCTTCAGATTTTTCTTTCAAAAATGCAATCCACATCATTCTTGTAAAATCATCAACAAGAATCATAAAATACCTTTCTCCATAGAATCCTCTAGTCCTAGTAGGACCGCTCAAGTCTATATGAACAATCTCCAACTTTTCTGTAGCTGTGAACTTCTTGCTAGGAAATGAACTCCTTTTCTGCTTATCCATCACACATTCCTTGCAAATCATGTTAGTAGGCTTCATAATCTTAGGTAAATCTCTTACTGCAAGTGTAGAACTTACTTTCACAATATTATCAAAGTTTATATGACAAAACCTTCTATGCCATAACCAACTGTCATCAATCTTAGTCATCAAACATGTCATCTCAGTAGGGTTCAACTGAAATACATTACCTCTGGTTCTAGATCCTATTCCAATCAGATTTCCATCTTTATCCTTTATCACACAAGTTTTCTTAGTAAACCAAACTTGATATCCTTTATCCACTAACTATCCAACACTCAAAATATTATGTTTCAATCCATCAACAAAGTAAATATCATCAGTATTAGTCTTTCCATCAAGAGTAATAGATCCTATACCTTTAATCAAACAAGGTGCATTTTTATCGACTCTAACAACTCCTCCATCATAATTGTTAAACTTTATGAAATTTCTATTATCACCAGTCATATGATGTGAACAACCACTGTCTATAATATAATCAGCTTTCTTTTCAACTTGGGAAACTAAGGATTTTTCTTCTTTAATATCAAATTCAGAATTTTCTTCCTTAATTGCTACAAATCCTATGTCATCAAAGTTATCATTATCACTGTCACTCAAATGTCTTTCAATTCCTGCTTCAATTTCTTCATCATTTGCATAATAACATTTTTTAGATCTTCTAGGCTTAAAATTGTTCCTATACTTCTTAACTCTCTTAGGACACTTAGATGCAAAATGACCATATCCTTGACATGTCCAACATTTAAAGATTTTATTACCATCTGGTTCTCTTTTCACAAGCAAGGAAATACCTTCTTCAATCTTCTTATCTTCATCAGATTTGGATCTACTACTACTGGCTTAATCTCCATTCACACTTGTACTTCTAGAAAAAGTAGGTCTGATGCTAAGAGCAGTGAATGTTGTCTCCTTTCTAGGTAAGTCTCCTGATAATCTCAAATTCATCTCTGTTGCTTCCAATCTTATAAGAAGAGTCTCTCTTGAAAATTTTGGTGTACAAGGTATCACTTGTTCAATCATTTGTGTAGTCTGCCTAAATACCAGTGTCAATGTTCTCAAAATCTTCCAAATTACATCATTCTCTATCTTTTCACCTCCACAAGACTTTATTCTTGCAACAATTTCTGACATCCTACCAATATAGCTTGTAACAGATTCATCTTCCATCATTCTTATGTCTTCAAATGCAAAAATCCAATTATGTAACCTAACTTTCTTTGCATGTTCATCACCTTCAAAAGTAGAATGTAAAGCTTTCCAAATATCATGAGATCTAGTTAAATCTTTTACTTGATTGTATTTATTCTTCAGAAGTGTTGATAAAAGTGCTTCTCTTGCAAGTATGTTACA
This sequence comes from Chamaecyparis obtusa, assembly GCA_027943335.1. NCBI lineage: Eukaryota > Viridiplantae > Streptophyta > Pinopsida > Cupressales > Cupressaceae > Chamaecyparis > Chamaecyparis obtusa. Next base: position 94,422 of record BSBK01006525.1, read on the forward strand.
CATGAATAGATCTACCTCATCTTTAGAACTTGATTCAAGATTGTCTTCTTCAATTATAGTTCTCTCATTCTTTGTAATCAACCAATAACCTGGTCCTAAACACAACAGATGTGTCTTCATCTTTTCTTTCCAGATGTCAAAATTTACTCCATCAAACTTAGGGCTTTCTTCCTTGAAATTCACCATAGATCTCCTTAAGTTGTTAAACTTCTCTTTCAAGGACCTATCGCTCTAATACCAATTGTTAGAAAGTAAAGACCACCAAGATAACTAAGAGGGGGGGGGTGAATCAGTTATCTAATAATTAAACCATTTATCTACTTTAATATCAACTTCAACAACTTTAAACCATATAATCAATGCAGTAACCAACCATAGAAAGATAATCATACACAATGACACAATAACACAAGATATGTTAACTAGGGAACCTCTTGATCAAAGAGTAAACCTCGGTGGGAATGATGCCCACAAAATGATGCATTAATATGAAAGTTCCTTGTGAAAGGATGGAACCTATTAGGAGTCTTATGAAATACATTTAGTACATATGAATCTCTGTTAGGAGATTTTGAATCCCTATTAAAAGATTCTAACCCTGTTAGGAGTTATGGAAGATAAAAGGACCCACTGCCCAAATAGCTTCAAGGCAAGATCTCTAAACTCACTATCCAATTGATCTTAGGATTATTCAATAGAATAATATGAAATATGTTACCTTCTTTACATTGTGCCAAAACCACACTCTCTGCTACACAAGATCACAAATCTAGATCTTTTTACTTCACAAGTCTTCCTTTATCACTAAATTAGCTCTTTTCTTCATTTCATGCATACATTCACATCACAACTTTCACAATTTCATATCAAAACTATCAAAATCCCATCATAACAAGGAAACATTCCTTCCTTTATACCACACTCAAATAATTACAAATGAGTCAGCATGCAAATACAAAATAATAATTTCAACACGCTACATCAAAATTACATAAAACTATCAGCTTCCACATACAATAACTTTCCAATCATGTGACTTCAAAGTTTTCCCTATGAACCACATCACCACCAATGAGTCTCAAACTTCCCTTTAACTATGCAGAATCAGATTCCATCCCAGTTAGGAGATATCCTCCGATTACCAAAAACCACTACTCAGGAACACTGCCAAAATACTGCTTCCACCAAAATACTTATAAATTTCATGAATAAATGAATTTCATTTTGTGCTCTTAACCATAGGCTAATAACACAACAAAGAACATACCATCAACTATGCATAACTCAATCTATAATATAACATGTGCACAAAATAAAAATGTGTCTGCTTCTCTACTAAATTCTAGAATATCACTGTGTTGACATCAATGACAAGCATAGTCATGAATGCAACAACCACTACTACAGAATGACTGCCAAAGGCTTTAGCATTCATTCCTAATAGAGCTGACATAGATTTTAATTTTTCTAGAGTTGTGTTGATCATTTTGGTATGAGCCCTTGGATTTAAGCTTAGAGAAGAGCTAGTAATATTTGGTTAAGAGCACATGAAGTAATTCATCTTGAGGAGAAAGATCTAGTTGTTTTGGTAGAGCTGATAGTGTGTAGCATGCATCTACACTTATCTTATTGGACAGGTCCCAAAATGTGTTGCTTGCTTAGTAGAGCTGACTAAATTGTTATTGGAGTTTTTTATGGTTTCTCTAATATGATTTCAAGATGGTTCTAATAGGCTGACTTGATTATATCATTTAGAGGAAAGATATTTATAGGCAGTCATTTGTGATTGCCTGACTATGGTTCATAGTTCATCAGAAAGAGAAGAGAAGAGTGTGTAAAGTAATGAGCCATTAGAAGAAGGTTTATGTGACCAAGTAAAGTATTTGTTCTATACATTGGAACTGATCCAGATAGAAGGTCTAAGTGTAGTTCACCAAGATCTAGGTATAGTGTGTATCTATTATTTAGAAGGTTGTAGCCTTTTCCCATTTGAGTAGTGTACTCTTAGATAGTGTGTCCTCTCCCCTAATAGGGACTATTGTAAAAGACTCCTAACAGGGTCTAACCCTTGACCAAGTTTACTATACTAAATATATTGTAAAGAAACTCCTAACAGGGTTAAGGATCTTCTAACAAGGATCATAATACACTAGTACAAAATATTAGTTAGTGTCAATTACCACAAAGGCTTTTACCTATTTGGGTTTCCTCATAACCAAAATATTGTGTTTTGTTCAAGTGTTCTTTCATTCTATTTATGCTTTATGTTTAAGTATACTTAATTGGACAAAGAATTGAAACTTGTCGATAACTGATTCACCCCCCCTCTCAATTATCTCTTGGGACTATTGCTAACAATTGGTATGAGAGTTTGGTGCCTTGGACAAAAATTTTAATAGCTTGAGGTTGATTAGATGGTATACTTATGAAAATAAAGTCCTAAGTTTGATGGAGAGAATTATCTTGATTAGAAGAACAAGATGGTGACTCATTTGCAATGCATTGCTTTTAAAGTTTTTGATGTAACCATCAAAGCAGTCAAGATTCCTACTTTAGAAGACCTTGCAAAGGATGATGCTAATGATAAGAAAAATCAATTATTTCATCAAAATGCAATAGCCAAAGAAGCCCTTATCAGCACCCTTTCTGATAGTGAATTTTTAGAAATAAAGAAGGTAGATACAACCCACAAAATATGGAAGTACCTAGAAGACATATTTGAAGGAGACAAACAAGAAAAGGATGGACGTAGAAAGAAATGGAAGAAAAGATACAATGCATTAGAGATGCTTCCTGAAGAAAATATCAGAGCTTACAATCAATGGATCAATGAAGCAATTGCTGGAATCGAGAACAATGGTGAGAGATCTCAGAGGAAGATATTATGGAAAAATTGATGACTACTCTCACTCCAGAATATGAAAACAAGATCAACATCCTTGATGAGACCATGCATCTTACATCAAATTTCAAGAGAGAGACTTTGATCAGAAAAATATCAGCTTTTGAGATTTCAAGATTGAAGACAAAACCTAAAAGTGAGACAGCCTTCAAAGCAATAGTTCATGGTAAGAAATCTACAGACACTTCTTATAATTTTGATGATGATGATGAAGAGAAAACACTAGATGATTTCATTGCTATGATTGCCAAGAGATAAAAGAAAGGAAAAGGAAAATATGAAGGTTAATTACCATTCAAATTCTCTTTCATGTAATAAGATTGGTCACTTTGCATCTAAATGTCCCTTAAGAGCTAGAAAGTTAAAAAATGACTACAAGCCTAAATTCTCTATGGAATGTTACTATGTTGGAGATGGAGTTTCAGATGATGATTTAGCTAAAGAATAAATTGGATTTATTGCTATTATTGAGAAAATGAACAATAAGACAAATCATGAAGATAAGAAAGAGAAACAAGAGCTTAAATTAAATTCCCAAGCTGATATTAGGACATACTGGATTATAGATAGTGGTTTCTCACATCACATGATAGGTGATAAAAATAGATTTGTTCATCTGGACAAATACAATGGTGGCATGGTAAGATTTGGAGATAACACTCCTAAACCCATAGTTGGTAGAGGATCTGTCACCTTGAATGGAAAGAATAGTACTAATGATGTTCTCTATGTAGATGATTTGAAACATAACCTTCTTAGTATTGAACAATTACTTGGAAAAGGTTATCAGTTGGAGTTCAAAGATGACAAATGCATCATTAACAATAAGGATGGTGTTATAATTGCATCGGGCTCAAAGACTAGAGTTAATGTTTTCAAACTCAATTTAGAAGCAACTTGTTTTGTTGATAAAGTTGATGATAGTTGGTTGTGGCATAAAAGACTATGTCATATCAATTTTGAGAACATAGTAAAGATAAGAAATGTAAAGGCAGTACGAGATATACCTTGCATAGAAAAGAAAGTTGATACTATATGCAGGGAATGTGTGATGGGAAAGCATGTGAGAATCTCATTCAGAAGCAACCACAATTCAACAAAGAACAAGTTGGATCTGATTCATACAGACCTATGTGGTCCAACCCAAACAAGATCTTACTATGGTGAAAGGTATTTCATTTTGTTTGTTGATGATTATACTAGGATTATGTGGGTTGCGTTATTAAAAGATAAGTCAAAAGAATTTGAGAAATACAAAATATTCAAAGCTAAGGTTGAGAATGAATCTAGACTAAAGATAAAATGTTTGAAATCAGATAGAGGAGGATAATTCACATCTGAGAGATTCTATGAGTACTATGAAGAACATGGGATAAAGAGACAATTGAATGCACCTAGAACCCCTCATCAAAATGGAATTATAGAGAGAAGGAATATAATCATCCTTGATATAGCGCGCACCATCATGATTGAAGGAAAAGTTGCACACACCTATTGGAGAGATGCAGACAATACAACAGTCTACACCATCAATATAATTCAATTAAGGCCTGGCAATGACAAAACACAATATGAGCTATGGTTTGTAAATGTTCCCATAGTAAAATACTTCAAAATCTTTGGAAGCAAGTGCTACATCAAGAGGGATGAAGCAGTAGGCAAGTTTGATGCAAGAAGTGATGAAGGTATTTTCCTTGGTTACTCTACTAAAAGTAAAGCTTATAGCTATTTCAATTTAAGATTGAAAAAGATCATTGAAGGTGCTCATGTTAAGATTCATGAAAAGTTTATGGTTCAAGAAAGATATCATGATTACTCACCCATGATTGAAGAAGAACCCAAACCCTCCACTAGTGAAACAATTATTAAAGAAATGTTTGACAATATTGATGTGTTATTCAATGACCCTGAGACAAGTGTAGAAGATACTCCTAAGGATGATGAGTCATCATCACCTAAAGTTCTAAAGTTTACATTTAGAAACCATTCCAAGAAAGACATCATTGGAGATTAGAGTAGCAAAGAACTCAGCTAGCACTGAAGCAGTATGTATACTATCTCAGATTGAACCTTTAAGTGTTGAAGATGGATGTAATGATTTAGATTGGCATGATGCTATGAAAGAAGAACTTGATCAGATTATTAAGAATGACACTTGGGAACTGGTCCCAAGACCTAGTGATAAGAATGTGATTGGAAGAAAGTGGATATTTAGAAACAAGATGAATGAAGATGGTACAGTAGTAAGAAATAAATCAAGGTTAGTATGTAAGGGATATGCACAAAGAAAAGACATTGATTATTCAAACACATTTGCACTAGTGAGAATATTAAAAGCTATTACGTTATTTCTATCTCATGCTATAGTCAAAAACTTGAAAGTTTATCAGATGGATGTGAAGTCAACAATCTTGAATGTAGATTTGAAAGAAGAACTATACATTGAGCAGCCAAAAGGATTCACTTTATCAAACAAAACTGATATGGTATGTAGATTGAAGAAGGCCCTCTATGGACTTAAGAAAGCCCCTAGAGCATGATATGAGAGACTAGATGGATATCTAACAAATATTGGATTCAAGAAATGAGCAACAGACTATAATTTATTCATAAGAGAGACATCTGAAGGTCTACTACTTGTAGCTATATTTTTTGATGACATTATCTTTGGAGGCAATGACAAACTTAGTGCTGAATTTTCTAAGGAGATGCAAAATTAATTTGAGATGAGTATGATTGGTCCTATCAAATACTTTTTGGGACTAAATGTGTAGTAGATAGAGAAAGGTATTTTTATTAATCAGTCTAAGTATGTGAAAGAAATATTGAAGAAATTCAAAGATGGATGATTGCAAGCCAGTAGGGACACCTATGATCACATGATGTAAGCTCACAAAAGAAGATGATTCTCCTATAGTAGATATAACATTGTACAAGTGTATGATTGGTAAAATCATTTATCTTAATCAAACAAGACCTGATATTTTAAATGCAGTTGGCAGAGTTGGAAGATTTGTAGCAAAGCCTAAACAAAGTCACCTCATGGCAGTAAAAAGGATATTCAAATATTTGCAAGGCACTATAGACTATGGTATATGGTATCCTAATTTAGAAAATGTTGAGCTTCATGTGTACACTGATGTAGATTGAGTAGGATGCACCGATGATAGAAAAAGTACATCAAGTGGAGTAGTGTTTTTTGGTGATAGACTTGTCACTTGGACAAGCAAGAAACATAATTGTATTTCTTAGTCAATAGCAGAAGAGGAGTATGTTGTAGTAGCCTTGAATTTTTCTACAATTGTTTGGATCAAACATATGATAAAAGGGTTTTTGAATTTAGATTGATTATCCTATTGATATTCACTATGATAACACTAGCACTATCAATATGTTGAAAAACCCTGTGATGCATGCAAAGACAAAGCACATTGAGATCAAGTATTACTTCCTAAGAGAGAAAGTGGTAGAGAAAGAAGTCAAGCTAGATTATGTGAGTACTAAAGACTATTTGGTAGACATATTTTCAAAGCCCTTGCCAAAGGATACTTTTGAGTATCTTGGGGAGAAGTTGGGAGTAATTCCCTTCCCTAATTCTGCTTAGAAGAAGGAAATGCATCAGTCCTCAGGGATTGATGGATGGTTGACTAATCTACTTCTAGAGTATTACCGGTGCTTAAACTGATTGGTGCCCATTACCATTGATGTCAAAGGGGGAGTAATATATAGTCATGAAAAACAAAAGTAAAAAGAGGAGTAATATGCTAAGGGGGACTTGTTAGGAATAGTCCCAAGAGATAACTGAGAGGTGGGGGGGGGGTGTGAATTAGTTATCTAAAAGATTCAATTCTTTATCCAATTAAGTATACTTAAACATAAAGCATAAACACAATGAAAGAACACAAGAACAAAACACCAATCTTTTGGTTATGGGGAAACCCAAATAGGTAAAAAACCCGGTGGGATTTAACACCCACTAATATTCTACACTAGAGTATTATGATCCTTATTAGAAGATCCCTAACCCTATTAGGAGTTTCTTTACAATATATTTAGTATAGTAGACCTCATCAAGGGTCAGACCCTTTTACAAGTCTTTTACAATTGTCTTTGTTAGGGGAGAGGACACACTATCTGAGAGCTCACTGGTCAAATGGGCAAAGGCTACAACCTTTTGAATAACATATACACACTATATCTGGATCTTGGTGAACTGTGATTTGACCTTCTATCTGGATTAGTTCCAATGAATAGCACAAGTAATTTACTTGGTCACATAGACCTTCTTCTGATGGCTCAACACTTTGCACACTCTGCTCTGCTCTACTTTTCCAACTATGAACCACACTACATCAATCACAAATGACTGCCTATAAATATCTTTTCTCTAAATGATATAATATAGTTAGCCTATTATAACCACCTTGAAATCATATTAGAGAAACAAAAAAAAACTCCAATAAATACTCTGTCAGCTCTACTATGCACACAACACAATCTGGGACCTGTTCAATAAGATAATTGTAGACGCATGCTACACACTATCGGCTCTATAAAAACAACTAGACCTTTCTCCTCAAGCTGAATTAACTCATGCACTCTTAACCAAAAATCAATAACTCTCTACTAAGCTTAAATCCAAGGGTGCATACCCACAGGATAGGTGCAACTACATAACCAATAAAATCTCTGTTGGGTCTTTTGAATAAACACATGAAACTACTACTGGTGAATAGCGACTGCATAACTTCACTTCTACTCATCAACAGACTATGCATCCATAACTAAAACATCACTAACATGTCTTCAACATAGATCCAAGCATGCAAGGCTTCATGATAACTATACAGACAACCATATACATAGCACTACCTGTAACTCTCTCAGGAACACTACTGACACCAACTACTATATAACTATCTATACTAACAGTTAACCTCTATGCCCATGATATCATGTCCATGCTACATATATAGAAAGCTTGCTACATAAGACTTCCACACATGCTACTTTCCATATGTTGTCATCAATGACAAACATACAGTCAGTACTGGCCTGTTGGAAAATCTCCAACAATCTCCCCCTTTAGCATTGATGGAAACATGTGGAATGAAAAACCATCACCAACCTAAATTAATATTTATTTTATAACATTCTCCATTTCCTCTTCAAAACTCCCCCAAAGATGAATCCTCCATCTGCTGCAATATTTTCTAATATTCTCCATTTCTTCAACTGAACTGCTGTCATAACTAAATGTTGCTCCCCCTTAGTATATTACTCCTCTTTTGCTTTTGTTTTTCATGAGTCTATATATTACTCCCCCTTTGACATCAATGGAAAAGGGCACCATTCATTTTAAGCACTGGTACTACTCCTGAGGTAGAGTATTCAACCTTCCACCAGTCCCTGAGGTCTGATGTCTTTCTTTCTTTCTTCTAAGAATAATCAAGGAAGGGAACAACTCCCAACTTCTCCCTGAGATACTCAAAAGTATCCTTAGGTAAGGGCTTTGTGAATATATCTGCTAATTGATCTTTTTTACTCAAATAGTCTAGCTTGACTTCTTTCTCTACCACTTTCTCTCTTAGCAAGTGATACTTGATCTCAATGTGCTTTGTCTTTGCATGCATCATAGGGTTCTTTGAGATATTGATAGTGCTAGTGTTATCACAGTGAATAACAATAGGATAATCAATCTTAATTCCAAAGTCCTTTATCATCTGCTTGATCCGAACAATTGTAGAACAATTTAAGGCTATTGTAACATACTCCGCTTCTACTACTGACTGAGAAATACAATTTTGTTTCTTGCTTGTCCAAGTGACAAGTCTATCTCCTAGAAACATTGCTCCACCTGAAGTACTTTTTTTGTCATCAACACATCCTGCCCAATTTGCATCAGTGTACACATGAAGCTCAACATTTTATGAATTAGGATACCATAGACCATAATCTATAGTGCCTTGCAAGTAGCTAAATATTATTTTTACTACCATGAGGTGACTTTGTTTAGGTTTTGTTACAAATCTTCCAACTATGCCAACTGCATTTGAAATATCAGGTCTATTCTGAGTAAGATATATAAGTTTACTAATCATAGAATTATACAATGTTATATCTACTATTGGTGATTCATCTTCTTTCGTAAGCTTTCATCCAATGATCATAGGGGTTCCTAGTGGCTTGCAATCATCCATCTTGAATTTCTTCAGTATCTCTTTCACATATTTTAACTGATTAATAAAGATTCCTTTTTCTCTTTGCTACACATTTAGTCCTAAAAAGTATTTGATAGAACCAATAATACTCATCTCAAATTCATTCTACATGTCTTTGGCATATTATGCACTTAGTTTGTCATTACCTCCAAAGATAATGTCATCAACAAATATAGCTACAAGTAGTAAACATTTAGATGCCTCTCTAATGAATAGATTACAATCTGCTGCTCCTTATTGAATCCAATCTTTGTTAGATATCCATCTACTCTCTCATATAATGCTCTAGGGGCTTGCTTAAGTCCATAGAGGGCCTTCTTTAATCTTCATACCATATCAGGTCTATCTGATAAGGTGAATCCTTCCGGATGCTCAATGTATACTTCTTCTTTCAAGTCTCCATTTAAGAATGCTGACTTGACATCCATTTGATAAACTTTGAAGTTTTTTACTATAGCATAAGCTAGAAACAACTTAATAGCTTCTAATCTACTCATAGGTGCAAATGTGTCTAAATAATCAATGCCTTCTCTTTGTGAATATCCTTTACATACTAACCTTGCTTTGTTTCTTACTACTGTGCTATTTTCAATCATCTTGTTTCTGAATATCCACTTTGTTCCAATCACATTCTTATCACTAGGTCTTGGGACCAGTTCCCATGTGTCATTCTTAACAATTTGATCAAGTTCTTCTTTTATAGCATCATGCGAATATGAATCATTACATACATCTTCAACACTTAAAGGTTCAATTTGAGATAGTAAACATACCACTTCATTGCTAGCTGAGTTCTTTGCTTGGGACCTTGTTAAGACTTTTGCACTCTGATCTCCAATGATGTCTGTCTTGGAATGATTTATTGATGTAAACTTTGGAAATTTAGGTGATGTTGACTTATCAAACTTAGGAGTTTCTTCTTCACTTGTCTCAAGGTCATTGAATAACACATCAATACTGTCAAACATTTCTTCAATAAGTGTCTCACTAGTAGAGGGTCTAGGTTCTTCTTCAATCATGGGTGAGTAATCATGATATCTTTCTTGAATCATAAACTTTTCATCAGTTTTTACATGAGCACTTTCAATGATCTTTTTTAATCTTAAATTGAAACATCTATAAGCTTTACTTTTAGTAGAGTAACCAAGAAAAATACCTTCATCACTTTTTGCATCAAAATTGCCTATTGCTTCATCCCTTTTCATGTAGCACTTGTTTCCAAAGATTCTAAAGTATTTTACTATGGGAACATTACCAAACCATAGCTCATATGGTGTTTTGTCAGTTCTTGGCCAAAATTGAATTCTATTGATGGTATAGACTATTGTATTGACCACATCTCTCAAATAGGTGTGTGCAACTTTTCCTTCTATCATAATGGTGTACATTGTATCAAGGATGATCCTATTCCTTCTCTCTATAATTCCATTCTATTGAGGGGTTCTAGGTGTACTTAACTATCTATTTATGCCATGTTCTTCATAGTACTCATAAAATCTGTCAGAGGTGAATTCTCCTCCTCTATTTGATCTCAAACATTTTATCTTTATTCTACATTCATTCTCAACCTTAGCTTTGAATATTTTGAACTTCTCAAGTGCTTCTGACTTATCTTTCAAGAATGCAACCCAAATCATTATAGTATAATCATCAACAAACAAAATAAAATACCTTTCACCATAGTATGATCTTGTTTGAGTTGGGCCACATAGGTCTGTATGAATCAAATCCAACTTGTTCTCTACTGAATTTTTATTTCTCATGAATGAATTTCTCACATGTTTTCCCATGACACATTCCCTTCATATGGTATCAACTGGATTTGCTATGCTAGGTAGATCTCTTACTTCCTTTACATTTCTTATCTTTACTATGTTATGAAAATTGATATGACATGGTCTTTTATGCCACAACCAACCGTCATCAACTTTAGCAACAAAGCAACTTGCTTTTGAATTGAATTGAATAACATTACCTCTTGTCTTTGAGCCTGATGTAATCATAACACCATCTTTTTTGTTAATGATGCATTTGTCATCTTTGAACTCCAACTAATAACCTTTTCCAAGTAACTGTCCAACATTGAGAAGGTTATGTTTCAAACCATGAACATAAAGAGCATCATCAGTACTATTCTTTCCATCCAAGGGGATGGATCCTCTACCAACTATTGGTTTAGGAGGGTTGTCTCCAAATTTGACCATACCTCCATTGTATTTTTCCAAATGAACAAACCTTCCTTTATCACCTGTCATGTGATGTGAACAACCACTATCTATAATCCAGTCTGTCCTTATGTCCTCTTGTGAAATCAATGCAAGCTCTTGATTCTCTTTCTTATCTTCATGAGCTGTCGTATTATTCATTTTGTCTATAATAGAAATGAATCCAATTTATTCTTCACCAGATTCATCATTTGATACTCCATCTCCAACATAGTAGCATTCCTTAGAATACTTAGGCTTGTAATGCTTTTTGAACTTTCAAGCTCTATCAGGACACTTAGATGCAAAGTGACCGATCTTATTACATGATAAGCACTTGAATGGTAATTGACCTTCATATTTTCATTTTCCTTTCTTTTCTCTTTTAGCAATCATAGAAATGAAATCCTCTAGAGTTTTCCCTTTATCATCATCATCAAAATTACTAGAAGTGTTTGCAGTCTTCTTACATGAATTGTTGCTTTGAAGGTTGTTTCACTCTTTGCTTCTGTCTTCAATCTTGAGATCTCAAAAGCTAAGAGTTTTCTAATCAAAGTCTCTCTCTTGAAATTTGATGTAAGTTTCATGGTCTCATCAAGGATGTTGATCCATCCTTCATATTCTGGAGTAAGAGTAGTCATCATTTTTTCCATAATGTCCTCCTCTGAAATCTCTCCACCATTGTTTTTGATTCCAGCAACTGCTTCATTTATCCTCTGATTATAAGCTCTGATGTTTTCTTTAGGAAACATCTCCAATGCATTATATCTTTTCTTCCATGTCTTTGTACGTGCATCCTTTGCTTGTTTGTCTCCTTCTAATATGCGTTCTAGGTGTTTCCATATTTTATAGGCGATATCCAACCTTTTTATTTTTGATAACTCATCATTAGATAGGGCACTGATCAGGGCTTCTTTAGCAATAGCATTCTGATGAAACAATTCCTTTTGTCTATTAGTAGCATCTTCTTGTGAAACATCTTCTAGGGTAGGTATCTTGGATACTTTGATAGTCACATCAAAAACCTCAAAACCAACACACTGCAAATGGGTCACCATCTTGTTCTTCCAATCAAGATAATTCTCTCCATCAAACTTAGGACTTTCTTTCCTGAAGTATTCCATTTGATCAACCTCAAGCTATTAAAATCTCTCTGCAAGGAACTTGGATCTAATACCAATTGTTAGGAATATTCCCAAGAGATAACTAAGAGGGGGGTGGGGGGGGGGGGGGTGAATCAGTTATCTACAAGATTCAATTATTTATCCAATTAAGTATTGTTAAACATAAAGCATAAACACAATGAAAGAACACAAGAACACAAGACCAATCTTTTGGTTATGGGGAAACCCAAATAGGTAAAAACCCGGGTGGGAATTGACACCCACTAATATTTTGCACTAGAGTATTATGATCCTTGTTAGAAGATCCTTAACCCTGTTAGTAGTTACTTTACAATATATTAAGTATAGTAGACCTAGTCAAGGGTCAAATCCTTTTAGGAGTCTTCTACAATTATCCTATTTGGGGAGAGGACGCACTATCTGAGAGCTCACTGCTCAAATGGGTGAAGGCTACAACCTTTTGAATAATAGATACACACTATATCTGGATCTTGGTGAGTTGCACTTTGACCTGCTATCTAGATCAATTCCAATGAATAGCACAAGTATTTTACTTGGTCACATATACCTTCTTCTGATGCCTCAACACTTCACACACTCTTCTCTACTCTACTTTTCCAACTATGAGGCACACTATAGCAATCACAAATGACTACCTATAAATATCTTTTCTCTAAATGATATAATCAAGTCAGCCTATTAGAACCACCTTGAAATCATATTAGAGAAACCAAAAAAAACTCCAATAAAAATTATGTCAACTCTACTATGCATGCAACACAATTTGGGACCCGTTCAATAAAATAATTTTCAATAAGATAATTGTAGACGCACGCTACACACTATCAGCTCTACAAAAACAACTGGATCTTTCTACTCAAGCTAAATTAAATCATGTGCTCTTAACCAAACATCAATAATTCTCTGCTAAGCTTAAATCCAAGGGCGCATACCCACAGGATTGGAGTTTGTTATGGTTTCTCTAATATGATTTCAAGGTGGTTCTAACAAGCCCACTTTATTATATCATTTAGAGGAAAGATATTTATAGGCAGTCTTTTGTGATTGCTTGACTATGGCTCATAGTTGATCAGAAAGAGAAGAGAAGAGTGTGCAAAGTGTTGAGCCATCAAAAGGTCTATGTGACCACGTAATGTATTTATGCTATACATTGGAAATGATCTAGATAGAAGGTCTAAGTGTAGTTCACCAAGATCTAGATATAGTGTGTATCTATTATTTAGAAGGTTGTAGCCTTCACCCCTTTGAGAAGTGTGCTCTTAGATAGTGCATCCTATCACCTAATAGGGAATATTTTAAAAGACTCCTAATAGGGTTTGACCCTTGACCAGGTCTACTATACTAAATATATTGTAAAGAAAATCATAATAGGGTTAAAGATCTTCTAACAAGGATCATAATACACTAGTGGAAAATATTAGTGGGTGTCAATTCCCACTGGGTGTTTTACCTATTTGGGTTTCCCCATAGCCAAAATATTGTGTTGCGTTCAAGTGTTCTTTCATTGTTTTTATGCTTTATATTTAAGTATACTTAATTGGATAAAGAATTGAAACTTGTAGATAACTGACTCACCCCCCCTCTCAGTTATCTCTTGGGACTATTTCTAATAGGTACAAGTTGAGGTAGACTCCTGGCCTACTTATTTTAGAAGCCAGCTGGTTACCATTGAACATACAAAGTTGCTTCTTTTTCTCTAAAATTTGCCTACTCTTTATTATTATTTTCCTTGATCACAAGAGAAATATCTTATAAATAATCCTAATCTACTTGGGTAGAAACTCTAATAAATCTCTGTACTAGTGTTGATCTTTAAATCATTTTATTACAATGAGTTTCAAGAATACAAGGTCCTAGAGAAAATAACATCCTGAGGAAATTTTGGAAGGTGAACTTCCAGCCAAATCTAGATGTGGTCAAATCGGAAGAGAGAAGAGTACTAATGATATGTCCTTCACATGGAAGTAGAAGGGAAATAAAAGACAGGAAAGTCTTACTCATCCTAACTAGGAAGGAAATGCCTCAGAGTATGAAGAGGTTGTTGACTTAGGTTTGAACCAATATGAGGACTATTATTCTCCTTCAGAGAGAGAGGGTGAGAAATTACAACATAATAGAAGAATAGTCCCTAATAAACAACATGGAGTAGAGAGGACGTCTAGAAGTAAAAGTAGAAATAGATAAGATTTTGTCCCTCCTTTCACCCTTGGTTCTTCACTACCCCAAGGTCGCCATGAATCCCAAGATCAACAAGAACTCTAGACACACCAGGTTGAATCTAAAACAAGTTTGCTAGATTTTGAAGAAATTTTTGAAGAAGTATATGAATTAGAAAGAAAGATTCATGAGAAAGCAGCCATTGGGCAAAGAAGAGAAAAGGAAAAGGAAGAAAAAATCAAACACACTATGATAAGAGCTGATTAGTTGAAAAGGAAATTGTTAGACCTGGAAGCAATAAATCATGTTCTTATGCATGAACAAATAAGGGACCAACCCATTATCCAAGAAATATTTGAGATAAGAAACCCCAGGAATAGAGGTAAACAAAAGGCAATAGGAGTTTCAATTAATGAGCCCCTAGGCCCTAAAGATCTCATAGACCAGGCTTTAAGGTTGGAAGCTAACCTTGAAAAGGCTAAGAGAGAAAAAGAATAATTGGCCAGGAAGTTGGAAAAGGTAGAATTGGAAGCTATGAATCTAGAAATGAGAAAGAAGATATATTTTCTCAAATGATCTACATGACCCACTAATGTTTCTACCTCTTCTTTGACACAAGGAGGGAATGCTACTAATATTGCAAACTAGGTAACAAGTATTCCTCCACCAGGTGGACTCAGGATTTCTGTTGTATCAAACACTAATGCATCAACATCCTAGGGTGTTGGTTTATCTAATGTAGGGCCTATTCATGAAAGATGTAAATAGTTGGTTTTTATTGGCATTACCAGATACCCTAGCCCTATCCTTGAAGAGATTAGAAAGAAGCTCCCAAAGTTCACTGGTAGTAATTTTATCACCAGTGAAGAACACTTGAAGAAGTTCATTAATGTAATAGATGATTACAACATTGTGCCAGATGATGTAATAATGAAGTTTTTTGTGCAATCCCTAACTGAAGATTTAAGGGATTGGTTTAGGGCCTTACCACATGGTAGCATAGGTTCATGGGATCAGCTCAAACATTGTTTCAAGGAACAATATGGTGATAAGACAAATGAGGGATTTATGTAAAATGAATTTAATAACATTAAGAAAATTTTTAATGAGGACATTATTGAATTTAATATCCTATTTCGGAAGGCCATTCATAAGCTCTTACAAGTTATTAGGTTAGATGATAGGGTCTATCTTGTCACTTATTTAAATGCCTTTGATTCTAAGATGGGATACCTTCTAAGAGATAAGAATCCAAGAAATCTTACAGAATCTTATAAGTTGGCTATAAACATAGAGAGTAACCGTAGAATCTCAGGGAAATTGGGAAGAAGGGATGATAACAAGTCACAAACATTGGACATAAAGGAACTAGGAAAGCCTACAAGTGCAAAAACAAAGGATGATGATAGTTTAAGGCAGATTTTGAAAGCTATAAAGGATTTTAAGCTTGGTGAAAACAAAAGCAATAGGGTTGCAGGTAATGACAAGCCTACCTATAAATTTTTTAGCAAGTTGCCAAGGATGCAAAATTATCCTTATAATACTCAATGGAAGGATGGGAAACCTATACTCCTAGAAAGAAAGGATAAACCAAATGATAGGAGCTCTGATCCATTGCAAAGGAATTCAATGAATATTTTTTAAGAGGTCCAATGGTGTATTGTGTGTCAATCACCACATGATCCTAACTATTGTATCATATCCCAGAGTGTCTCTACACAAGAAGAAGAACAAGAGTGCAATGAGGAGGTGCCCTATGATGACCAGGGATGTGGTATGTCTTCTTCCCACCTTTGGGATGAAGTTGATTCTACCGAGGAAGATAATCAAGATGTTTAAAATTCTCAGGATTGAAATGAATCATATCATCAGCAAGTTTTTTCAGATGAGGAAGATGACAAATTAGATAATGTCCAGTGCAATGTTTTAAAAAATGAAGAGACAGTTGTTTTAAGAAGGCCATCTAATGAGGAAATTGCTTTGATAACCACATACATGGTTACTCAGGCTAAGACAAGTTACAATCTAAGAAATAGAGTAGTAGGTGACCCAAGTCAGAAACCTACTGGTATTTTTTTTAGAAAATAGAAAAAGATGCTAAGGTACCCCAAAATAAGCAAAAAGAGGCCGATACTATTAAAAAGGTCAAAGTGAAGAAAATTTTGAAACCTAACTTTGTTTATAAACTAAAGACTAAAACCTTAGAGGATCTTGTTCCCCCTTTACATAAGGAGGTTAAACTCCAAACTAAGGAACCCCCAAATACATTCACATAGAATGATGACAAAGAGAATTCAAATATGGAACATGATGTTTTTGATTCAAAATATGTTCCAATTGATATGAACAAGTTATTATCATAGATTACTGTTAAGGTCCCTTTTCTGGAGATGATGATGATAGAGGAACATAAAGAAAAGGCTCTGAATTGGGTGAATGGTGTAGTATCCACAGATACCCAAAAGATAGAAAGGATTGATAAGCAAGTAGCAACTTTGAATGATGAAAATGAAAGTCATAATGAAGAAATTATCTCTAAAATTCCTCAAATTTATTTGGACACAAATGTTGTTAGTACCTCAGCAGGAACAATTGATCCTTTCTTTTTAACCTTGCTGATAAATGGAAAGTTATTGAAAAATTGTATGATTAATTCAGGAGCATTAAACATTGTTATGCCCACAGAGGTTATGAAGTCATTAGGGCTAAAGTTTGATACTCCACATGGGAGATATCAGGTTATGGACTCAAGGGAAGTACTAGTTGTGGGTACTATCAAGCTTTACCTTATAAGTTGGCAACATACCCTGGCAAACAATTGACCATGACTGTTTTGGTAGTTGATATTCCTCCTCAGTATGAGATTTTATTGTCAAGAAAGTGGAGTGCTTCTATGGGAGGAAACATACAATGTAATTTTTCATTACTACATTTAACTTTGAAGGACAAAATATCAAGGTTTCTAGGGAACCTATAACCCCACACATGATTGAGGAAGAAGAGGACACCATGAATTGCTTTTTAGATACTGAAATTAATGCTTTTAGGGTCCAGGATAAGGAAATAGAGGAAGGTTTTGAATCTTCTCTTATATCAAGTGGTCAGGAGGAATGGACTGACCTTGATAGTCTATGAACTATGTATTTCGATGGAGCAAGCTCAAAAGAGGGGTCTGGAGCTGGAATATTGCTCATATCTCCAAATGGTAAAACTTTCAAATTCTCATTCACTTTTTTGTTCTCATGTACAAATAATGTTATAGAGTATGAGGCTTTGTTAATTGGCCTAAGGTTAGCATCAAGACATGGCATAAAGTGCTTAAAAGTGGTGGGTGATTCTAAATTGATAATTTCCCAAGTTAGGTCAAAGTATGCATGAAAGAGCCAAAAGTTAAAATAGTACAGAAATATAGTATGGAATGAAATTGAAAGCTTCAATTCTTTTAACATTTGTTGGATGGAAAGAAGTCAGAATAGAATGGTTGAGCTATTAGCTAATGTGGCTCTAAGGCTGGAGGATATTACATTTGTAGACATATCTAATATAGAGGTTCAGGCTAGACCTTCTATGCCTGACAATGTGGAAAATTGGCAAGTTTTTTCTATTGACCAGGACATTTTGAGATTTTTGCAATGTGAATCTCATTTTAGTGACAAAAAGATGGATTTCAGTGCTTATGTTGATACAGTAAATTGTAAAGAAGTTGTTTTTGGAAAGGAAGTGCTGTAATTGAAATCAAATAGAGTCCCTAAGAGATTAGTTTCTCTAGAGAGGGCATTTGACAACAAAGATAAAAGTTTCTCAACTAATACTAATAAATAAAATGATCTTGAGGAAATGAATTTGGGAACAAGAATGGTTCCTAAGAAGGTTTACATTGGCAAGTGTCTATCCCCTAAAACCAGGAACAATTTGATTGATCTCCTTAGGATGTTTAGACATGTTTTTGCATGGTCTTATGAAGACCTCAAGACTTACAAAAAGGACCTTTTTCAACATGAAATCCCATTAAAATAGGGTACTAAACCTTTTAGATAGAAGTTGAGACCTGTTAATCCTACTTTGGCACCCAAGATGTAGGGAGAGCTTAAGAAAATGATAGATGTTGGGATAATTAATCCTATTAGGCATTCCACTTGGGTCTCAAATCTAGCTCCTTTTAGGAAAAAGAATGGTGATATCAGACTTTGTGTTGATTTCAAGAACTTAAACATAAATTCCTTAAAAGACAACTATGGTTTACCTAATATGGAAAATATGTTGCAAAAGGTAACTGGGTCAAATTTGATGTCCATGATGGATGGCTTCTTCAAATATAATCAGATCATGGTTAAGGAATCAGAACAATTCAAGACTACATTTACTACCCCTTGGGGAACATACGTGTATGTAAGAATGACTTTTGGATTAACTAATGCCAGTGCCACTTTCTAGAGAGCTATGGATGTAGCTTTTGCTGATTTCATTGATAGATTTATGGTGGTGTATCAGGATGACCTTACAACATTTTCAGCCAAAGAGGAACAACATTGCCAACATTTGGAAAAAAATTTTATTAGAGCTTTAGAGTATGGGGTTTCTTTAAACCCAAACAAATGTGCCTTTGGTGTTGTGGAAGGAAAGCTTCCAAGGCATATTGTTTCAAAAGATGGGGTGAGAATAGACCCTGAGAGGGTTGAAACTATTAAAAAATTGTCCCAACCAAAGAATGTCAAAGGAGTACAATCCTTTTTAGGAAAAGTGAATGTTTTAAGGAGATTCATTACAAAATTTGCAGAGATTAGTATCTCAATATCAAGGATGTTAAAGAAGGGTGCAAAGGTTGAGTGGAATGTTGAGGCAATAGAAGCTTTGAAGAATATCAAATAGGCTATTAAAAATGATCTAGTTTTGAAAACACCAGATTATAGTAAAGCCTTGCAAATATTTTCTTTTGCATCTTCCTACATTGTTGTAGCAGTATTATTATAGAAAAATGCAGAGGGATTTGAGCAACCTATTTCCTTCTTTAGAAAAAATTTATAGGCAACTGAATTAAATTATGACATTGTTGAAAATCAAGCCTATGCCTTGGTTAAGGCTATCAAAGCATTTAGATGCTATTTGGTTGGGGCTATAGTTGTTGCTTATGTCCCAAGTGCTTTAATCAAATATATTTTGGTCCAATAGGAAGTTTTAGGAAGAAGGTGTAGATGGATCAATAGGATCCAAGAATTTAATATTGATATCCATATTGCAAAGCTGGTGAGAGGAGGACTTGCAAAATTGATGGCCCAAAGCAATTTGGCTATAAATCAGATAAATATATTAGAAGAAGAACAAAGACCTTTTGTTTGCAATATGGATTGTTGTGAATGGTATAAGGACATTGTTGGGTATCTACAAAGAATAATCCTACCTCCTGAGATGGATGACAACAAAAGGAGGACTATTAGGTTCCATTCCATGAAATATGCATCGTAGGTGGTGAGTTGTTGTGGAGAAGTATTGAGGGGGTCTTGCTCAGATGTGTAGATCAAGACAAATCCAAAATCTTGATAAATGAAATGAATAATGGAGTTTGTGGGGGACATTATATGGAAAAGACCACAACACACAAGATTATCAGATCAGGTTTCTAGTGGCCAACACTTTTTAAAGATGCCCACCAATTTGTAAAAAGATGTGACCCTTGTCAAAGGTTTGTTGGAAAACTCAAATTCAATGGGAATTTACCTCTAAGACCTGTTACAGTGCAAGCCCCTTTCCAAAACTGGGGTGGACATTGGAGAGATTCCTAATAAATCTAGTGGTGGACATTCTTATATTTTGGTAGCAATAGATTACTTCACAAAGTGGGTTGAAGCAATCCCTTCCAGAAAAGTAACTAGTAAAGTTGTAATGGAATTTATGATGCAAAATATTCTTACTAGGTTTGGTTTCCTAGAAAGTGTGGTGGTAGATAATGCAATGTGTTTTAGATCAGAGGAGTTTGTTGATTTTTGTTAGGAAAATGGTATCAAGATTTCATACTCATCTCCTTATTATCCATAGGGAAATGGCCAGGCTAAATCCAGTAATAAAATCTTGATGAAGATACCGAAGATAGTGCTGGATAAGAATAAAAAGGCTTGGGATTCAAATTTTTTGCAAGCATTATGGGCTAATAGAGTTACTATAAAAAAAAGGAAATAGGATGTACCCCTTTTGACATAGTCTATGGAATCAATGCAAGATTTCCCCAAAATAATTTTTTGCAAATGTATCAATTCATCCAAATATATGATAGTGATTTGGAAGATGAAATGAAAATCATAATTAAAGATTTGACCTAGTTGAATGAAGTAAGAGGTGATGCACATACAAGAAATGAAAGGATTCAGGCCCAGTGTAAGGTCTTATATGACAAATGGACTACTCACATAAGTTTTGTAAATGGTGATCTTGTGTTGATGTGGAACGCAAGATTGGAAAGTAAGGGAAAACATAGAAAATTTGATCCCCTTTGGTTGGGCCCTTACATCATTGAACAAAATTGGGGAACAGGTTCTTACATATTAAAAGTTTTGATAGGAGAACTCGTGGAGTTGCCAGTTCATGGGCAATTTTTAAAGCTTTATTTCTCCTAAGATTTTTTGACTTCTCGAGAAGTTTAGTTTAGGGTTTTATGTATAGTTGTTTGTTTTTCAGCCATAGTTTTGTATTGGTCTACTCTTCCATGAGATTCCAATTTTCTCATTGTATCTACAAGAGATACACATCCCCCTGTATGAGCCCCTGTTAATACTATTTAAAAATATACTTCACCCTCATGCTTAAAATTTTTTATAAACCCTTATTGTTGACCTAGTAAGGAGAAAGATGTTGCAAAGCCTAAATTATCATGAGCCTTGTTATATTTGAACGTTACTTTTCCATTCACTAAAGTTGCAAATATTGCATGTGCCCTTTAAAACCTTTATAAAGTTGTTCGTTCTATGTGTCCTACAGTTAGGTTCTAAGCGGGTCACTTTATTTAGAAATTTTTTGCATAGACTTTAGCTTTTCCCATTTTATTTCTTGACCTTCAGATTCCTTTAGATCTTGTGGTTGTCTCTTTATCTCAAGACCCTTGGTTGTCAAAATTTTTGACATGCGCTTTAGCAACAATTTGACACCTATCCAAGTAGGCTTGATTTCAAGGTTGTGTTGTCATTAACTTGCAGATTGCATCAACGACTGTTGTGATATCGCTGAGCTAAGTTGACCGCTCTTTAATCCATGTGCTTTAGCAACAAGCATCTGATTAAGTTGGCTACTGGCAAGGACAGAGCTCTGACACTTCAATTTTCATGGCAACCATTTTGAGTTGACATCTATCCAGGGTGATGTAATGCAATGGGGTCATGTCCTTCCAAAGATTAAAGTTGAGATAGATCTTGTGGCTGTCGCTATACTACTGAAGGAAGCTACTTGATTTTTAAGGTTTACACTTTAGAAATAGCCATCTGATCTTTGATGTATTTCAGACTATGAAGTGAGTCCTCAATCACCAGGTCATGATAGCGTGTTTGTTTTTTATTGGTGAAGCTGGCGTGTGATATGGTAGTTGTTAGTGGGTTTGAAGTCTTCAAACATTTCCACATGTTCATTTGCATAGAGGGGTCACTGATTTTCAAAGATGATAAAGATCTATCATTTTTTAAGAGAATCTACGATGGTCACATTACCAAAGTTGAAAGGTGCTCAGATTTTATGCTTGCAAAATAGTGACAGGTTGACATCTGTTCAGGCCAATCAAAGTTAAAGTAAGTTATGGGTTTCTGCACATGGGTAAATTTGAAATGTTCTCATTGGTCAAGAACTAAATTGGGGAAAGTTTTAAATTGTTTTGACATGGTCATTACCAGTCGTTCGATGTGCTAGAAACAAATAGGATCAATGGTCATTATTCAAATTTTGTTTTTTGATGATTGTTTCACATCCTGTCAATGTTGAAGCTGCCAGTTTTCAGTAATGGCAGACTTAATGAATTTTGTGTAGGTTGGTTGTGATGGGTTGGCAATGATTACATATTTTGATTTGATCATTAGAGGCAACACTTTGCCTCAAAGTTTTTCTGCAAGAAAATTGGTTTTCTCTGTGAACATCAAGCAATGTTTTTCTCAGGTGTATGGTAGGCTAATTTGAACTTGAAAGTGCACAGTTTTTTATAAGAGAAAGGATGTAGTGATTAATTTTTTCTCTGTTATTGCTATCTTGTGATATCTAGGAAGTTTTTATTTTGGTATTCATACTTTTCTTCAAACCCTAGTTAAAATGCCACCAAAAAGAGAGCTCTCAGGGAAGACTGAGTATAAGGATAGGGGTTTTTTTGAGGATTTAATGTAGTTGCTCCCACACTCAGAAAATGGGGCATCTAGAATAAAAGAATTAGTTTGAAAAAACCCTAGGGATTTTTTCAATGAAGGATTATATGACAGAGGGTTATGGATGAGGGATGCTAAAGTGGGGAAGGATTATAATTGTTTGATCTTGTTTAAAGTTGCATACTCCCAAAGAAATGTGTGCACACCTCTCAATAATATTTGGTAGTTTGACTAGAGAAGATTGATTTTGAAGAGTTTAACAAGATCTATGAGCCATAGAGAGACTACCTGAGGTCTAGCCCTTTAAGGGATTTCTTTGGCCAAATTGGTGCCATGTGTATGGTTAGTAAGAGCACACCTGAGCCTTTTAGGTTGGACCTTTTTAGTTTGCGAGCACAGGGTATATATAAATCCTTAGCTCTAATTTTTGGAGAAGATGAGGCCAGTCACATGCCTATCCCTTATATGTTTATGATGGTTTAGTCCTTACATCCTCACCTGGCATTGATTTTTGATTTTTCCCCTTATCTTGTAGAGCTAATACATGATGGATTAATGGGGATAAAGAATATGAAGATAAGCAGGCCTTTTGGGTGGTATTCCATGATAATGCATATGTTCTTATACAAAGGTGTGGATTTCTTCAACAAAACAATGGATATTGTGAGAGAGAAGAATGGAGAGGCATTGCTAGTCTAGTTTTGGACTACTAAATTATCATGGGATAGAACTAATACTAGTTTCCTTATTTTTGATAGAAATTTTGCTTCAGGGCTCAGGGCCTTGTTATGTTTTGAGAATCCCAAAATTCCCAAGGAGTTGTTGAGATTAATTAGGCCTAAAGAATATTTAAAAGACATCACCATAGTACATAAATTTGGTGATAAAATCTTATATCTAGTTTCCACAGTGTTTAGAGTGTATGGTTGCAAAAAGGCACCTTATGTATTGCCTTACCAGGTCCCTTTCAAGATAGGATATGCAAAAGTTCTAAGGTAGATTGGTGATCTACAGGAGACAACCCTAATTGGAAATGGAAGGGGAACCTTGTTCCCAGACATTAAAATAGCCCACCAGTATATCATTGTCAAGAAGGGATGGGTGCATTTAAATCAAACTTTGTATCCCTATAGAATGGCTATAGTAGTGGTGAGTTGTGCTGACAATGAAGGTTTTATTTATGGGATGTTCAGAGAAAAGATAAGGTGTGCCCTTATGGAGCTATTAATATGATTTAGAACAATAGAGAGGGGGGGTGAATTGGTTGTTTTTAGGTGTAGATGTATAAAAATAATCTTTAAACTCTTCAACAAATTAGATCTAATAACCAACACCTACTCAGTCATTACTGATTGCATAACAGAAACATACAATAGTGTAGTCCACTTATCCAATAGCATATAACTTGTAAAACACATAAATGTTCAAACCAAAACATTCACACAAGATACAACACTAGGATTTATAGTGCAAACCCAATTTGGGAAAAACCATTTTGTAACATGTTACTATTATGTCCACTCTTCTGAAGTGAGCTCAGTGAAAAGCCAACCTTGTCAAAGGTTACAAACACACTATCAGGTGTGACCTGGTTAAAGGATTTAAACCACTCTATTAAAAGTGTGCCTTGTTATAGGACTTACATACACTCCATTAGAATGCAACATTTTTCAAAGGATTTATACCTATGACTATTAGGTCAACCTTTGTTAAAAGGATTTTGACTATTACAATGGTTAGAAAGTAGCAGTAATATTGATCTAAGAAATATAAAACTCACTTTGAAAATATCTGATCCAATTCTGTACACATATGTTGGCTTACTGAATCTGAATCTTTTCCATCTCCATCACTGATCAGCTTGGAACCCTTCAAGAGATCACAACACTTCTCCTTCAACCTCTTCTACTTAGACAATCAATAACATCAAGAACACTTCCAACATCCACTTCTCTCTCTTTAAACCTGTCACTTCGGTTTCCTTAATATTACCTCTATTAGGTCAATACATCTTTTGCCGCATAATCTCCTTCGTAGATCTTAGGGTTAGGTCAGATTCATTGAATCCATCCTACATTATGTTCTTTGGCTATCCTTTTAGAAATATCTCAAATCTCTTAAAGATTTACAATAAAACATTTTATAGTGCATTAAATGCTTTCATACAATCAATAAATAAAATCAACACATTTTACATAATCCAAGAATTCAAGGATGTCGGCTAGGAATCTGAATTCTTCATTAAATGCAAAATATTGACGCTTGGTCAATACTATGTCCAACTTCTCTATCTTCTCTAGAAAGCTCGGTTACCACATAAATTGTTTCCTCAACTAACATTGTCCTCCTTAACAATTAATTGGTGTTCGGTCAATATTGATTTTACTCGGCACATACTAGCTCGGTTGACACAAACAACACTTGGCTTAAACTAGATTTCTTCACTTTTGCTTGGTTAATCCTACGAGTTTAGTCTTCATTCTTACTTAGATAAACAATACATTGTCTTATCATTGTGCCACATAATCAAGTACTCATTGAAGTATCAAGATAACTCAACCTTTCCTTAGGTGTTGTTGTTACCAACCTTGCCTATCCCCTTAGCAACACTCAAATAGATATAGTAATTTCTTAAATAGAAATAGTCTTACCATTTAAGGTTTGACATGAATGATAATACAACAATTGCTTCAATTGTAGTTCCAACAATCCCCCTCTTTGACATTGATGGCAACACCATATGAATATCACATGAATTTCCAACCAATCCAAAAACTTATCTATCCATCAGAGAAATTTATAATATCCTTAGCTTCATTCTGATACAAAATCAATTAGTCATGCTTGACCATCCACTGAATTTCTCCCACTGTCTTGATCTTCTTACTCTATGTATTCATATGTCATCATCTCCCTCTTTGAAAAAATGCCAAAGTAGCAACAAAAACATACATTCTGTAGATGTAGATATCATTCTTTCAGTTCAGTAGAATATTTCTTCCTCTATCATCTTTCTTATGAATTATTCTAGCTTTTCTGTGCTCTTCACAACTCTAGGCTGCTCCTAAAGTGGGACCTATTTCTGCATCAATTTGTTAGATGTTCTTTGCAACACACTTGATGCAGTGCTCCTAGCTTGACTAGGCAGACTCAATTAGGGGAAAGACCCCTAATTAACTTCTTAGGTATTCATGAGATTCTTTAGGTAAAGCTTTAGTGAATATATCTGGTAATTGTTCCTTGGTATTCAGATATTGTATGCGAACCTCTTTATCTTGTACCAGTTCTCTCAAGTAATGATACTTGATGAAAATGTGTTTGGTCTTTGTGTGCATCACTGGGTTTTTAGAGATGTTGATAGCACTTGTGTTGTCACAAAAGATGACAACTGGTTCAGTGATTTCTTATTTCATGCCTACCAACAATTGCTTTATCCATATCAAATTTGAACAATTCATAGCTACAGCCACATACTCAACTTCAGTAGTAGATTGGGAAATGCATTTTTGTTTCTTGCTTGTCCAGGAAACTAATCACTATCCAAGAAAAAAAGCTCCACCACTAGTACTCTTTTTGTCATCTACATTTCCTACCCAATCAGCATCTGTATACACTCTCAATTCAAATTTGTCATGCTTCTTGTAGTACAATCCATAGTCAGCAGTTCCCTTCAAATATCTCATGATTCTTTTAACCGCCATCATGTGAGTTTCATTAGGATTGGCAGAAAATCTTGCCACAATCCCAATAGCTAATGCTATATCTGGTCTACTATGTACAACATATTGTAGCTTTCTAATCATAGATCTATACAAAATCTGGTCAACTTCTAAAGCATCATCATTCTTAGACAAATTCTGTCCA
The DNA here is from genome assembly GCA_027943335.1 of Chamaecyparis obtusa. Lineage (NCBI taxonomy): Eukaryota > Viridiplantae > Streptophyta > Pinopsida > Cupressales > Cupressaceae > Chamaecyparis > Chamaecyparis obtusa. Next base: position 121,242 of record BSBK01006525.1, read on the forward strand.
GTAGCCACGGGAGTACTTACTAGCCTTGAGTCTTCCATACCAAAGGTTTTTAGTATCTCATGAACATATTTAGACTAGGTGATGAAAATTCCTTTTTCCATCTGATATACTTGCAAACCAAAAAAAAATTTGATCTCCCCAAACATACTCATCTCAAATTCAGTTTGCACTTCATTTGAGAATTTCTTACACAAGGCATCTTGTCCACCAAATATAATATCATCTACAAAGATCTTGGCTAACATGATTCCTTTACCTTCTTCATCTTTCATGTACAAATTGCTTGTGTCATTTATCCTTCAAAATCCAATCTATATTAGGTAGTTGTGCAATCTCCCATACCATGCTCTGGGAGCTTTCTTTATTCCATATAGTGCTTTATTCAGTTTGCAAACCACGTGTCTTCTATTTGGATAAACAAATCCTTCTAGCTATTCAATATATACTTCTTCTTCCAATATACCATTTAAAAATGTAGACTTGACATCCATTTGGTATACCTTGAAACCTTTATAAGTAGCATATGCAAGAAGTTCTGACTCCTTCCAATCTTGTGATAGGGGAAAATGTTTCCCCATAATCTATTCCTTCTTCTTGTGCATAGCCTTTGGATACCAGCCTAGCCTTGTTTCTTGTGATTTGACCATGTTCATTCAGCTTATTACAAAATACCCACTTTGTCCCAATGACATTCTTATCTTCTGGTCTTGGCACCAGAGTCTAGGTATCATTCTTCTCTATTTGGTCAATCTCTTCATTCATTTCTTCTATCCAGTCTTCATTTTATAGTGCCTCCTTTGTTGTCTTAGGCTCATATTCACATAGTAAACATGTTGGATATCTTGCCTTGCTTCTTGTCCGAATTCTAGTATCTTTATCTTCAATAATCTGTTCAGGCTTTTGATGTCTCCTTACGTATTGTGCTAGAATAGGTTCTCCTCTTCTTTCATTTGGCTCATCAGGTTCACCAACAAGATTGCCAGATTTAGCTTCTAAATGCTCAGCAACCTCTTCTTGATACTCGATAGCTTCTTCCTATCACTCGGCATGTTCTTCTTCTCTCTCGGCATTGTTATCCTGATGCTCGACATTTCTTACTCGAGACTCAACATTAGGTGTAGGTCTATCACTTGCCTCTTCTTATTCTTCTATATACACAAAAGATCTATAATCTTATGGTATTCTATTACTGTCAACTTCATTTTTCTCTGCATACTCATCAACTTTGACATTCACACTTTCCACAATTTTATTAGTGTTAGAATTCAAACACTTACAAGCTTTACTTTTTATGGAATAGCCTAGGAACATACCCTCACCGATTTTAGCATCAAATTTTCCATTCCTACTATCCTTCAATATGTAGCACTTACTTCCAAAAATTCTAAAGTACTTTACATTTGGTGCATACCCATGCCATAATTCATAAGGTGTCAGATTTGTACCTTTTTTGACCTGTACTTGGTTAAGAGTATAAATAGTTGTACTTGTAGCTTCTTTCCAATACTTCTATGCAACATTCTTTTCAATCATTAATGTCCATGCACAGTCTAAGATAGATTTGTTCCTTCTTTCTACTATACCATTCTATGGAGGATTTATAGGTGCAGACATCTATCTTTTGATCCCTCTATCATTGCAAAATAGATTAAACTCATTTGATGTAAATTCTCCACCTCATTCAGATCTCAAACACTTCAGGTTTTTACCTATCTCTTTTTCAACCTTAGCCACATACCACTTAAAAAATTGAAAAGCATCATATTTTTCCTTTAAGAACATTACATGCATCATTGTGGTATAGTCATCAACAAATAGGATAAAATATCTAGCATCACAATAGCTTTGTACACCCATCAGTCCACAAAGGTTAGTATGAACCAAATCTAAGATATTCTCAGAAGTAAAGGTTTTTCTCTTGAAACTAGACTTAGTCATCTTACCCAACTAAAATTCTTTGCACATTACATTCTCAGGTTTCTTCAGTCTAGGTAGATATCTCACTTTCTTTTTCTTGCTAATTTCTACCAGATTATCAATTTTAACATGACATAGGCACTTATGCCATAACCAAATATCATCAAGTTGTGCAATCATACATGTTTCTTCAGATAGGTCTAGATAGAAGAAATTACCTCTTGTATGTTCTCCACTTCCAATTAGTTCACCTGTGGCATCAAATATTTTGGCCTTCCTATGATGAAATTCCACTCGGTAGCCAGTGCTATTAAGCTATGAAACACTCAATAGATTGTAATTCAGACCCTCAACCCAATAAATATTTTGACAAGAAATCTTATTAGTTAGCTTAATTAATCCTTTTCCTGTAACAGGACATGGTGCATCATTTCCAAATTTCACACTCCTACCTTTATAATGGTTTAAGGTATCAAACTTACTCTTATCTCCAGTCATATGATGTGAACAACCACTATCAATAATTCATTTATCATTTTTGTTCACATAAGATATCAATGCAGTTTTCTCATCCTCATCAGATTCATCTTTCATTGCAACATAGACAACTTCAATTTCAAGATCATCACTATCAGTGTCAGTCTCTTCTTTAGCAATGTAGCAGGATTTCTTACCTTTCCCTTTGTAGTCCTTGTATCTTCGGTAACCTCTATCTTCTCTTTTGTCTTTATGCTTGTTGTCTCTTTCTTCATCCTTATTATCCTTATTAGGACATCTAGCAACTATATGACCAACTTTATTACATGAAAAACATACAATAGGGAGTTTACCTTTGTACCTTCCTTTTCCCCTTTTCAATCTTCTAGCCATAAGAGCTTCTAGATCCTCAAGTTCTTCATCAAATATGCCACTGTCACTATCACTTTCACTAATGCATCTTTCTTTTTCCTTCTTTGACTTATTTAGAACCATTTGTGACTTAAAAGTAGACTCAATACTACCAACAGTGAAGTTATCATAGTTAGAAAGTTCAAAAGCAGTAAGCTTACCAACCAAAATTTCTAAAGTAAGGGCATTAGGAGAGTTACATCTAGATTCCTAGATTGCATAGATAGGACGTAGAGTTCTCAATACTTTTTCTATTACAGTTCCATCCTCAATAGTTCCTATTACCCAAAATTTCCTATCTATTCAATTTTGGGTACAGACCATTAAATTTCAAAAAGTGACTGTTAGAACCCTAAAAACCTATGGCCTTTCTAATTTGCCCTTTCTTTTTCTAGCCACTTAAGTCTCCTTTTCTCCATGTGCATTTTTCCATGTTGAGGCTAGTCTTGAGATCTCTTAAGCTCAGTAAGATATTCCTTTCTACCTCCCAATCCCATGACTAGTCTATGTCTTTGACTATAGTTATGACTTGTGTCGATGTCAGGTTAAGATGTTCCTTAAGTCGAGAAGTATCGTGAGTTAATCATGGTCAGTCAAAAGTTCATGAGACTTCAAGTTTTCTTTAGTCGGGAGGTCGTTAGATTTAATCATGATCTAAGGTGGTCCACTCAAGGTAAAGACAACATGCAATCATAAGGCACCACATGTCTCTGGTAGGTCCAAGCTTTATAAGCTTAGTCTCTTAGTCACGAGACCCAGACCAAATATTCATTTCCATCAAGAGATAATGAGATTTACCTTATTCGGGTGATCTTGGAATAGAGATTGAATATTCCAATATGTTTGGCAACTTGGAGAATGACGGCTCAGTTGCTAGGTCTCCAGTTCTTTGAAATGGTTAAGCTTTTATTTAGCGACTAAGCGACTATGTGTTTGTGAAGTCTCTCATTTCTAGTAGTCAAGTCCTAAGCATTCAATGATCTAGAAAAGTGGCTAATGTTTGTCTGGTGGTCTCAGCTCTTAGGCAATTAAAGTTTGATCATGATCTATGATTGTCACATGACCACAAAGGAAAAGTGCTCAAGAGATATTCTCCAAGATCATGCGACAACTGTCGATTCTCTCTCCAACTTAGCGCTCCTGTCAAGTGGGTCCTATGTCAGATAGATATGAGGTGCCTAACTAGTAGTATGATGACAAGTGGTAGGATGGGCCCAAGTTTGTAGCTCAGTCGGGTGATTTCCTAATGAAAAGGAGAATATTCTTTCTATCCAGTGACTGTGAGGTTCTCTTCAGTCGGGAAACCTCATAATAAGAAGGAATATTCCAAAGATTTAGGAGATAAAGTGATCACCGTCAGATCAAATAAGGATCAATGCTTGTGGTGTAATTACCAGATCAAGCCAAAGTTAGAGAAAAGATGGTGAGATTCAGTGACTAAAGAGAAAAGAGAACCTGAGGTGAAGGCAGAGTTAGGGTTAAGAATAGAAGCGGTGCCCAGGTAAACTGAGAGATCTACGGCTGTGATTTAAAATGAGATCAACTTCAAATATCAGCCGTTGATAAAGATAAAGGCTTGGTGCCACTTGTGACCATTTATTTTTGTTAAATTCAAAATATCTGAAGTACCAGATTTGAGCAGTTATGGTGAGCCTAAGTTGCAGAGAGGTAGATGGATCAAGGTGGTTTGTCTATAGGTAGATATAGCGATGAAATGGACATGCAAATAGATATCTGATCAGCCAAGATATTTTAAGGATGGATTTATGATTAGAAATGATAGAAGTAGGGTTTTATATTATTCTATGAAAATTTATGTAACCCTAAGAGATTTTTTCTCCTGCTTGTGTGTAATAAAGAGATGTATATAATAGTTTTTTGGAGCTTTTAGAGTAGAGAGTTTACATTTTTTAAAGGGAGGTTTTCTTTCTTAGGAGTTATTCGAGGCATTCTTTCTACCCTCTGGCTTCTACAGTTTGTAATATTTCATTGGGATTTAAACATTGCAAAGGTATTTTGTGACATTCTTTCTGTCCCTATGCTTCCTTGTCTAAATTTTCTCTTAATGGATTAAGTGTATGTATGTTTTCAGTAATATCTTAGGGTTCCTGATCCCTCTTTCTTTCTGCAATTCATGTGTATTCCTATGGATGATTTGATTTGAATGATCTTCTAGGTATACTTCACCCCCCTGACAATCTGTCTCATTCCTATACCTAGTTGCAGAGGTGAATGTTTGTTTGGAGGTTATAGATTGTGTCTAAATCCTTAGGAAGACTATTGTTTGTGAAATTCTCTCTTTCCCTGAATAGCCTCCTTCTATCATAGACCCTTCTATGAAATATTGATGCAAGCCTATTTAGTGAGTTGTGATCTCCTAAACCTAAGTTTGTGCACTGATTTCATCCTCTATGCTGTAATTCATACCATCTTTTTGGTGTATCACATAGTAGGTAGTTTGCTTTTAGTTATTTCCCTTTTCAAGCATTCCTTCTGTCCCTTTCCCTTCAAGAATTTACTTTCCTGTCAAGAAGAAAATTAAGGTGATTATCCAAGAGGAACTAGCCTAGAACTTGGAGGTCTCATCTTAGTTAGCATAGGTCCCACACCTGGAGATGATTTCCATGTTATACTAAGTTATCAAGACCAATAAAGCTTGAAACAAGGGTGAAAACTTAGTGTATAACAGTTCCATTTGCTCCTCTAATAGCATTTACAACTTCTTTTATTCTACCACAATATTGTGCAATATTCTCATCTTCTTGCATTCTCATTTCATCAAATTTACCTCTTAGGCTCTCAGCTTTTGCTCTCAACACATTCACATCACTGCCATAGATGCTTGCAAGGGTGTCCCACATTTTCTTTGTAGTACTACAATCTTTGATGTCTTCAAATTTTGGATAACTTAGGGAAGACGTAATCTCCAACATTGCTTGGTTGTGCTCTTATTTAGCTTTCATTTCCTTGGTAGTTAGAGGTGAAACATGTGTGACATAGTCATGCTCAATGTAATACTTAGCAGAATCACCAATACTAGCTAGATGCAGCTTCATCAAGCTTTGCCATGTAGGAAAGTTTTCCTTATTCAGCTTTGGTACCTCCTTCTTATACATCTTGATCATTTGCTTCAAGTACCTTCAAACTTGTTCTCTGTAAGCACCAAAAACTTTCATACCAATTGTTAATATGATTTAGAACAACAGAGAGGGGGGGTGAATCAGTTATTCTCAGGTCCAGATGTATAAAAATAATCTTTAAACTCTTCAACAAATAATATCTAATAACCAACACCTACTCGGTCATTACTGATTGCATAACAGAAACATACAACAGTGCAGTCCACTTATCCAATATCATCTAACTTGTAAAACATAGAACTATTCAAACCAAAACATTCACACAAGTATCAACACCAAGATTTATAGTGGAAATGCAATTTGAGAAAAATGACTTTGTAACATGTTACTATTATGTTCACTCTTCTAAAGTGAGCTCAGTGAAAAGCCAACCCTATCAAAGGTTACAAACACACTATCAGGTGTGACTTGGTTAAAGGATTTAAACCACTCAATCAAAAGTGTGCCTTATTATATGACTTACATACACTCCATTAGAATGCAACCTTGTTCCAAGGATTTATACATATGACTATTAGGTCAACCTCTATTAAAAGGATTTTGACTATTACAATGGTTAGAAAGTAGCAGTAATATTGATCTAAGAAACATAAAAATCACTTTGCAAATATTAGATCCAATTACATACACATATGCTGGCTTACTAACTCTAAATATTTTCCATCTCCATCACTGATTGGATCGGAACCCTTCAAGCAATCACAACACTTCTCCTTCAACATTTTCTTCTTAGACAGTAAATAACATCAACAACACTTCCAACATCCACTTCTCTCTCTTTCAACCTCTCGCTTTAGTTTCCTTAATATTACCTCTATTAGGTCAATACATCTTTTGCCGCTTAATCTGCTTCATAGATCTTAGGGCTAGGTTAGATTCATTGAATCCATCCTACATTATGTTCTTCGGCCATCCTTTTAGAAATATTTTGAATCTCTTAAAGATTTAGAATAAAATGTTTTATAGTGCATTAAATACTTTCATACAATCAATAAATAAAGTCAACACATTTATATAATCCAAGAATTCAATTATGTTGACTACAAATCTAAATTTTTCATCAAATGCAAAATACTAATGCTCGGTCAATACTGTGTCCAACTTCTTGGTCTTCTCTAGAAAGCTCGGTCACCACATAAACTATTTCCTTAGCTAACACTATCTTCTACCGCAATTAACTAGCGTTCGTTCAACACTAATTTTACTTGACACATACTAGCTTGGTCGACACAAACAACACTCAACTTAAACTAGATTTCTTCACTTTTGCTCAGTTAGGCCTACCAGTTTAGTCTTCATTCTTACTTACATAAACAATACATTATCTTATCATTGTGCCACATAATCAAGTACTCATTGAATTATCAAGATAACTCAACCTTTCCTTAGGTGTTGTTGTTACCAACCTTGCCTATCCCCTTAGCAACACTCAAATAGATATAGTAATTTCTTAAATAGCAATAGTCTTACCAGTTAAGGTTTGACATCAATGACAATACAACAATTTCTTCAATTGTAGTTCCAACAGGAGCATCAATTTAGCTTTCTAGAAGATATAATTAGGAATGAGTTTGATCTTCAAGCTCAAGAAATCAAGAAAGATATGTGGGTGATTTACAAGAAAAATTTTCATGTCATTAGAAATTTTTATAAAGGGTATTGTTAGGCCATTTTCTTGTCAATGCAAAATCCTGTGAAAATGGTTTGTTTCCCTGGTGTTCTATGAAACTGCCCCACCCAGCCTCCAAGCCTATTTTAATGTGTGAAGAAGTTTTATAGTGTTTTATGGCTTGCACCCTTAGCCACAAGTAGTCTTTCATGTCAGTATGCTTCAGTCTAGGGGGCATGGTCTAATATGCAAAAAATCCAAGTGAGCTGTCATGCCCTGGCTATGACATAGTTTTAATGTGAGAAGAAAATATATGATGTTTCATGGCTTGCACCCTTAACCAGTGGTTGTTCATGGTGTCCTCAAGCTCCAGTTCAGAGCACATGTGCTAAAATGTAAAAAATAAGGAGATATTCAAATTGTAAGGTCTGACAAATAGGTCATTTTCCATGCCTAAGGGTTTCAAAATTGTCTAAGTCCAAAAACCCTATCCATGTTCTATTTGTCTGTTAGTTTTCCAAATCACTTCAGCATCCTTTCTGCACATGTTTTATTTCCTAGCTGGGCAGGTAAAACTTTATTCAGTGACTTTGTGACTAAGTGTTCACTAGATCTCCAAGTTTTTAGATAGTTAACCTTTTTATCTGGCGACCCAATGAATACAGTCAGTCGTGTGATCTCTTGTTTTTGACAACTAAGTCCCTAACTTCTAGCAGCCTGATGGGTGATTATCTTTCCCTTTAGTTGCATATTCTTGTGATGTTGGCTAGGGTAAGGAAAAGTTTCAATGATTTGGAGATTTCCTTAGTCCCATGTTCTGAGGACTTAACCCAAGTTAAGAAAAATATTGAGCGACTGGGAGGTGTCTTCAGTTTCCTAATCTCTAGATGACTTGGGGTTAAGTTCTTGTCAAGGTTGAAAAGTGAAATATGATATGGGTCTGGTTGCCAGATTTGATGACATGTCCACCCCTGATTGGTTGCAAAGGAGAGTGACTTGTAAATTGTCAGCGGGGCCTGGCTTTTAGTCTTCCTTTAATTTGACAGTTGTCGTATGACCATAGGGAAAGCTTTTCCCCTTTGTGATCATGCGACCACCATCTGAAATTCCAACATGTTAAGGTAAACTGATAGGTGGGTCTTGTGTGAGATAGATTCGAGGTGCCTATTTTTGATTAGTTGAGTTGGAGTGTGATGTGGAGGTTATCAGTGGGGCTGAGATATTCAAGGATTTTAGTGCACCGTAGATCTTCTGTGATCTGACGATTGTCATGACTTCACATAGAAGAGATGCACAAGGTTTTATTCTTTTTGATGTTGCGATACATGTTGATCCTTTCCTTTAGTGAAGATTGATAGTCATGTTCTAAAAGAATGATGAAGGCTTGGTTGACTTTTTCCAGTATTATGAGGACTGCCTGATTTTCTAGGAAAGAGATAGATCAACGACTGCATTTTAAAGTTTGAACTTGCTAGCTATTATTTCCCAATTTGAATCTTTTTACAAGGTTTTTCTAGAGTTTCTATAATAGTGAGCCATAAGTGACAAAGGGGTAGCTCATATTCTATTTCTCTGAGACAGTTGTAGTTAGAAAAATGATGAAAAAGATATGGGTGGCCATCATGACCTGATTTTGCTTCCTAGGTGTGCCATGTTAGTTTAAATGTAGAGGACAAATGCTTGACATGGGCAGCTAGGGTTTTGATAGATGTTAGAGATCTGTATGCTATGTACATGTAAGATCTTCAAATTGGATCTGGAAATAAAGTTTTTTTTTTCTGCAACAAGAAATCAATTTCAAAATTATATTTGCAATAAGCCTTGATGATAAAACCAAATAACTCTACATCAAATTTGATCTGAGTCACTTGGGTCTCTAGGCTTTTCTTGCATTCTGTCACATCTTGTTGAATTTGGTTGTTGAGGTTGTTATAGACCTAATTTTTCCCTAAATGATCTATAGCTTGTTGCAATCCTTTATAAGGATTTTCAAGATCATTTAGAAGGGTTCCAAAAAACTTTTGGTTCTAGTTCCAAATTTTGGTAATCTAAGGGGTTCCAATTTCCCTAGTTCCATGAATGTTCTTTCCTATAATATATTTCCTTCTTCTCTGCATATAGGGTGTTCCCTCTTTCCTTTATAGCTTGGAGTATATAATATAAGTTGTAATAGTCCATCTTATGAATAAGATCTCAATATATTTGTACTACTATTAGATTGTCTCCATTTGAATCTTGAACTTGTTGATTAGAGCATCAAGGGTGTTATAATATTTCTATTATATTTCTAGAGTGTCTACAATAGAGCTTTTTTTGCATAAATAACTAAGTTTAAGATTGGTTTTCAGATGTGTATGAGTTGGGGTATGAAGGGTAGCTCATTCTTGTCTTTTAGTGGATGTTGATTAATGTATTGCTTGTTCCTAGGTCTCTTCTAAGGGAAGGGTTAAAGTCCTTTGAATAGGTGATAGCATATTTGGATACACAGGTGGATTGCTTAAAGTATGATTTGATCAATGGTGTATGATTGGTGAAGGCATCAACATATTAGAATGTGTTGTCTTCTTGTTTCATAGCTCTCTTTTGCAATGATGTATTTGACTCTGCTACCCATTGGATAAGGCACTAGTCTATGAGAGACTTAGGGTATTTTAGGGGTCCATTCAACCCAACAACATAAAATCATTCAAATGAATTGCTTTTCCCTTTCATGTTGATAGGATTAGTTTCTAGTTTTTAGATTCATTCTATCCAAGTAAGTTATTGCATAAGATTTATGTTTTCATTGGGGTATAGGATACCTATAGGGGTTTGAAAGCTATTCTATAGTTATTTATCTACAAGCTTATTGTTTGTCAAGTGGAGTCATGTGTGTGTAGATGAGGTATACCCTCGTGAGTGATGTGGAGCTCAAAGTGCAGGAGGATCCTTGTTGATCCTTGTTAATTGGCTCTTTTTCTTGCAGAGTTTGGAGTGGTGTTAGAGTTAGTGACATTAGTTTGTCAATTATAGTGTAAATCTACAAGTGGAAAGAAAAGGAACCAACAAAATGGTGACTCTACTAGGGAAGAGAACATAACAATGAAATAAATCAGTTCAGAATCTCTAGTTATATTACAAACTTTTAATATCTTATTACATAGATTGATTTGTGTTGGTGTAATTAAATATTCCTAATTACACTTTACTTAATCTTACTTAGGTTAATGCATTGCATAGTAGTTTGTGATTGAGACACCTAGGAGTGTGCACATCTATTAAGCACATGGTGTAGGAGAAATTCCACTTTTAGTGTGATAGTTGTCTTCACATACCTGATTGTGTGTGAGATCCACCTTTCGTGCTCTTATCACATTATAGTCCTAATCCAATGCACATACTTTATTGCATATTGGAGGATGATCCACATTTGGTGGACATGTGGTTACACCTAGCATAGGTGATAGCTTATCAGCTCCTTATCATTTTCTCATATCACCTTTCCTATATAAGGAGGCCTATTATGTAATCATTTCATCAATTGAGCATTGATTAATTCATTGGATCTATTCAATCCATCCTTGTATTCATATTTTCTCTCTTGTACTTTTCTTCAACCTCTTCATCTTGGTTCAATATTTTCTATTTGCAAATTATTACATGGTATCAGAGCCATTGGAGTGTTTAGATCAGCCGATTTGAAGAGAGCTTGATGCAATCTTTGAAGGTCCAAATCTCAGATCTAGCAACCAGCATGTGATAGAGGCATCTTGGAGCAGATTTGACCTCACCATTACGTCCGGGAGGCTGTTTCAGTTAAGATTGACTATAAACTCACCCATATTTGGTGAAAGTCAAATCTGAGGCAAATTTTTTTTGCAAATCAGACCATAGGCCTGATCTGCCTCTGCGGTATGATTTTTCAAAAAAATATATATTTTTTTTATTCTGTGATATATTCAAAATTTTTTTATTTATTCTACAAAATTTCCAAATTTTTTTTGTAAAAATTTGGGTGGTACGTCCCCTAATAAGAGAATATTCTCTGTAATAATCTGGTGACATCAGAGTGACATCATCAGCATAGAGCACATTCTGCCAACCGCACAAAAGATCTTGGGCTCAACGCATAAGCAGAGCACAAGAGCCAAGCATTCTTTTATTTTGTAAATGGGGGCTTTGCATATTTTAATGGGTCAAAACCCATTAGCACAATGGATGTGGGACTAAAACGTCCCCCCACACCGTTGGCATTCAGCACCTCCAAGGTGCTCCCCCTCCTCTGCTGGTTTCTTTGTAGTACCACGCCTGGCTTCAGTGCACCCCCAATCACCAATGCCACCAGTGGCCTTAGGTCCTCTACAGTCTTCAAAGCACAGACCTCTGCTGGGACAACACCGCCTCCACCAGCTGTGCAACCTCCAAACACACCATAGTTCCTCCAACGGTGCACCCTGATCTCACCACCCGTGGGCCTCCTGCCACTACGGACATGTAGTAGTGGCACCTCCTACCACATAGCATGTCCACGTCACCGAGTCAAACCCCTCCCAGACCGCCAACGGGGCTACCACACAGACCACTCCCAGACTGCCAACCGGGCAATCAGTAGCCGTGACACAGTTGAAAGATAGTGTAGTCAATGGACCAGTCAGCAGCCCCCACATAGCACATTCATTACTAACATCATCACCATGTCGATAGTCTATATAGTATGGATAGTACAGTCACCCGCCACGTCAGTTAAGGAGGGTATTTTGCATTGACATCACCTTTTCCATGGTCTTAAAATTGATGGCTATTTAGCTATCAAAACAGGTGAAATTAGCTTTTTTGTGATGACCTCCAGAACATCAAATTTAAGATAGTGAATTGCTGACATCATCAGGGTTTGAGATTATTCTGCGTTCACCATTTGCATTTTGGTTTTTGTAGTCTAACTTTGAGAGGCCATAACTTGGTCATTCGGGCTCCAAATTGGGTGCAATTGTTTTTGAAATTAAGTAGAATTTACCAAACTTTCCAGTGGTGGTGTTGATTTGGCATTTTGGTGGCCACATTTGTTAGAAATTGCAGATTTTGATAGCTTTTCCTGTCTATTCATACTTTCTGCAACTTCCCAGGCTTCGTTTGGGCACATAAGGTAACATTTTGAAGTGAATTTTTTTTTGAAAGTGCATGATTTTTCATCGACTTTCTAGATTTGCAATCAGATTTGAGTGATTTTTGGTAGACATATCACTTTCAGAAATAGGCTATTTTGGGGCTATAGTTGCACTTTGTTAATCCTTGGAATTTAGTTTTCTGATTTGCATCAGTCATTTGAAGAAGTTATCAGTAGTTATCAATCATTATTTGGTTTCAATATGGATAATTCAAAGGTTAAAATCCTCACTCCATATAACTACCATGAATGGAAAGTTTCTTTAGGTGATCATTTGTTGAGTCTTGGATTGCTTAGAATGACTCTTGGGCAGGATCAAGAACCTCAAACAGGTGTTGTAGAAAGGAGAAAATGGTTTGATAGAAGGGATAAAGCACTTGGCTCTCTTAGATCATCCATCTCTCATGACTTGCACTTTCATATTGCATCTTGTGCACATCCTCATGATGCTTCGATCACATTCATGTGGCATTGTTAAAGGGGATGAACAATTTATGTTTTCTACTCTTTCCAAGCTTGGTCCTGAATATTCTATCTTTGTTTCTACATTCTATGCTACTATGGATGCTCTTGGTAGTGCATACAAATTTCCCTCTCTTGATGAATTTGTAGCGCAGCTCACAAGGGAACAAGAAAAGTTGGCACACATGGGTTAGTTGAAGCCTTCCACACATCAAGCATTGATTGCAAGTGAGTCTACATCAAAGGCTTCTAATGGAAAATGAAAGAAACACAATAAGGATCCTAAGCCTCATGACAAAGGTAATGAATCTTCTTCACCAAAAAGTACTGAATCCAAGTCCTCTTCAAGAGAGGAATCATCTAGAAGAAAGAGAGATAAATGTGCATATTCTCAAAAGTTAGGACATGATGAGCATGAGTGTTTTCAAAAGAAGATTGATGAGCTAACTCACATTATTTAGAAACACAACATTAAGTTTCCCTCATCAGTGTCTGCTCCTTCTTCTACACATTTGGTAGCTTCTACATCTTCATCATCATCCAAAGATAAAGGTAAAGGACAAGCACTCATGGCTTCCATACATCCTGAGCAAGGTAAATGGCTTCTTGATTTAGGTGCATCACATCATATGGCATCTTCTATGGATATGTTTTCTTATATTGAGCCTTGTAATTCTCCTAATATTTTGATGGGTAACAACACATTCATGAGAGTTTGTGGGAAAGGTTCTATTCCTATGGGAGAAGGGACATTTAACAATGTTCTTTGTGTACCATCCTTGACCACTAATCTTCTTTCTATTTACCAAATTACACATGGGGAACAAGGTAAAATTGTTGAGTTCACTCCTGATTATGTCTACATTAGGGACATGGAGACTAGAGATGTCATAGCTATGAGATTTGTTGATCATACATCATGCTTGTATTCTTTTTCCACTTTTGTTGATAATGATGATGATATTCATGATGTACCCATCCCTTTGCTAAGGGATAATTATGAGGAGAACTTTGGGCACTTGAATCATTTTGTTGTTGAGACAAGTGTTGATCTTCCTACTCCTCCACCTCCTACTTCTTTAGACACGGACTCTACTATTCAGTAGGATGATCATATTTTTTTAGATCTTGCAGAACGTGATGACTACTTGGATGTGTCTTCAACATTTGTTGATTCTCATGGTGCAGATTTGGAAGACATACATGAGGGGGTTTCTCTTTCCCTTGATAACAGTTTCATCATAGATGGGGACACTTCTTCACCTTCTTTGGAGATTTATTCTTCTCCTTCTTCACTTGATTTGTCACATGAAGTGATAGATTCTTTGAGCTTGGAGATTCCTACTTAGTCTTTAGAGATTCATTCTAGGAAACCTTCATCTTCTTCCTCATTCCATTTGCACATGGATTGGCTTCTTCATCATTTGATGTATCTATTTCTTCCTAAGGGGAGACATGTTTCTTCTAAGCATTGGGTTATCTATTGTTTGCAGGTACTCTTCATCAACATGGGAGCTTCTACATTATGGGGGGGATATCATGTTCCCAACTATCCTTCTTATGGGGGGATACTTCTTTGTATATACATGATGTATGTAGTTCTTGGGGGGTCTTGAGCACTCCATCCATTCATGCATCTTGTTTTCTTCTCTCTTTTTGGGGGAGGGTTTTTCCCATGAGGTTTTCCCTCTTTCTCCACTTTATGAGAGTTATGCATTTCATGTATTGCATTTTGTTCATGGGTACCTAACATGGCCTAGTTGTCGGGACCCATCTTGCATTGTGAGTTTAAGTGCATTCCCCTAAGTTGCACTTAAGGGGCGGTGTTGGTGTTATTAAATATTCCTAATTACACTTTACTTAATCTTACTTAGGTTAATGCATTGCATAGTAGTTTGTGATTGAGACACCTAAGAGTGTGCACATCTATTAAGCACATGGTGTAGGAAAAATTCTACTTTTGGTGTGATAGTTGTCTTCACATACCTCGTTGCGTGTGAGATCCACCTTTCCTTCTCTTATCACATTATCATCCTAATCCAATGCACATACTTTATTGCATATTGGAGGATGATCTACATTTGGTGGACATGTGATTACACCTAGCATAGGTGATAGCTTATCAGCTCCTTATCATTCTCTCATATCTCCTTTCCTATATAAGGAGGCCTATTATGTAATCATTTCATCAATTGAGAATTGATTAATTCATTCGATCTATTCAATCCATCCTTGCATTCATATTTTCTCTCTTGTGCTTTTCTTCAACCTGTTGATCTTGGTTCAATATTTTCTATTTGCAAATTCTTACAATTTGGCCCATTCGAGTCACCAAAATAATGGTGACTCTACTGGGGAAGAAGCAAAAGCTAGCAAACTTCCTTGCTTGGCTGGATCATCCCAGAGTCTTGGTTGAAAAATAGATTCAAATAGAAAAACCACACTTGTAAAATTTTTTCACTATGTGCTGAGTGGCGACTCTGAGTTCTATGTTTGATAGGTGCAGTTGTTGATAAAAAGTGTGTACCTAGTGAAGTTTTGGTTGGTTGGAAGATACATAAGAACAAGTAAAATATTTTCCTCTTCAAGGAGGTGGTGACTATACACAGTAAAGAACTTGATGGAGCTATAGGTGAGCTCTATATCTGCCCTGCTTCCAGTCAACAAGTTGAGTTTCTGCTATAGAACTTCCAAGTATTTTGGTTTTCATATACCTTCTCCTATGAAAATCAATTTGTTTGTGAAGGAAATGTATCCCTATCAAGTGTTCAGCACTACATAAAGGGATGAGTATTAGTGGGTAGTTCCTTATGGAGGAATATAGGCCTTTCTGTTTTGATGGCATTGAAGGTGCCCCAAATGAGTTTTCTACTGAGGATGTAAGGTGCTTGCCTAGATTCATGGCTAATGGATCTATCTCAGCAAGCCAACATATATATGATCTTATGGGTCTTTTTGGTGAATGGAGATTGAGCATGAAGATGTTTCCATGAGGTTACTTATGCAAACATTTTTTGTTGATGCAAGGGATTGGTTCTTGTCCTTGCCTTCATGTTCAATCCCTTCTTGGGATGTATTAAGAGAAACATTTATTGAGTATTTTGATGGAGCTAACATAGATGGGTATGAAGAAAAGGATGAGGATCAAATGCAAGACATTAGTGTCTCTGTTGATCCCACCATGAGTGATATTGATTATGAGAATCTTCTCATTGAAGTTGCTGATCTCAAGAATAAAATTGCAGAGAGAAGTGCTGAGATATGGCAGTTAGAGGAGGACAAGAGATTGCATGCACTAGCGGCTCTTTATGTTGATCATGAAGAATCCATTGATTCTGATGTTGATTCTCATTATGTAGAAAGTGTTGACTATGAAGCTAACTTTGAGGTTAGTGCACATGAGAGTGTTGAAGATGAATCTGAGGTTGACATTATTTCTAGTTTGTTTGTAAATTTTTCTTCTTGTCAACATGAGATGGCTTCCTCTTTGTCCTGGTGTGATGATGTTTTGTGTGAAGGAAAGAAATAGAATATGATGCAGATGATGATTCCTACATAGTTCTCTTTGTACAAGACGATTTGAGGCTAGATATGTCTATCCTTGTTTCAGACAGGGACGATGTTTGCAGCACTAGGGGTGAGGCTAATGAAGATGAGAATAAGGTTCAAAGTCCATTAAGTAGTAAAAATATTTCAACACTCTTGGTTGAAGAATTCCAAAGGCATGCACCTATTATGGACTTTGATTTGCAGCTCCCCTTTGACATATCCTTTGACACTGATAATGAGGTGGGTGTTCAAAGTGATCAAGATGACCCATGTTTACCAGAGTTCCCCTCCTATAGTGACTCTGCAAAAGAATATGTTGAAGGCCATGACAGTGTGTTTTCCTATCATAAAGATTCTAGTGGTGAGAAAGTTTCTTGTTCATGTCCTTTTCCTTCTTTTTCTAAATATGATAGTGAAGGTGAGAGTATTGAGGACTTAGTCTTCAATATTTGGGACATAAATTCTTCTGATAGAAATGATGATGTAGACCAAGTATCCCATTGTCACAATATTTGTGTAAGAGACCTTCACTTGGTTCATGATCTAGTCAGTGAGGATATCATGGAGGAACCAAGTTGCTCAGTGGCTAAAGCAAAGAATGAAGGTAAATCTAAGGATCCAAGTCCTTTTCAGCCAAGTATTTTTATGGTGATGCATGATGATTACTATGCTTTATTTTCTGATGCATTACTAGATCTTTTTTTTATTTCTAGCCCATAAGAAGAAGTAAATGATGCTCCATACTTTTTGGAGTATGAGAATGATAATGGTTGTGACTAGAAGAACATGGGTAGTGATAATTGCAATTTCATTCTTCAACCCATAGTTATCCACATATGTTGGCAGCAACAAGATCATGATAGTTTCAGGTGGCCAGTTGCATATGTGGATGAAAATCAAACCTTTGATTTAGGAGGGTTTTTTATTTTCTTTTGGTGGCCCAAGGCCACCAAGTAAAGTTCTAATCTTGTAAGATGTTTGTAAATATTTTCCCTTTCTGTTGTGTGTTTCCCTTCCTATTTTCCTGGTTTGTTTGCCAATTTTTGTGCAGTTTCCTTATCTTTTTGTCCAGTTGTTGGTCTGCTTCCTCCAGTAATTTTGAATCCTTATCATGCTTGCTAGAGGCATGCATCCCTAGAAAGAGCCACTATTAGGCCATTTTCCTATCAATGCAAAATCCTGTGAAAATGGCTTGTTTCCCTGGTGTTCTGTGAAACTACCCCACCCAACCTACAAGCCTATTTTAATGTGTGAAGAAGTTTTAAAATATTTTATGGCTTGTGCCCTTAGCCATAGGTAGTCTTTCATGTCAGTATGCTTTAGTCCATGGCGCATGGTCTAATATGCAGAAAATCCAAGTGAGCTATCATGCCCTAGTTGTGACACAATTTTAATGTGTGAAGAAAATCTATAATATTTCATGGCTTGCGCCCTTAACCAATGGTTTTTCATGTTGTCCTCAAGCTCCAATTCAGAGCACATGTGCTAAAATGCAAAAACCAAGGAGATATTCAAATTTTAAGGTTTGAGAAATAGGTCATTTTCCATGCCTAAGGGTTTCAAATTTGTCTAAGTCCAAAAAACCTAGCCTTGTTCTATTTCTCCGTTACTTTTTCAAATAACTTAAGCCTCCTTTCTACACATTTTATATTTCCTAGCTGGGCCAGTAAAACTTTATTCAGCAACTCTACGAATAGGCATTCGCCAAATCTCCAAGTTTTTGGGTAGTTAACCATTTTATTTGGTGACCTAGGGAATAAAATCAATCATGTGATCTCTTGTTTTTGGCAGCTAAGTCCCTAACTTCTAGTGACTTGGTAGGTGGTTATCTTTCTCTTCAGTCATGTATTCTCATGATGTAGCCTAAGGTAAGGAAAAGTTTCAGTGAATTGGAGATTGCCTCAGTTGTGTGTTCTTAGAACTTAACCCAAGTTAAGAAAAATATTGAGTGACTGGGAGGTGTCTTCAGTCACCTGATCTCCAGGTGACTTGGGGTTAAGTGCTTGTCAGGTTTGAAAAGTTAAATATGATATGGGTCCAGTTGTCAGATTTGATGACATGTCCATCCCTGATTGGTCACAGAGGAGAGTGACTTGTAAATTATCAGCAAGGCCTGGCTTTCAATCTTCCTTTCATCTGACAATTGTTGTATGACTGCAAGGTAAGCTTTTCCCCTTTGCGATCATGTGATGACCATCTGATCTTCCAACATGTTAAGGTAAACTGACAGGTGGGTCCTGTGCCAGATAGATCTGAGGTGCCTATTTTTGATTGGTCAAGTTGGAGGGTGATGTGGAGGTTATCAGTGGGGCTGAGATATTCAAGCATTTTAGTTACCTATAGATCTTCTGTGATATGATGGTTGTCATGACTTCACATAAAAAATATGCACAAGGTTTCATTCTTCATGATGTTGCAATAGCCATTGATCCTTTCCTTTAGTGAAGATTGATGGTCATGTTCTAAAAGAATGATGAAGGCTTGGTTGAATGTTGCCAGTATTATGAGGACCACCCGATCTATCGGGAAAGAGATAGATCAATGGCTGCATTTTAAAGTTTGAACCTGCTAGCTGTTATTTCTCAATTTGAATCTTTCTACAGGGTTTTGCCAGAGTTTCTATAATAGTGAGCCTTAAGTGACAAAGGGGTAGCTTAGATTTGATTTCTCTGGGATAGTTGCAGTTAGAAAAATGATGAAAAAGATATGGGTGGCTCTTGTGACTTGATTTTGCTACCTAGGTGTGCCATGCCAGTTTAAATGCAGAGGACAAATCCATGACATGGGTGACTAGGGTTTTGATAAATGTCAGAGATCTCTATGCTATGTACATGTAAGATCTCCAAATTGGCTCTGGCATTAAAGTTTATTTTTTTTGCAACAAGAAATCAATTTTAAAATTGTATTCACAGTAAGCCTTGATGATGAAACCAAATAACTGTACATCAAATTTGATCTGATTCACCTAGGTCTCTAGGATTTTCCTGCATTCTATCACATCTTGTTGAATCTAGTTGTTGAGGTTGTTGTAGACCTAATTTTTCCCTAAATGATCTGTAGCTTGTTGCAATCATTTATAAGGATTTTCAAGATCATTTAGAAGGGTTCTAAAAAACTTTTTGTTCCAGTTCCAAATTTTGGTAATCTAAGGGGTTCCAATTTCCTTGGTTCCATGAATGTTCTTTCCTATAATATATTTCCTTCTTCTCCACATATAGGGTGTTCCCTCTTTCCTTTCTAGGTTGGAGAATATAATATAAGTTGTAACAGTCTGTCTTATGAATAAGATCTCAATATATTTCTACTACTATCAGATTGTCTCCATTTGAGTCTTGAACTTGTTGATTAGAACATCAAGGGTGTTATAATCTTTCTATTTTATTTCTAGAGTGTTTGCAATAGAGTTGTTTTTGTAGAAACAACTGAGTTTAAGACTAGTTTTCAGATGTGTATGAGTTGGGGTATCAAGGGTATCTCATGCTTGTCTTTTAGTGGATGTTGATTAATGTATTTCTTGTTCCTAGGTCTCTTCTAAGGGGAGGGTTAAATTCCTTTGAATAGGTGATAGCATATTTGGATACATAGGTGGATTTCTTAAAGTATGATTTAATCAATGGTGTATGATTGGTGTAAGGCATCAACATATTAGAATGTGTTGTCTTCTTGTTTCATAGCTCTCTTTTGCAATGATGTATTTGACTCTACTACCCATTGGATAAGGCACTTGTCTATGAGAGACTTAGGGTATTTTAGGGGTCCATTCAACTGAACAACATAAACTCATTCAAATGAATTAATTTTCCCTTTTATGTTGATAGGAGTAGTTTCTAGTTTTTAGATTCATTCTATGAAAGTAAGTTATTGCATAAGATTTACATTTTCATTGGGGTACAGGATACCTATAGGGGTCTAAAAGCTATTCCACAATTATTTACCTTTAGGCATATTGTTTGTCAAGAGGAATCATGTGTGTCTAGATGAGATATACCCTCCTGAGTGATGTCAAGCTCAAAAAGTAGGAGGATCCTTGTTGATCCTTGTTAATTTTCCCTTTTTCTTGTAGAGTTTGGAGTGGTGTTAGATTCAGTGACATTAGTTTGTCAATCATAGTGTAAATCTGTAAGTGGAAAGAAAAGGAACCAAATGGTATGATCCACTGAAATATTTTTAGCCATGGGCAAGAAAGATAGAAGCCCTTATGGAGCATTTTGAAGGAATCATGCAAGCACCTAATGAAAAGAGGGATGTGGTAAGTAAGGAAGATCTAGATAGAGCAAGGAGAATTTTGTGTCAACTAGCATACACCAAGCTGACCCCTAGGGGAACCTATACATTTTAGAAGAGGCAAGGGTATAGTGTCCTTCTCCCAACCCAACAAAAAGATCAAAGTCTCCCATCTACCTCAAAAGGGAAAAGACCTATGAGTGATCCAATGGTACAAGAGCCCTCTCCAAAGAGTCAAAAAAAGGAGCAATATCAACAAGCTTAGGATGTGTATTCTCCTTCCCAATACCCATTGCAGATGGATGAACATGGAGTTGCTTAGCAACTAGTGCAATTGAGCAATGAGGGAAATATTTTTATTTTAAATGATGAGATACAGGAGGGGATGCCAGAGGCAACCAAAGGGATAGAGATGGATCTCACTGGCAAAGAGTTTGAGGGTAAATAAATAGACCTAATTTTGAAAGAAGCTAGTGATTCTTTTATTTTAGATGACAATTTTGTCAAGACTAGGGCATTCTATGAATTCTTGTGGAGGATGAAAATAAATTAGTATAGGGAAATTTGTGAGAAAAAGAAAGAAGAATTCCCTAATAGGGATATGAATGAAATTGAAAATGAGACAAAGGGGGAAATGATGAACAAAATTTGAGAAGATAACCCCAGAAGAAGGAAGAGCAATGGTTCATACTGTATGAGTGTTGATTCTTCTTGAATGGGATATTGTTGATGCAATTATTTTTTATTTAGTTAGAAAGAGTAAAGTTACCATTCTCTCTACTGCAGAACAAGCTAAACAAGCTACTAGGGGTGTGGCTTTCTCTGATGACCATGCAGATTTGGTCATGTGGTCCCTAAAGATGAAAGAAAATAAAGGGAAAAGAGAGTTTCTCTCTTTAGAATATGCTGCAAACCTATTAGTACAAATATTTGGTGAGACTTCATGTGTGGAAGCCTCAAATATCATCTTGGAGATGGCTAAATTCAATTTGAAGGTAGAAGAGAAGGATGCATAGGAAAAAGAGGAATTAAGGATTAAGTTTGAAACTATTCTTAAATCTTACAATGAGTTGAAAATAGACTTGATCCAGAAGGAAAAATTGATTGCAAAACTATCAAGACCATAGGATCATAGGTCACCTCAATTGATGATTATTGACAGGCTAGTAGTAGCCTCTTCTTCTAGCCCTATTGTTGAATTTACACCATCAACTTTCCCAGAAACAAACATAGATGCAAGAATCAGTTGGGAGAAGCAACAATTGTTGAGGAAACAACTAAATTAAGGGAGATTAGGGTGGATCTTGAGAAAGAAAATGATGAGCATGTGAAGGCTAGATCCCTTGTAAATCAGAAGTATGCAGAGAAAATCACAGAGGTAGTAATGCAGTTTGCTCATGATCTAAAGCCTTCAATTTTTTTTGATCATGCTAGCAGATTACAAGTTTTGCTTACATCTTTAGATAAAGATAGGGATGATTTTGGACCAATTTTGAATAAGTGGAATGAGAGATCCCCAAAGACAAGGTTTTTTTGTTGGTTATCTAAGGCCCAAGTTGATCCTGATCCATTGATCAAGTCAGTACATCAATCTGTAAAGAAACTTGTGGAGTATAGTATAATTTTGGATGATTTTAAAAGGAAGTCCCATGTGTTAAAGAAAGAATTAACACATCCAAATTGTGAATTAATACCAAGTGTTTTCAAGGATACTGGTGAATTAAAGGAGTTGTACAAATTGAGAGAGGAGATGGATGAACTTTTCTCAGAAAGAATGACAAGTTTTTTGGAAATGACTTCCTCCTTTATCCACACCATCAACTTATTGATGACTGCCAAATCAAAATTTTAATATATTCAATAGGAGGTCAAGCAAATGGAAGGCAAATGGGAATAGTTTTCTGGCAAGAGGGCTGAATTTGTCAATTTTGTGTTCCCAAGTGAGTAGGTGTTTAATAAGTGGAGGTATCAGTACATCCTCCATGTTGAAAATGAAGATACTCCATCTACTTCTTGAGCCAAATGAAGATTGTGACTCATTGATTAGGAGGTGGTTGAGACATAAAGTATATTTTTTTAAAAAGTAGTCATTGGTAAGAATAGCCTAGGCCCTGTTCTAATTTCAAGTTACCTTTTTGGGTCACTTAAAATTCCTAATTCGCATGTGCTTTATATTTTTGGTTGACTTGCGGTGGTTTTCCTTTTATTTTTCCTAAGTTTCTATACCCCCGGTGGCCTTTAATATCTCCTAAGTCTAAGTGACCGGCAAATTAAATATTTCCTAAAGTCCTCAGTGCTTAATATTTCCCTAGGCCCAAGCTCTCTGACACCATCTAAATCCTATAGTTGTCGTAAGTTTGCAAGGGTTTTGTCTAAGGCTTGTGATCTTACGATGACCATTGATTCTCTTTCGTGATATAATGCTTCAGACAAGTGGGTCCACTGCTACATATACAAAAATGGCAGCCTTTGACTAGTCCACATAATAGTGAGCTAGACATGTTTTCAGGCGGGCTCGGTATCTCAATCACAATATCCAAGATCGACTACTGGCATATAAGCGCATGGAATCTTTCAGGCTTATGAGATCATGTGCTAGCCATCCAATCTTCCAAGTGGTATAATGTTCTAGGTGGGTCCTAATTGCCATATAAGCATAGTTGGCAATCTCTTATTGGTCCACAAGGTAATGACTTTGCACTTGTCAATGGGACTTGAGTTTCCAGCTTGTCAGCAGGTCCTGACATCTACAGAGAATTGATGATGAGCATAAGTTCTTAAGGAATGTGTCAGATGCATGAGATCTTCAGACAACCATTGATTTTACTTTTCCTTAGGTGATTTATGTAGGTGGGTCCTCTGACGTTTGGAGTTGACGTGAATGATTTTCATTGTAGGAAAGGATGATGATGCAGTGGGACCATTTGCCAGGTGGTGCAGAGTTGTTCAAATTCTATTGGTCGATGTGAGGAATCAGCAAGTTGGGGTCATTGTCAGAAAGGTCAATGACGAGGACAAGATCCAAGGTCGGCGTAAGTTCTCATGGGTGGTGTCAGAGCCATCAAATCTTACACCTGCCATCTAATTTGAAGGCTTATAGAGAGTGGGTCCTATGTCAGTGGTGACTGAGCAGTGACAGTGAATGATGTAATGACAAGTGGCATAAAGCAGGCCTGGGCAGGGGTCTAAGGTCTAGCAGTCTAGATAAATAAGGTTAGCGGCTTGAAAAATTTCAATGGGTTCACTCATTCGCGAGAAGAATTGGCAGTGTTCTAAAAGGTCTGGCGATTCAGGGAAGGAAGGTCACATCATCGCTAAAATTTTTGGTGGTAGTATAAAGTATTCCACGAATGGTCGCTTCCCTTTAGTCACCAAATTGCTAAATGTGACTAAGGTCATATTAAGAGGTTAAGTCATAAAGACTACGAAAAGGATAGATCAGATGGTCATGAGTTAAACTTGATCAAAATTTAAATGTCAACCACCGATTCACTGCTGGCATTTTGAAACTAACTGTTGAGATTCAAATTCAAATTTGTAGAGGGTTTCTAGTGATAGGAAGTACCAAAATTTATGGTTTTTGGAGCTGATTTCGATTGGTTTGGTGGTGCTGGTTGTTGCCGACTGATCTGAGGGTCTCTGTGGTCAGTGGCATGATATTTTTGTACTAGGGGAAGAATGGTTTTGTTGCTCAAGACATGTTGCAGGTGGCTAAAAGGACTGATTGACATAGAATTCTATGATTTGCATTACTTTCTCAAAGATCTACCATAAGTGCAAATCTTTCTCAGGCATGCCCGACTGGTTTTCATCCCCTATAATAAATTCTTCTCTCTTTCAGTTGGTTTAGTGGGTGAAACCCTAACCCTAGTCATCCGTAGCTTGTTGCAACCTATTTTGGATTTCCAAGATGACTAGGGGGTATATATTGTTGTATTTTTGACTTAGTGAGGGTTCCAAAACTTTCTTTTTGGTCCCTGATTATTGATGTTAATTTACTGAACAAGGAGAGCTTGGATTTAGGGTTTGTCTCCTTGCATTTTATTGTTTGATAATGTATTGATCCTACAAATTTTAATGAGAATACATTTGGATTTCAATCTCATATTTGTGTATGTCTTCTTATTTTTTTCTTGAGCTCATATATGTTAATTTCACAAAGTGGATTATCATATGGTAAACAAAGAGTATTTTGAAATTATCTTTGAGTTCCTAACAAAGTTAGGATTAAAGTATTTCAAGTAGTTTTAGTGAGTTCATGGCTAGATAAGGATTTGATGTCCTTATATGTGAGTGAGAAGGATAATAGGCAAAGAACTTATCATGAATTCAAGTGTGTTTAAGTTAGGGTTTAGTTGATATATGTTATTAGGTGACTCTTTGCCCTTGGTTAAGGCACTGGTCCATTCTCTGGAGGTTGTCCATCATCAATCACACACACATTCAAATGATAAAATATTTCAATCAATTAGTAAAGGGCATATTGGTATAACATTTAGTGATTCCTTTCAAGAAGTGAATCAAGGGTACACCCACCTAAGCATCTTGGCTCAAAGTGTAGGAGGATCTCATTGTTGATCCTTGTTAATTGGCCCTCTTCCTTGTAGACTTTGGAGTGGTGATAGAGTCAAAGTTATATTAAAGTTATCCATCAAAGTATAAATCTATAAGTTGTAGATCAAAGGGAACAACCAACAAAATGGCTACTCTACTAGGGAGAGTCTAGAGATAAAGGTTTTCAAAGTGCACTCTTGTTTTCCTGTTGTATTTAGTTAAAGATTTCCCACTTCGGTGGGTGGTGACTCATAAGGGTTAAAACCAATGTCATAAGTTGATCATGGAAAAAAGGAGGAATACCAGGTCCTTTGTCAGAAAAAATCTAGAGGTCACTTTGGAACAATTACCTAGACAAGAGAAGAAGAGTTGGATTAGGAGGAATGGTGAGTCTACCAGTGCTCCCATAAGAGAACAAACAAATACCAGAGGTAGAGCACCACATGTTTGCTCAAGTGAGGAAGGTTCACAAGATAGAGTTTCTAGATTAGATGGTGGTCACTCTGAAGATAAATTTTATGATACCCCAGAGGCTGTATTTCAAGACAAGGGTTCATTGCCTACAGGTCAAGATGAACAAGCCAGAGAGATGGGTTTTGAGATTGATTTAGATCTTAATGAGGATAATTTTAGAAGGGAGCCCATGAGACCAAGGAAAGTCCATTTCCCATATCAAAATCTCACTCATATGGATGTGTGATCAGGTTCTAATGACATTATGATAGACTTGGATGATTTAAATGCACTTAGGTTGTAGTTGGCAGAGCAAGATGCCATACATAAGAGGTTACAAAAGGAGAGAGAAGCTGAAAAGGTGAATGCTCTAATAGAAAGATAGTCTCTCCTTACAAAGATTAATGAAATGAATGAGAGAAACAAGATGCTTGCTTCTGCTCTTAGGGTGTTGCAACATGATGTTTTTGGTGATCTTGAAGCTCTAAGAAGTGAGTAGGAATGCTTGTTGCAAGACCATGAGTTTGATGAAGAGGGCCCTGTGATCAAACAAGTGCAAAGTTATGCTCCATTTCCTAAGGGTGGGAATGGACATGAGATCACTAGGCCTACTGTAGTTATTAATGAAAAAGGAAAGAAGAATATGGTGGGTGTCCAAATAAGAAAACCAGTGACAATACCAGGGATCCCACCACCTAAATCAAATAGGGAGATAGAGATAGAAAGAAAAAGAAAAGAGGATGAAGCTCTGGCTCAAGAGTTGGAAAGAGAAGAAGTTGATGCTGCTATTGTAGAGAAAAGAAGAAATATCCAGTTCTTGAAGGCTTCATCAACTAATGTTCATGGCCCTTCTGCTACTGAGCTAGGTATGCCATCTCTAAACACTATTGTTCCACTTAGAAATGCTACTACTAGTAATCTAATTCCTAATGTATCTACCAAATCATTTGTTGATCCTAATAGATAGTCAAATGTGCAAGTGGGTGGGAATGTAGATAAAAATAATAATTCTAGTGGGAACACTAGTTTATGATTTCAAAGAAGACCTATGCAACTAGAAGGCTATAGGAAAATTAGTTTTGATGGGATACCAAGCTACCCGAATGCTTTTCCAAATGATATAAGAGATAAGGTACCTAAGTTTTCTGGTAACAATGCTATCAGTTGTGAGGAACATCTTAGGCTATTTGTTGATATGGTTAATGATTATGAGGTAGAGCATGAGGATGTAGTCATGAAATTGTTTGTTCAATCTCTAATGGAGGATGCTAGAGATTGGTTTAAGAGACTTCCTGATAAATGTATTGATACTTGGGATTCCTTTGAGAGATGTTTTAAAGAGTAGTATGGTGATAGGCCTAATGCTAGTTTCATGTTTAATGAATTCAATACTATAAGGAAAAATTAGAATGAGTCCACAGCTGAAGTCAACATGAGATTTTAGAAGGGTATGCATAAGTTGTTCCAAGTTATGTGGTTAGATGACAATGTTTGTCTAACTACATTCTTCAATGCATTTGATGAAAGATGGGATATTTGTTGAGGGAAAAATAACCAAGAACTCTTAGAGATGCTTTTAGGATTGCTATCAATATTGAGAACAATATGAAAATATCAAGGAAGTTGGGTGGGAAGAGAGATGACCCTAAATTTTTTGGGGATAAGAAATACAAAAAACAAAATGATAGGAGTGTTGGAACTAGGAGGCAAGAAGAAGATAAATTGGATAAGGTGCTCAATGCATTGAAGGATTTGAAGGCACCTGTAAATAGGAACATCAGTGCTCCCACCAATGAAAGGCCTCAGTTCAACAACAATTTGAATAAGCATAATAGATTGTAGAACTACCCCTACAACACCTAATGGAAGGATGGCAAGCCTGTTGTCCTTGTTGCAAGAGGAAACAATGATAGAGGTGTCCCTGACCCTCTACAAAAGGCTTCAATAAATGTCATGGAGGACATACCTTGGTGTGTTGCATGCCAGTCCCCTCATTTTGTAGAGCATTATGTGGTTGCACATTCTATGGCTACAAATCAAGATTGTGGCAATGAGGAGATAGATCAAGAAGAAGATCAAGATGATGTTGGATGCAATATGATTTTGATTTTGATGAAGAAGAAGATATAAATGTGAAGAGACACAATCATGATTTTTTTCATCAAGAGGTTTTTTCTAATAGTGAAGACATTCATAAGAAGACATGTAACATGAACTCTTCTTCCGAGCTAGTAAATTTAAGAAGACCTTCTAAAGAAGAGATGGATAGGATTACTGCAGAAATTATTGCCCAAGTGCAAACTAGGGGCATGGTGGAAAGGAATACAAATGGAAAAGATGCAGGAATGTTTATAAAGAGTACCAACTCCAAAGAGCCTAATGAGAACAAATCAAAAGGTAATTACATGGTGAAATTCAAGAATGTAAAAGGTAAGAATTGTGAGCCTAAGGGAGTTGGAGTTGAAAGATTTTCTAGTGAGATTGAGAAGCCAGTTAACACAATGGCTAAGATTGAAAAAATGAGGGTGGTCAATATACCTAATGTATCAGATAAGCAAAAGGATACTAAGGTAGTGCAGATTGAGATTCCTCTCACTACTCCTATTGATATGTTAGCTATACTATCTCAAATTATAGTTAAGGTTCCAATGTCAGAATTGTTGAGGATCCCTGAACACAAAGACATAGCTATTGCATGGGTAGATAATGTTCATAATAATGATGTTGCATGCAATGGATCTTAGGATAAATCTTTGAAAGGAGTTGTTGCTCAGGGAATTGTATCTCAAATTCCACCTATATATTTGGACAGTTCTTTCAATGCTAGCCTTGAGAACATAGATCCATTCTTTTTGAGTGTCCTTTTGAATGGAATAAAATTAAGAAATTGTATGATTGATAGTAGTGTCTCTAATACTGTTATGCCTTTTAAGATTATGGAAAAGTTGGGCCTTAAAGTTGATACAGTTCAAGGCAGATGTTGTGTAATGGATCAGAGGGAGGTACCAGTCATTCGGAATATCAATGCAATCCCATATATGCTGGTAGCATATCCAGAGAAAGAGTTAACAATGAGTGTTTTGGTGGTGGACATCCCTCCTCATTATGGGATGCTACTATCTAGAAGGTGGAGTGCTTCCATGGGTGGAAGTTTACAGTGTGATCTATCCTATGCCACTTTCAAGATTGATGATCAGTTTGTCAAGATTGAGTGAGAACCAAGAGTATGCCACATGATTGAGAGAAGTATTGATAATGAAACTACATGTTTTGTGGATACTAATATTAATGCTTTTAGGGTAGAGATCCCTGTACTTGAGAAGGAACCTATTTTTTCACCTATCTTTGTTGAGGTAATTGTTAATTCTATGAAGGGTGATTTGTGGGTAATGTACTTTGATGGTGCAAATTGCAAGGATGGAGTAGGAGCAGGTATTTTACTTATTTCTCCTAATAGAAACACCTACAAATTTTCTTTCACATTGAATTTGTTTTGTACCAACAATATAGCAAAATATGAGGCATTGTTGTTAGGATTGAGGTTGGCACAAAAACATGGTATTAAGTGTTTAAGTGTTGTTGGTGATTCTAGGTTGGTGGTTTCCCAAGTCAGGTCAGTATATACTTCCAAGAACAAAAGGTTAAAACACTATATGAATGCAGTTTGGGATTTGATTTAACATTTCGATGCCTTCAATATTGAGTGGAAGGATAGGAGTAACAATAAGATGGCTGACTTGTTGGCCAATATTGTAATCAATCCCAATGATATTATATTTATTGGTATCTCTAAAGTTGAAGTTCAGGCTAGGTCTAGTGTACCAGACAATATTGAAAATTGGCAAGTTTTTGATGATGATAATGATATCTTGAAGTTTATGAGTTGTGAAGATCAGTATCATGGTCAGGAATTTGATTGTTCAACCTTGGTTGATTCAATAGAAGGAAAGGAGGTTGTCTTTGGAAATGAGGTCATTCAACTTAGAGCTAACAAGGTGCCCAAGGGGCTTGTTGTTTTGGAGATTGTCTTTGATAACCAGGATAGAGTTCAAAAGAATATCATAAGAGAAGATCATGCTGATCGAGAGGAGATAAATCTTGGAACACATGAGGTACATAAGAAGGTATACATTGGTAGGGACATGTCTCACAATGTGAGAAAATCTTTGATTGAATTACTAAGAAAATTCAAGCATGTTTTTGCATAGTCATATGATGACCTAAAGGTTTATAGAGAGGACTTGTTTCAGCATATCATTCCTTTGAAGGGAGATGCTAAACCTTTCTGGCAAAAAAAAAGGCCTATTAATCCCACTTTGGCACCTAAGATGCAAGAAGAATTAATGAAGTTAAGAGATTCTGGCATTATCGAGCCTATTAGGTATTCTTCTTGGGTGTCAAATCTTGTCCCTATTAGAAAGAAGAATGGTGACATCAGACTTTGTGTGGACTTCAGGAATTTGAACATCAACTCATTAAAGGATAACTATTGTCTACCCAATATGGAAGTTATGTTGTAGAGAGTAACCAGATCTGAATTGATGTTTATGATGGATGGTTTCTCTGGTTACAATCAGGTGATTGTTAAGGAATCAGAATAGTTTAAGATAGCTTTCACAACACCTTGGGGGACATATGTTTATGTGTGAATGCCTTTTGGTCTCACAAATGTTGGTGCTAATTTTTAGAGGGCAATGGATGTTGCCTTTTTAGATTTTATTGATGTTTTCCTTGTTGTTTATCAAGATGATTTAACTACCTATTTCAAGAAGAAATAAGACCATTGTACTCATTTAGAGAAAATATTCGTAAGGGCTTTGGAATATGGAATTTCATTAAATCCAAGGAAATGTGCATTTGGTGTCACTAAAGGTAAGTTGCTTGGCCACTTGGTTGGCAAGCAAGGAGTGAGAATTCACCCTGAGAGGGTAGCAGCTATTGATAAAATTCAGAGACCAAAGAATGTTAAAGGGATTCAGTCCTTCTTTGGTCATGTCAACTTCTTGAGGAGATTTGTAACAAATTTTGCTGAGGTTACTAGACCTATATCCAAGATGTTAAAGAAAGGATCCGCTATTACATGGGAGGGTGAGGCTGATGAAGCTTTCAAGAATATCAAGCAGGCCATTAAAGATGCACCAGTGCTTAAGGCACTTGATTATAATGTCCCAATGCATATCTTTTCTTTTGTATCTTTTCACACTATTGCTGTAGTGTTGTAGAAAAATAAGGATGGTTTTGAGCAGCCTATCGCATTCTTCAGTAAATATTTGCAGGTTATTGAATTGAAGTATGATATCAATGAAAAACAAGTGTATGCACTTGTGAAGGTAGTCAAGACTTTTAGGTGTTACTTGATGGGGGCAGTTGTGATTGCTTTTGTGCCAAGTGTAGCTGTGAAAGATATCTTTTTATAGAAAGAGGTGTCTA
Organism: Chamaecyparis obtusa; assembly: GCA_027943335.1. NCBI lineage: Eukaryota > Viridiplantae > Streptophyta > Pinopsida > Cupressales > Cupressaceae > Chamaecyparis > Chamaecyparis obtusa. The sequence continues at coordinate 152,611 of BSBK01006525.1, forward strand.
GGAGAAGATGCAGATGGATCAATAGGATCTAAGAATTCAACATTGTTATCCAAATTAATAAATTAGTTAGAGGACAAGGATTGGCAAAACTGATGGCTCAATCCAATCTTGATGCAAATCAGATAAATCATTTTGAAATTGATTATACATGTGATATGGATGATTGTGTCCGGTATCAAGATATTATCTATTACTTGAGAAATATGAGATGTCTAGCAGGAATGAATGATAATCAGAGGAGGTCATTGAAATTATAGGCCATCAAGCATGTAATTGTAAAATACAAATTGTATAGAAAGAATTTAGATTGCATACTTTTGAAATGTGTTGATGAAGATCAGGCTAACAAGTTGTCAAAGGAAATGCATGAGGGAGTTTGTGGTGGGCATTATATGGGTAAAATGACTACTCATAAGATCTTGAGAGCAGGATTCTAGTGGCCCACAATCTTCAAGGATGCAGAGCAGTTGGTAAGGAGGTGTGATGCTTGTCAAAGATTCTCTGGTAAGCTTAAATTTTTAGGCAACATGCCATTAAAGCCCGTAGAGATGCAGGCTCCTTTCCAACAATGGGGAATTGATTTCATAGGGGAGATACCAAACAAGTCAAGTGGAGGACACTCATGGATCCTAGTTGCCACTGATTACTTTACTAAGTGGGTAGAGGCTTTACCTACAAGAAATGCAACCTGCAGGGTGGTAACTGATTTCTTGTTGAACAACATTGTTACAAGGTTTGGGTGCCCTGAAAGAACAATAAGTGACAATGCCATGTGCTTCAGGTCTACTGAATATAAGGACTTTTGCAAAGGTTTAGGAATTCAGATTTCTTATTCCTCATCTTATCATCCACAAGGAAATGGTCAGGTAGAATCTACTAATAAGAGTTTGATTAAGATCCTCAGGAGGATTCCTGAAAAGAATAAGAGGGCATGGAATTCAAAACTGCCATTGGTTGTATGGGCTAATAGGGTAACTATGAAGAGGGAAATTGGTTGTGCACCATTTGACCTAGTATATGGAATACATGCAAGGATGCCTCAGAATAACTTACTGGAAATGTATAAATTTGTGCAATCATATGATGATGATATAGATGATGAGATGTAGTTGAGGATTGAGGACCTCATTAGGTTGGATGAAATCAGGAGAGAATCAGTTGCAAGAAATGCCAAATTGCAGTTATAGGTTAAGAATTTGTATGACAAGAAGACTGTTGAAAGAAGGTTTGAGCCTGGTGATTTTGTGTTAATTTGGGATACCATATTGGAGAATAAAGGAAAACATGGAAAATTTGACCCAATTTGGCTAGCGCCATATCTAATTCATGAGAAATGGGGCTAGGATTCATACATTGTGAAAGAGTTAAATGGTGATATTCAAGAATTGCCAGTTCATGGACAATTCTTGAAGAAATACTTCAATTGAAGGTATTTTTTTTTCCATGAATAGTAGTTAGGTTTGTACATTCTATAAATTTTGTAAAGTTGCTTGCCCCTGTCCTATTTTGTCCCGGTCTATAGGGTTTTGGTCCTGTTGTTCTCTGTTGTCAATTTTCCAGTGGGAGGGTCTGCTTTAACTAGTGATTCTAGATCCTTGCTGTGCCTGCAAGAGGCATACATCCCCAAATAGAGCCACTATTAGCACCTTGAAAAATGTTCATGGCTCTAGCCCTTTTCTCCTGGTCTCTGTAGCTATTTTTAGGTCTCTAGCATAAACCCTTAGTTCAAATTTTGAAAAAGTAGTCATTGATAAGAAAAGCCCAAGCCCTGTTCTAATTTCAAGTTACCTTTTTTGGGTCACTTAAAATTCCTAATTCACATGTGCTTTATATTTTTGGTCAACTCGCGGTGGTTTTCCTTTTATTTTTCCTAAGTTTCTATACCCCTAGTGACCTTTAATATTTCCTAAGTCTACATGACCGGTGAATTAAATATTTCCTAAAGTCCTCAGTGCTTAATATTTCCCTGGGCCCAAGCTCTCTAACACCATCTGAATCCTACAGTTGTCATAAGTTCATAAGGGTTTTTTCAGAGGCTTGCGATCTTACGATGATTGTTGATTCTCTTTCATGATATAATGCTTTAGACAGGTGGGTCCATTGCTACGTATACACAAATGGTGGCCTTTGACTGGTCCATATAATAGTGAGTTGGACATGTTGTTAGGCGGAACCGGTATCTCAATCAGAAGATCCAAGATCGACGGCTAGCATATAAGCACATGGAATCTTTGGGGCTTATGAGATCATGCACCAGTCATCCGATCTTCTAGGTGGTATAATGTTCTCCATGGGTCCTAATTTCCATGTAAGCATAGTTGGCAATCTCTTATTGGTCCACAAGGTAATGACTTGGTGCTTGTTAGTGCGACCTAAGTTTCCAGCTTGTCAGAGGGTCCTGCCATCTGCAGAGAATCGATGACGAGTGTAAGTTCTTAAGGAATGCGTCAGATGCATGAGATCTTTAGACAACCGTTGATTTTACTTTTCCTTAGGCAATTGACGTAGGTGGGTCCTTTGACATTTGGAGCTGACATGAATGATTTCATTGGAGAAAAGGATGATGATGTAGTGAGACCATTTGCGAGGTGGTGCAGAGTTGTTCAAATTCTATTGGTCGATGTGAGGAATCTGCAAGGTGGGGTCATTGTAAGAAAGGTCAGTGATGAAGACAAGATCCAGGGTTAGCGTAAGTTTTGATGGGTGGTGTCAGAGCCATGAGATCTTGCACCCACCATCTGATTTGAAGGCTTACAAAGACTAGGTCCTATGTCAGTAGTGACCGAGCAGCAACAATGAATGATGTAGTGACAAGTGGCATAAAGTGGGCCTGGGTAGGGGTCTAAAGTCTAGCGGTCTGGATAAATAAGGTTAGTGGCCTAACAAATTTCAATGGGTTCACTTATTCGTGAGAAGAATTCATGGTGTTCTAAAAGGTCTTGCAATTCAGCAAAGGAAGGTTGTGTAATCACTAAAATTTCTAGCGGTAGTATAAAGTATTCCGCAAATGGGTGCTTCCCTTTAGTCACCAAATCGCTAAATGTGACTGAGGTCATATTAAAAGGTTAAGTCATAAAGATTGTGAAAAAGGATGGATCAGATGATCACAACTTAAAGTTGATCAAAATTTAAATTTCGACTGTCGATTCACTGCTAGCATTTAGAAACTGACTATTGAGATTCAAATTCAAATTTGTAGAGGGTTTCCAGTGACAGGAAGTACCAAAATTTATGGTTTTTGGAGCTGATTTTGATTGGTTTGGTGGTGCTGGTTGTTGCTGATTAATTTGAGGGTCTCTGTGGTCAGTGGCATGATGCTTTTGTACCAGGAGAAGTATGGTTTTTTTGCTCAAGGCATGTTGCAGGTGGCTAAAAGGACTGATTGACATAGAATTCCATGATTTGCAGTACTTTCTCAAAGATCTACCATAAGTGCAAATCTTTCTCAGGCATGCCTAATTGGTTTTCATCCCCTGTAATAAATTCTTGACTGTTTCAGTTGGTTTAGTGGGTGAAACCCTAATCCTAGTCATCTGTAGCTTGTTGCAACCTATTTTGGGTTTCCAAGATGACTAGGGGGTATATATTGTTGTATTTTTTACTTAGTGAGGGTTCCAAAACTTTCTTTTTTGGTCCCTGATTGTTGATGTTAATTTACTGAATGAGGAGAGCTTGGATTTAGGGTTTGTCTCCTTGGATTTTGTTTTTTGATAATGTATTGATCCTGAAAATTTTAATGAGAATACATTTGGATTCCAATCTCATGTTTGTGTATGTCTTTTTATTTTGTTCTTGAGCTCATAAATGTTAATTTCACAAAGTGGGTTATCATATGGTAAACAAAGAGTATTTTGAAATTATCTTTGAGTTCCTAACAAAGTTAGAATTAAAGTCTTTCAGGTAGTTTCAATGAGTTCATGGCTAGATAAGGATTTGATGTCCTGATATGTGAGTGAGAAGGATAATAGGCAAAGCACTTATCCTGAATTCAAGTGTGTTTAAGTTAGGGTTTAGTTGATATATGTTATTAGGTGACTCTTTGCCCTTGGTTAAGGCACTGGTCCATTCTCTAGAGGTTTTCCATCATCAATCACACACACATTCAAATGATAAAATCTTTCAATCAGTTAGTAAAGGGCATATTGTTATAACATTTAGTGATTCCTTTCAAGAAGTGAATCAAGGGTACACCCACCTGAGCATCTTGGCTCAAAGTGTAGGAGGATCTCATTGTTGATCCTTGTTAATTGGCCTTCTTCCTTATAGAATTTGGAGTGGTGATAGAGTCAAAGTTATATTAAAGTTATCCATCAAAGTATAAATCTACAAGTTGAAGATCAAAGTGAACAACAAATAGATCTGATTGACACATTTATTGTAAACCCAATAGGGTTGTTGTAAAGTTTTAGGGTTAAGTTTTGTAAACCCTAATATGATCAATAAATTGTTGCATTTCCTTGTATATAAAAGGATCTTCCATGATCATATTAGGCATTGAGAGTCTTAAACATTGAGAAGATAGAAATTTTGAAACCCTAACCCTCAGTCGAGGATTGTAATATTTTGTATTCTTTCTTCTCAAGTAATAAGAAAAAGCATAGGTTGATTCTGTTATCTACAGGCTTGGTACTCAATATATATTTTATACAAATGATCAAAGGTTATACTTAATATAAATCTCAAATCTTTACGTCTCCTTTGTGTCAAATCTGTGAATTTCTAAGTTTATCAGAGACTTCTATGTATGCATTTTTGCTTTGAGTTCTAATCTAGGGTTAGATTAAATACTTCTCAAAGTGGGATATATGTTCATTTGATTTGCATGAGGATTTTTGGCAAGTAGGAAAGAGTTAGAATATTTGTATTTATGTTCATGAGCTAAGTTCTTCAAGGATCTTTATATTTGCTCCATTTTTTGGTGTTATTTTCCCAATGGATAAGGCACTACCCTATGTAAATGCATCTTTATTTGATGAGGAATGATTGAAATCATTACAGTCAGAAATATAATAATCAGAACTAGTCATTTAATTTCATTTTATTTAAAATAGTTGTCCTAACTAGTGATGGAGGGTCAATGAATAATAGGTTGTTATTTAGTACTTTCTCACTGATATTTGTTGTTAGATCCAATATCAAGTCTGGAATAGAATTATATCCATTGGATCAGGTGTACCCACCATTGTTTTGTAGAGCCAAAAGTGAAGAGGGTAGTCTTGTCCCTATAGTTGGTCTAGTTACCTACAAAGTTCTCATATTTGGAACTAACCTCTCCTTAAAATCAGTCTTAGGTATATTGGTATCTCATGTAGTGTAAAATATTTTCAAGAACCAACAGGTACTACACCAAGTTGGATTTGAAGAGTGGGTACCATCAAATTAGGATCAAGGAGGGAGATGAGTGGAAGACTACATTCAAGACCACATAAGGGCTCTATGAATGGTTAGTCATGCTCTTTGAGCTTAGTAATGATCCAAGAACCTTCACGAGGTTGATGAATGAGGTGTTTAAAGACTACATAGGCAGATTTGTGGTAGTCTACCTAGATGACATCCTAATTTTTAGCAAGACTAAAGAAGAACACCTCTAACATTTGCAGATTGTGATGAAGAAACTCTATGAGGAGAAGTTATCCATTAACTTGGAAAAGTGTGAATTTATAAAACAAGAGCTGATCTATCTTGGTTTTGTGGTGTCCCAAGGAACCTTGAAGATGGATCCTAGTAAGGTGGAAGCAATAACCAATTGGCCTACACCTACAAGAAGCACTGAGGTAAGGAGTTTTCATGGACTTGCCCAATTTTATGGGAAGTTCATTCAATGATTTAGTGAGATATGTGCATGTAGTGCCTCCCTCATTTACCCCTTTGTGTGAATATCCTTATGGTGCGGTTTTGATTTTCATTCTCAAAGGGTAAGGTCATGTTGGTCCCATGTGAGGGAGAATCCGCTAGGAGGATTATTTTGGAGTGTGTATCGATGTTCTGCGTGAACTAGGAGATGTATGATATGGTGTTTAATTGCATTTTGGAGACCCTTAGAGTAGGGATGAGTCATTCATGTGGATGCAGTGATTGTTACCCGCATTATGGTTGATGGCATCATGAGATGTTCTTTGCCAAATTTTTTTATGTTTATCTAGAGTTTATCTCTCAAAGTCATGTCAGGTGTTTTAAGAGATTCTATCTTGGTATTATCTTTCTGCTTAATGGACTCAGTAAATAGAAAGTTATGTTTTTGCATTATGATTTGTATCCTGGTGGATAGAGATTTGATTACCAATGTGATGTACTCTTTTCATGTTACTTATACTCTCAAATCCTCGGATGCTCTGTGTCTAAAATAAGATTAATTGAATCCAACTGATCCTTGTGATAATACTATCAAGTGTATGTTTTATAGAAATTGTATTGGAATAAGGTAGTTCAAATAGTAAAAGGGTGAAATATGTACATATGATAATATAGTTAAATATTGTTTCCAGTGTGTATGTAATCTCTAGAAGAAATGCAATAGGGAAGGTGTCAGTGTACCACTACTAAATGTTGAAATGTTTCTATTTGGATATGAATGCTTACATAAAGGACTAATTGAATTTATTTTATGTTGAGACATGTATTAATAGAAAAGTGATTATTAGATCTTGATATTGAATGGGAGATTTCACATAGAATGCTTTGATGTTATAACAATGCAAGAAAACTGAATCATTTGAAATATATCTTGTAAATAATTTAGGGGTTATTTTCATGCTGGATTATTAGACTACTATACCATAATTTCATGTCTGTACAAGAAAATTTTATGTGAGATAATCATGGTTAATAAATTAGGTTAATGGATATATTTATGTTCTTGGAATAGCTTGATTTGAAATTTAGAAAGGCATTATCAGAAGTAGGTGATCTTCTTGAGGTAAAGTGTGGACACAGTTGGACCTATATGATGTACTAGAGTTTGATTATGTAACGATGGTATAGGAATTTTACTTTCATGTTATTTATTAGGTTATGAGCATAGTGATCGATGAATCTTTGGTTTAAGTATGATACCTTGATGTTACATTCATGCTAGGAAAATTTATGAGAAATGATCATGATTATTATGTAGGAGAATTAGCATGTATCATTTTATTATGGACCTTGTATGCTTCAGAAATACTATGTTGAGAATGATGAGAATTATTATGAAATGCAATTAGAAATTTATGATGTTGAGAATGTGATTCTAGATGTATTTTATTTACATGTTATTGAAATTTCATGAGCTACTGATATTTCATCAAGTGTGCAGGTAAGACCATGGATATATCAGGGGAAATCAGAGATGGATATTTGTAAAATCATGTTAAGCCAAGGTTATCTCCAAGAGGAGAAATTAACCTCGTTGTAAAGTGTAGTTTTGTAAAGTGGTGCATGAATGTAATTATTGATTATGTTTATTTGATTTTATTATTTTAGTCTACTTGGCATGTCATGTGTATTGTGTGTAATGTGATTTATTTGTGGTGTCAATTGACACATGTCATGTGAGTTGGCATGCCCAAGTGTTTAATGTGTGTGAGTGGTCTCTATTTTTAGGGGCCATGAGTGGGAATCTCTTTCATTTTCGGATTCAATCTTTGAGTGGTCTTTTGAGTGGCTTTTAATGACCATTTATGTTAGTGGAGGTTAAAAATAGGCTACCCCATAGTGGTGCCATATGTTGGGGGTCAAATTTTGACTATTGTGATGGTTTTTGACTATTTTTGCCCTTCCAAAAGATGCTCTTTTGAAAAGTGACGAAATTGGAAGAGCCACTCCTCATTTGAATTTTTGAATTTGAATTTCCCTCTTTTGTTTTGAAAGGTTTAGGGTTTGTCTTCTTAAGGAGATGGAGGGAAAATTGTTGGCTAATTGCCCACTCTCCAATTTTTGGAGACTAGAGAGTTTGTGAGAATTTTTGGTGTTGCATAGCAAAGGAGGGTGTAAGGAAACTCAGGTGCGGAAACAACTTCCTACGCTAATCTCTATAGGAGAGTATTGTGCAAATTCTTATAAATCCTTACAATTTCAGATTCGTTAACTACTTTAACAAAGATATTGCAACCACATACAATGCATACAGAAAAATAGAGAATGACACAATGATATACCCTGGGGAAAACCTTTTGATAAAAAACCCCAGCACTCCAAAACCTGCACAATGTATTATATTCAACACAAAGATTACAATACACTTGCAATGAAACTTCTTTTAGGAAATGAGAGACAAAGCCAACAAGACTTAAATTTCTATTTTTTTTATCTCTCCCATAGGAGCAGCATCATATATATAGACTCCTCTGGACCCAAAAATAGGCACAACCACCAAGACCCATGCACAAAGCCACATGTACATAGTTGTTACATGCAATCCCAAGAATAGGTGTCCATCCCTAGAATAGACTATGACATCTTGTCATAGAATCCACCAAAAATAATGGTCACAAGAGAAGTGTAAGAGAATCTGTCATACCAACCTATTTTTGGCATATTCTCTTACACACACCAACCACTTCTTCTTGGGCACCCAAATAGGCCCAAGTCATAAGATGCTCTTACACCTGTCATAGCACATTCCTTAAATAGTTCTTATGCATCATAGGAATCCATCATGACCATTTTAGTCATGATCTCCTTACACACAAGATGCTTACACATCAAGTGGAGTGACACATCAACATGCCAACTAGACATGTACACTCGCACTTAAATACATTATTTGCAAAAAATACATTTACAAAACAAATAATAAGAATAAGAATTATCCAAGGTTGAGACACCTTATTCCTAACATTCTCCCACTTGTCAAACACCTTGTAAGAGCAATAGGAACATAACAGGAACTTTAACCGCTATAGGCCAAAAGGCCCATAGACTCCAAACACCATCTGAACTTCTCAATGCCCACTAGTTTTGTTAATGCATCTATAACATTCGTCACAGTATCTACCTTCTCCAAATTTACCTTTCCATCTTCCACCATATCTCTCACAAAGTGAAACTGCACATCAATGTGCTTCATTCTAGCATGGAAAGTTGGATTCTTTGCAAGGCAAATAGTTCTCTGACTGTCACACCAAATAGTAACCTATTCTGCATCAACACCAACATCAGAACACAATCTTCTAAGCCAAATGGCTTCTTTACAATCATGAGTAGCAGCCATGTACTCAGCTTCTATAGTGGACAAGAAACCACAGGTTGTTGCTTACTCATCCAACTAATGGCACCACCAAACATAGTGAACACATAAGCACTCTCCTACTGTCAATATCACCTACCCAATCTGAATCCACAAACCCATGAATAGAAATTGAATGTGGAGATCCAGAAGAGTTACCATGATAACATATGGAGTAATCTGATGTACCCCTCAAATATCTAAATACTCACTTAACTGCATCCCAATGTACCCATAAACTAACTCAGGACTCCCACTGCTTGGGCAATGTCTGGTCTAGTACAGACCATAGCATACATAAGACTACCAACTGCACTAGCATAAGGTACTCTACTCATGTGCTCCACCTCACTAGGAGATTTTGGACAATCATCTACATATAACTTTGTTCCCAGAGAAATAGGAACACATGGTGGTCTACAATCTGCCATGTTGAACCTGTCCAACACAGACTTCACATACTTACTCTGACTCAACCAAAGTTTTCTGTTAGACCTGTCTCTACTGATTTCCATACCCAAGATGTACCTTGCTGCCCCAAGATCTTTCATCTCAAACTGTGCTAACAACTAAGATTTAAAATCAGAAATCATACCCTTACCCTTCCCAAACAGCAACATATCATCAACATATAATGCAACAATAAGAAGGTGATCATTTTCAACTCTAAAATAAACACAATGATCTAATTTTGATCTTACAAATCCAATTGACAACACAAAGGCATCAAACTTAAGGTACCACATCCTAGTAGATTGCTTCAAACCATATAGAGATTTCTTTAATCTACAAACTAAGGATTCTTTACCTTTAACAATGTAGTGCTTAGGCTGTGACATATAAATATCTTCCTCCAATTCACCATGAAGGAAAGTTGTCTTCACATCCATCTGTTCTATCTCTAAATCATATGATGGAGAAAGAGATAATAGAAATCTAATGGATGTCAACTTTGCAACAGGAGAGATTATTTCATGATAATCTATTCCCTCTACCTGTGAATACCCCTTTGCAACCAATCTAGCTCTATACCTTTCAACACTGCCATTTGCACAAAATTTCTTCTTGAACACCCATTTACAGCCAACAGATTTTGTCCCTTTAGGCAAAGGTACAAGGTCCCAAGTTTTGTTTTTCTCCAATGAAGCCATCTCATCATCCATAGCCTCAATCTAGGAACTTGCATCTTCCATGCCCAAAGCCTCTTTCATAGATCTAGGCTCATTAGTGTTAGTAATCAAAGCAAAGGCACAACTGGAATCTAACATAGAATAACCAAACCTTTTCGGTTGCTTTCTTTCTCTTGTGGATCTCCTCAAGGGCTCCGGTTGAGGTTGTTCTTTTGCTTCTTCTAAACTATCAGAGCTGCTAGAGCTCTCCTCATCATTAGGCCCAACATGGTCTCTCTGTTCAGTCTTCTCAGGGGTAGGAGGCAACTGAACAACATCTTTTTCCTTTTCTTTTTCATCAAAAAGGGCTGATGTAGGAGATCTATTAACCAGATAGCAAGAAGTGGCCACAGCTTCGGCCCAAAACCTTTGTTCTAAACCAGCTCCACTAAGCATACTCCTAGCCTTCTCCATCAGTGTCCTATTCATTCTCTCTACAACTCCATTTTTCTGTGGGGTATAAGGAGTTGTCTTATGCCTCTCAATACCTTGTTCTTTACAGAACTATTCAAACTCTGCTGAGTAAAACTCACCACCATTGTCAGTTCTCACACACTTAATCTTCTTACTAGTCTGATTCTCTACAAGAACTTTAAATTCCTTGAACTGACTAAAGACTTGTGTCTTAATTTTAAGGAAATAAATCCACATCCTTCTACTATAATCATCTATGAAAGATACAAAAAATATAGACTTGAAGATTGAATGAACTTTTACAGGACCAAATACATCAGAATGAATAAGATCCAAAACATTAGAAGATTTGTGAGAACTAGAGTAAAACTGAACATGATTTTGTTTACCATAGACACAGTGTTCACAGAAGTCAAACTCGAGATTGCAATCATTTAAACCCTCAATGAGATTTTTATTTTTAAGGGTTTTGAGACCTTTTTCACCAATGTGGCCAAATCTCATATGCCACAACATTGTCTTTTCTGTAGGAAGCTTAGCTTCCAAAGTGTTTGCACTACCATCGGAACCAATAGCCATAGATTTCTTCACTACTTGTTCAGATGGTGAGGATGAAGAATTAGTACATAGAGGAATACATGCATCTAGCTGAAATAAGGTACCTCTCCTAGTACCCCTTGCAAGCACTATCGATCCTCTCATCATCTTGCATCCTTCTTTCAAAAAAACAACTTGCACACCTACATCATTCAGCATACTTATAGATAATAGGTTTCATACAAAACTTAGAATGTGCATAACTCTGTTGATTCGCTTTACTCATCCATCAGGAAATTCGATAGTGACCCTTCTGAGTCCAACTATCTTTAGGTGAGAATCATCACCGAAGTACACCTTTCCACCATCGAACTCTTCATATTTTGAGAACCAGTTTTGATGAGAGGTCATGTGAAAAGATGCACCGAGTCAACCAACTACACATCATCAGATGCATGGGCTGCCAAAGCTGTGATGAATGCATCGCCATCTTCTTGAGATCTTTCTGAAGCTGAATCTGAACCTTTCTTCTTCTTCTTCAGCTCTTTGCAGTCTTTACAGAAGTGCCTAGATTTATCACAGTTCCAACATTTTGCCTTGGACTTATTGGAAGTCTTTGACTTCCCACAGGATTTGGATCTACCCTTATTGTCAGACTTATTGTCATTTTTCTTCCCTCTTTCAGTGGATCTCCCATGAACAACAAGGGCTTCTTTTTCCGAAATGGAAGCCTTTCTCCACATCTCCTCTGATAGCAGTGAAGACACCGCATCATCCATTTTGAAGGTGACTAAAGTGCTTTCGAGAGCCATCAAAAGATGGTCCCATGAATCTGGTAAAGAACACAGAAGTGTGTAGCAATGATCCTCCTCCTCTAACTTGACACCAGCTGATGTCAATTGTGCAGCCAGTAGATTAAATGCATTTAAATGATCCTTTAAGAATCCACCTTCCTCCATTCACAAAGAGCACAACTTCTTCCTCAAGAACAACTTGTTCACCAAAGATTTGGCCTGATACACGGCCGCAAGTCTTTCCCACAAACTATTTGCAGTTTTCTCATCTAGAACTCGAAATTAGTGCCATTAAATTTCTCCACCTCCATTCTTCCATATGATGAACTTGCCATCTCAATCTGCAAATAAGATTCAGAATGCTCTGCAAAAAAATCCCACTCAAACTTGAGATTAGCTCAAAAAACCCTACCCAACAACTAGGATCAAAAGTTGTTCAAGCTCTGATACCACTTGTAAGGAAACTCAGGTGCGGAAATAGCTTCCTATGCTAATCTCTATAGGAGAGTATTGTGAAAATTCTTATAAATCCTTACAATTTCAGATTTGTTAACTACTTTAACAAAGATATTGCAACCCCATACAATGCATACAGAAAAATAGAGAATGGCACAATGATATACCCTGGGGAAAACCTTACGGTAAAAAATCCCAGCACTCCAAAACCTACACAATGTATTATCTTCAACACAAAGATTACAATACACTTGCAATGCAAGTTCTTTCAAGAAATGAGAGACAAAGCCAACAAGACTTAAATTTCTATTTTTTTATCTCTCCCATAGGAGCAGCATCATATATATAGACTCCTCTAGACCCAAAAATTGGCACAACCACCAAGACCCATGCACAAAGCCACATGTACACAATTGTTACATGCAATCCCAAGAATAGGCATCCATCCCTAGAATAGACTATGACATCTTGTCATAGAATCTGCCAAAAATAATGGTCACAAGAGAAGTGTAAGAGAATCTGTCATACCAACCTATTTTTGGCATATTCTCTTACACACACCAACCACTTCTTCTTGGGCGCCCAAATAGGCCCAAGTCATAAACTGCTCTTACACCTGTCATTGCACATTCCTTAAATAGTTTTTACGTGTCATAGGAATCCATCATGACCATTTCAGTCATGATCTCCTTACGCACAAGATGCCGACACATCAAGTGGAGTGACACATCAACATGCCAACTAGACATGTACACTCACACTTAAATACATTATTTTCAAAAAATACATTTACAAAACAAATAATAAAAATAGGAATTATCCAAGGTTGAGACACCTTATTCCTAATAGAGGGGACTAGTTGGAAAGCTCATCTCAACCCCCTTTCCATTACCTTGGATCAAGGTTGGATTCTTGTAATCTCTTGTTATTATTGCTATGTATATTTTTACTTCTTTTCCTATGTTGTGTTGATGATGGTTATTGATGTAAAAGTTCATGGCTTCTTGTCTTTGCCTGTATGTGTATTTTCTTGTGTGCATTGTTTTTTGGGGTTGTGCAAGGCCAAGCTCACCCTTGGGAGGGAAGAGAGACTTGATGGGTGAAGGGCATAAGTTGGGACTACCTTTCTAGTGTAGAGTCCTTCCTCTGGGAGGAAGGGGATATAGCATGGATGTGTGGGCATCCACGTGCCATCTTGTGTATACTTTTGGGGATCATAAGGGTATTGTTATGGTGAAGGGTATGAGAAGGGTGGATGGTTGTTTCTATGGCCTTGTGAAGGCATATTGTGCAGATTTTGGAGCCTTGTTGAAGGCTGGTTTTCTATTGTACTTTGGCATTCTCCTAGTTGAGTAGCTTCCACCTTCACCCCTACCATGGGTCCAAAGTGACTCGGGTTGTGCTAAGCCTTGGGAATGAGAATTTGATGTTTAAGAGTGTTTACTAGTCTTTGTTTGTTTATGTGTTTGTTGTATGCATGTTGTTACCCTATCCATCTTTGTTTTCCCCTAGCTCGGGGTGGCCATGAAATGACCTAGGTTGGGAGGTGAGTGTCCATGGTCTATTTTCTATTTTGCAGATTTTCTTAATATCAAAGCTTGCTGGTTTCAAGGAGCTAAAGAAAAATTTGGGAGTTGCTTCTATTTCATGTTACTTAGTTGATTGGCTTTGAATCCCCTTGTGGAATTTGTCTTTAAACATGGCTATGTTAATAAAGCCCAACATCTAAGATGCTTGTAAAAATGCAATAGTTTAATTTATTTTTCCCTTTTTCTATTGAATTAGAATACTTATGAGAAAGTTGCCTTGAATTCCTTTATGTTTGGAAAAAAAAAGGGACAGTGTTGATGTTAGAGTTAAGAGAAATAAATGTATATTAGAAAATTTATCTCTTTTTATGATTATGTATTCAAAGGAAACTATACATGTACTTATTTATGTTTCCACATAAATGAGGGACTTATTGTCATTATATGAATATTATCAAATAAATAAATGTCAAGCATTTTAATTATGTGACTTAGGAATAAGGATTCTACTATTTATTCTTAGATAATATTGTTTAAATTTGCACCTAGATTTATTTTCATATATTCATTATGAGTATCAAGAAAAAGAGAAGATTATTTTTGATTATGTATGTTAGTGGCTTAAATTTTAAATCATGGGTTTTTTTTTAACTTCCATTATTTTGGTGTTTATTGATGTTTATAAAAGCATGTAAAGTAAGATGATATATTCATATTCATACAAAGGAAATTACAAAATAAAAATCTATGAAATCTATTAATTGCTATTTTCTGTTCCATGTTATAGATGCAGTTACTAAATTTTGTATATAGGTATGTAATTGTTATATATATATATATATATATATATATATATATATATATATATATATATATATATATATATATATATATATATATATATATAGACACACACACACACACACACACACTTAGCTATATATCTATATATACCCCAATACTTTCCTATTATAGCCTAAGTTGCAAAATTGCAAAACTAGTGACCAAAATTGGTCCTAACCTTAACCAATGATCCAACATGGATCAAAGACCTTAAAACATAAAAGAAACTAAGATCCTAATATTTGAGGCCCATTGAACACTTTTGACCATAGCTAGCCAGGGGCTTATAATTGTGACAATCCTAGAGCTAGGCCTTACAGCTTGGTCTAGGTGCCTGATTAGAAAATCTAAGACACTAGATGTGTTTAGGATCCTTAGTGGTGTTGTTTGATGATTGTAGAGTAGGTGCTCCTGCACCAACAACATATATATTTTTTTTCAAACTTTGATATGTTATTCACCTTAGAGTGTGATGCAAGTGGCATAACAATTGGGGCAGCGCTGAATCAAGGGAATAGACTAGTAGCATTCTATAGTGGGAATTTAAATGAGGCTAAGAAGAGGTATTATTCTTGTGACCTAGAGTTATATGCATTGGTGTAATCCTTAAGGAAATGGAGGCACTATTTTCTACCTAAAGAATTTATGGTTTATACTAATAACAAGGCTTTAAGTTTCATCAATTCAAATGAGAAGTTGAACAATAGACATCTGAAATGGATGGAATATTTGCAGGCCTATACATTCATGATAAAGTATAAGAAAGGATAGTTGAACAAGCTGGTTGATGCCTTGAGTATGAGACTTCTAATAGTCCAATAGGTGTAGCTACAAAGTATAGGTATATAGAGCTTCAAAGAGATTTATGAAGGAGATGAGGACTTTGCAGAAGAATACAAGGTATGCAAAGAATTTGAGAACCACTTCCATATCCAATTTGCAGATTTGACAATCCATAATGATCTCTTATTTAGAGGAGCATAGTTATGTGTTCCTAAGGGATCTATGAGAGAGAATGTGATATAAGAGAAGCACAATGGGAGCTTGAGTGGGCATTTTGGCCTAAAAAATCACTAGAACTAATTAAAAGGTTCTATTATAGGCCTAGGATGAAGAAGGATATCAGGAAGTATGTAGAGAAATGCTTGGTTTCCCAAAAAGCTAAAGGTACCTCATCTAATGCAGGTTTGTATCAAGCTTTTCCCATTCCTAGCAGGCCTTGGGAATGCATTAGTATGGATTTCATAGTTGGGTTGCCTAGAACCAAGACTAGTTTAGATATTATTTATGTGGTTGTAGATAGGTTTAGAAAGATGAGACACTTCATTTCTTTCAAAACCACTAATGATGCTAGTCATATTTCACATTTGTTCCTTAAAGAGGTGGTATGGATTCATGGCTTGCCACTAAGCATAGTCTTTGACAAAGATGTCAAGTTTATGGGCCATTTTTTGAAGACCCCATGGAAGAGGTTAGGTACTAACCTATCATTTGGATCAGCCTACCATCCCCAAACTAATGATTAGACTGAGGTTATTAATAGAGTTCTTGGTAATCTCCTTAGGTGTTTGACAAAGGAGTATGGAGTGATGTGGGATCAACTACTACCACCGATAGAGTATGCCTACAATGACCATGTGAACAAAACAATAGGGAAAAGCCCTTTTGAAGTTGTTTATGGGCTACATCCTAGAGGTGTGTGTGAGCTAAGACACTTGGAAAATGAAAAAGGAAGGAGTGCATATGTAGAATACTTCACTTAATCAATGAAGGAGGTTCGTGATCAAGTGAAGAAGTAGCTCCAAGAGGCTACACAAAAGCTGAAAGCCAAAGTTGATGAATGAAGGAAAGACCTTCATTTTTTGGGGGGGGATTTTGTCATGGTCTATCTTAACAAATCCAAATTGTAGAAGGGCATCCCCACCAAACTCCAGATGATAAGGATAGGTCCCTGCAAGGTACTTGCAAAATATGGGCAAAATGTTTATAAATTGGACTTTCTATCAGACTTGGAAATGTCTCCTATGTTTAATGTGAAGGATATGGTATAGTATAGAGGACCTATACTAATAGATGCAGAGTCATAGTCAGACAGTGGGAATATCATCAAGGATGTTCAGATTTCCCCAATACCTAAGCCAATAGTAGTGAAGATATTAGACTCTAGAGAGAGTAAAAAGACCAGGAAAGGTAGTTACAGGGAACATCTAATTTATTGGTAGGGAAAATCAGAATCTAAAGCTACTTGGGTAGAAGAGAATGCATTTAAGAAACATGGAGTTGATCCTAAACTCCTGTCACCAGAGGTGACTTAATTTCTTGGCTTTGGCAGCATGGTGCATGAGCACCCTTAGGAGACTAGTTGGTTGTCCTATTTTGATGTGAGAAGACCCTCTTTAAGGGAATTGTAATTATATAAGGTCATTTTGACCAAGAGTGGTGTGGTGTGAGCTTAGATTAGTATTTCTTTTAGGCTAAGAGCTCAATTTGTCTTCATTAATTCCCTATACTTGATGATGTTAGTAAGTGATCAAATGTTGTTATTAGTTTTTTTAGGGTCCTAGATGTCATAGGAAGTATAATTAAGGTTAGATAGGCTTGGATGGAGTTAAAACAACTTAATGGTGAAGAAGATGTAAAAGATGTAAAATGTTGCTTGTGCAACATTTGCAACTTTTCAAAGTTGCTATGACAAAAAGCCTAACTTTAAGTGTTTCAGCCTTGGTAGGGTTTAAAGATTCCTAATAGGCCTAAACACATGAGATAAAGATATATATGTTGGAAAAACCCTAATTTAGGGTTGGTGATCACATTGTGTAAGGAATGACATTCTATAACAACAAGTTTTTACTATGAATAGAGAAAGACTTGAGTATCAGAGCTATCTTTAAGCTTTGCATGGATTAAATCAGCATCTGTAGCTATTGGAATTCATGGTTTAACATTTCTTAGTGTGGTTTAAGCTTTAATTTTTTTCTTTAGTTAATTTTTCATATCATTTGTAAATTCATTTTGTTTTTCATAGTTCTTTGTCTAGTTTTGATAGTGTGTAAGAGATGTGAGCCTAGCTCCATTTCCCATTGTAGTTTTTGTAAAACCTTTTGCGAATGGAGACTAGGGTTAATGAGCTTCAAGATTCCACAAGTCTGGGCTATGAAGATGCATGAAATGATTTTTAAGGTCTTTCCCTAGGTGAGCTATGAGTAAAGCCCGACTAGGAAGACCAAGAGTTTGAGCAGGAATATTTTAGGAGGATTAGATTCAAGAGCCAAGAAGTCCTTGAACATGTTTCTTTGTGATCTTTTGGTAAGCTATGAATAGGAGGAGTGCCCAATGAATCATCTTGCCAAGTTTTGAAGAAAAAGACCAAAGATTGGTCTAAAACCTATTAGAAGGCCCTAATTCTGAAAAAGGGTGTATGGACATTGTCAGGACTCCAG
The DNA here is from genome assembly GCA_027943335.1 of Chamaecyparis obtusa. Classification (NCBI taxonomy): domain Eukaryota; kingdom Viridiplantae; phylum Streptophyta; class Pinopsida; order Cupressales; family Cupressaceae; genus Chamaecyparis; species Chamaecyparis obtusa. Next base: position 170,998 of record BSBK01006525.1, read on the forward strand.
ACCAAAAAAATCTTGGAGGTCTTAGGAAATAAATGTGAACTACCAACAAACATTTGGGGATTCTTTAAGAAGATTTAGCAGCAAAGGGTGAATCCTAGATTTTAGGAGGCCTAATTGGGGCAAAAAGGCTGGAAGTCCTAATTCATAGGAAACTAGAGAGTGATGGAGAAATGGATGGACTTGGAAAGAAGAGACTCAATTTAGGAGTCAAAATTGTAGTTGAAAGAAGCCCTTAGCCTCTTGCAATTCTAACCATTGGTTAGGGCTTGTGAGTTATGGATTAGCAGAGTTCCCTTTGAAGACAAAGAGTGGAAACCAAAGAAGATAGGAAGACTCTTGATAGTGGGAAAGGATTGATTCTTTCCAAGTGTTTGAGGGTGGATTGAGGAAGCCCTAAGAGGTCCTAAGTGTGACCTAAGAAGAGTTCAAGACAAATCTATGTGATTCTAAGAGTCTCCCTATCACATTAACTCGGTAATCAACTTTTTAAAAAGAGTCTTCCAAAAGTATCCAATAAACTTACTGTCTCGGTTAGAGATGATACTCCTCGTTAATCTATGAAATTTGACAATTCTCTTAAAGAAAATATCTTCTATATGCACTACATTAGATGTTTTTCTAAAGGGTATGAAATGTGCCATCTTAGAAAATCTATACACAACAACAAATATAGAATCATTACCTCTTAGTGTCTTCGGTAAGCCAAGAACAAAATCCCTAAGATCAATCCAAGGTTCTCAGGAACAGAAATCGGTGTATACAATCTAGTATTATGACTTACTCCCTTTGTAGCTTGAAAAACTCCACAAATTTTCACAAATTTTTGAACATCTTTATACAACTGTGGTTAAAATTATTTCTCCTTAAGAAAATTCAATGTTTTGTCAATACCAAAATGTCCAGCCAAACCACTATTATGCTTCTCCTTTATCAAATTAATTCTTATTGATCCTCTCGGTACACACAACTGAATACCCTTAAACAACATACCTTCTTGAATGAAATAGTCTTCCCATTTAGTACTCGGTTGGTCTCAAATAGGTTCTCTACATTTTCTCCATGACTCAAAAAAATCAGGATTAGTTTCATAAAAACATTTCATGTCATCAAAACCAAGAACTTCAATTCTCATCTCAGTCATCAAAGATCTTCTTCTAATTAATGCATTAGCAACTCAGTTAGTGACTCCTCTCTTATGTTTTATGACAAATGTATAACTCTTCAACTATTCAACCCATTTCATATGTTTCCTATTCAACTTATCCTGACTACCCAAATATTGTAGAGCATTATGATCAGTATACAACACAAATTCACTCGGTATCAAATAATGTCTCCATTTATTTAGGGCTTGAACAATAGCATATATCTCTTGATCACAAACATAATATTTCTTATTTGTATCATTTAACTTCTCACTAAAGAAGGAAATAGGTTTACCTTCTTGACTCAAAACAACTCCTATTGTAAAACCAGTAGGGTTGTTGTCAAGTTTTAGGGTAAAGTTTTGTAAACCCTAATATGATCGATAGCTTTTTGTATTTCCTTCCATATAAAAGGATCTTCCAAAATCATATTAAGCATTGAGATTCTTAGGTGTTGAGAAGATAGAAATTTTGAATAAAAAGCCCCCACTTTTCCTCTTATCCTAAGTTGCACAAATAAAGCATTATTCCTATTTTATAAAAAGGGAAAAAGCACTTTTTGTCTCATATGGGCACAAAAGTCAACTCTTATTTTCAAATTGCAAGATACTTGTGCACATGGATTTCTCCTCTTTGATGCTCCACCATTGATTAAATCTTTTTCCTCTTAATCTCCATGGTCAATTCCCTCTCATTTCTTATAAAAGGAGAGCTCTCTTCTTCATTCTTAGATCCCCAACTTTTTATGCTAATGTTATGCTACAGGTTTTCTAGGTCACTTTGGAGCTTTTGAAGATTTGGAGCATTCTTGGCTTTTGCATCTACATGTTATTCTAGTTTCATTTGTCATGGCATTCATAGCTTCATATTTAGCTTAGTTTCCTTTGTGCTTTAGATTAATTCATCTAGCTTAATTAGGAGGCTTTGTAATACTTTCATATTTCCTTTTATAGCATAGCTTGCATTTCCATTTCTAGCATAGTTGCATTTCATTTGCATTTCCATTTGATTCTTTGGGATATTGGCATTATTGCCCTTGTCTTCATTTGAATCTCCCATTGCATGGTTTACTAGCAAGGTTATTGTCTTAATAGCTCTAGCGGAGAGCATTCTTAACACCCTTCCACTCCATGCCTAGGGAGCTCTAAATCGATTTATCAAGGTCTCCCATTCATGGATTCTCTTGGAAGAAATGATTTAGAGAAGTGCACTATTTAGTGTTTACATTTTTTGCACCTTAGACTATTAGACTATTAGCCCCTTTTGCTAAAATCATCAATTGCTTATTCTTGATCAAATCCTAGTTCTATCATTTATTCGATTATTTTTTATGGGCTAACCATCTTATCCTAAAGTCTTTATTTACTTAAAAGAAGTTTCCTCCCCTTTTATTAAATAAAAATCCCCCACTTTTTCTCTTATCCTAAGTTGCACAAATAAAGCATTATTCCTATTTTATAAAAAGGGAAAAAGCACTTTTTGTCTCATATGGGCACAAAAGTCAACTCTTATTTTCAAATTGGAGGATACTTGTGCACATGGATTGCTCCTCTTTGATGCTCCACCATTGATTAAATCTTTTTCCTCTTAATCTCCATGGTCCATTCACTCTCATTTCTTATAAAAGGAGAGCTCTCTTCTTAATTCTTAGATCCCCAACTTTTTATGCTAATGTTATGCTGTAGTTTTTCTAGGTCACTTTGGAGCTTTTGAAGATTTGGAGAATTCTTGGCTTTTGCATCTACATGTTATTCTAGTTTCATTTATCATGGAATTCATAGCTTCATATTTAGCTTAGTTTCCTTTGTGCTTTAGATTAATTCATCTAGCTTAATTAGGAGGCTTTGTAATACTTTCATATTTCCTTTCATAGCATAGCTTGCATTTCCATTTCTAGCATAGTTGCATTGCATTTGCATTTCCATTTGATTCTTTGGGATATTGGCATTATTTCCCTTGTCTTCATTTGAATCTCCCATTGCATGATTTACTAGCAAGGTTATTGGCTTAATAGCTCTAGCTGAGAGAATTCTTAACACCCTTGCACTCCATGCCTAGGGAGCTCTAAATCAATTTCTCAAGGTCTCCCATTCATGGATTCTCTTGGAAGCAATGATTTAGAGAAGTGCACTATTTAGTGTGTACATTTTTGGTGCCCACCATGGGGAAGAACATTATCATTTTGTCCTTTAATTTCTGTATTTCCATCAAATTTTCAGCAATTGTTTAGCTGATTTGCAGTCTCTAGTTTTTTGGCTCGGAGTATCGTGTGATAATTTCAAAAGGATTGTGCGATATTTCTTTGTATACTGATACGATACTTTACCAGTTCAAAGTATTGCTCAAATATTACAGGAACTATCACCTAGTGTAAGGAGAAGTATCACCTGGTGTAGGATGAAGTATCACCCAAAAATATATTATCACCCTATTATACTGTAATGTATTGCATGATATTTCTGGTGTCTGTACTATCACTTGTACCAGGTAGTGAGCTGTTTCTTGCATCTTTTTGGCCGAGTTTAGATTTAATTAGTTTTCTGGTTTAGTTTTCTTTAGTTAGATAGATTTCATTTGCAAATTTCATTTGGATTTTGGATTTTGCTAACCTTGTGGGCCTAACAAGTTGTGTTTGTAGGTATTCTCATTGCTTGAAATATTTTGCCAAAAGAATGCATGTCAAAGCTTCAAATGCACAAGGGCTACTAATAGTTTTTGTAGGGCTTCCCAAAGCATAAATCCCCAATCAAGTGCTTGTTGTTTATTTCATTTTCAAGTGTGGCAATTACTAGCTGTTTCATTTCATAGGAACATAATATCTTGTTGTAGGGATTCTTGGGTGGTAGGAGAAGTATTCTCTTCACCCTTGTGTTGAACCAAAAAATCTTGACCCATCTTTGGATTTTGAAAGCAAGAGGGTAATTGAACATTTGCTTGGTGTGTTTGGGAGAAAGCTTTGGGATAAGGGAGTATGCTCTTCAGCCTTGTGGTGAAACAAAATCTTTGAATCTCATAAGTTGATCCACTCTTTGTTTAGATCTTTAGAATCCTTTAGCGGGTCTTCTCTTGAGCAATCAAGAGGAATGACCCAAGTGGGGACAAGCTTATTGCTAGCTATTCCAACCCACTATAAACTCAAGGCTATCAAGGACACAAAACCTTGGTAGATGTAGTTCTTGTCTTCTCTTGATGTGAGTAGTTGTGGGATTATGACCATGAGGAAAGTATTGAGAAAGAATTCTTAAGGTACTCTTGAGGCCACGAGGTTTGTTACTTGCTGCAAGGTAAGGATTCCTTTTGGGGAGCAAGAGGGGTGCTATGAATGGAAACCCTTACTAAGAACCATAGATAGAAGCCACCCTATTTTTTTCTTAGCTTCTTGGTGCAAGGATTGATCCAAGTGGAATAACCCGGATCACCCCAAGATTACTCACCATCTGTGTTCCTTTGGTTGTGTCATTGGCACTTCCATGACAACACCAACATCTATTGTGGGCAACCACTTTGTGTGAGGTAATGGAACATCAAGTGTGGGCCAAGTTTCTAAGTATTGAGCCTTTGTCCTTCTAGGCTAGTAAGTGCTTGAACTATTCTCATTGTTATATACCTATGCAAATGTTCTTGAACATACAAACATCACGGTAATGCTCATAGATTTTCAATTTTGATATCACAATTGCTTATCTTGGCAAGGTTCTTTTTCTCTTGCACAAGTGTTTGATGACATGTTTGATCACCTACTATTTGCAAACTTGTCTACTTCCTGATATTATTGTGCTTGAAACCAAAAAATTATACCTTGCAACTTACAACATTGACCAATTGCCTTTAAAACTAAGTTTTTCACGTTCACTGGTCAAGATTTGCACTGATTTCATGGAAACTATTGCACAAACTTATTTTGATGTCTTACTACTACTTGCAATCTGAAGTTGATTTGTGTCACTTCCAGTCTTCCTTGGTCAGTCCAGATTTTATATCTTAGGTGTTGTGACATGTTGCTCAATATCCAAATGAACTCAAATGGTATCAAATTGCACAAAATGGCTCTTGGTCACCTTTCTTCCACATCTCCCATGTCTTCCTAGTCTCTCATTTTCTTCTTCCTTCATGCTTCTTCCTCTTCTTCCTAAATTCTCCTCATGTCTTCTTGATTATTTTCCTCTTATTATCTAGTCTACCTTCTTCTATTCATTTCTTCCATGCTTGATTCCTCCTCTTTTGGAACCATGAATTTCAATTATCTTGTTATGGAACCTCTCTTGAGAATGGATGATCTTTAACTCATTTCTCAATTCAAAGAGTATCTTTATTCCTCCAAAAATTGTATGGATGATAAACTTATGGAAAAAGTAGAAGAAAAATTGATTGAATCAGATGCCTTTGCTAGAATCCTATGCATGATCCTGGCATGCCATCCTGCTTCCAAATATTCTTCATCTTCTAATTATTCTCATCCTTCCGCATCCTCCAAATCTTATCATGACTATTCTAAGTCTTATTTGTATTCCTCATTATCCAAGTCTTCTTCATCCACCAGGTCTTCATTTTCCTCTTCTTCAAGATCTCATTCCCCTTCTACTTCTCCCAAGAGTCTTACTCCTTGTCTCAAGGTGTACCATGATGAGCAATATGATAGCCCTTTTGATACCTATGACACCTCTATTCCTAAGATTCCTCCTAGTCATAGGGTCATGCTTACTGGAAATGGGTCACCACATTGGATAGATTGTGATGATGATCCATATGATTTAGATTTTGAAAGGGAGTTTGATGATTTCTACAAACAATACGTAGATGATGCATCCACTTCTATTGAGGAATATAAAATTTACCACACTGATATGAAACATCACTACTATGAGAATCCTTCCTCTAAGAACTCTCATGCTAAAGATAAAGATTGCACTCTCAAGCAAAATCATATTAATGCTAAACCTTTGTCTTGTGACGGTCCCCTTCCATCCCCTACTTCTTCCAATAACCATACACTTCCTAAAGCTTCCAAGTCTTTCAAATCTTTCACAAATCATTCATCTAACAAAGATCCTAATGGTTTTCATGTAGTTCCCTACAATTATCCTCAAGGGATATCTCTTAAAGAAACTCAAGCTAACCTTCACTTGGTTGCAAATACTTCCAATAATGCTACACCTAGTGAGCATAAGCCTTTATGTGCTATGATGCCTACTTTAGCTAGTCCTTCACCATCTATTCCAAAATCTTCCATGCAATTCCAACATGCTTCCTTATCCTTAGAAGTGGCTCCATGTCAAGAGGACTTTAAAAATGATAAAGAAAAGAATATAAAAAAAGATCAAGATCAAGAACCATCCATGTCATCCAATCTTTTTCATGACTTCTTTGATCTGCTTCATGGTTCTTTTGATCCTCTACGCTCTTTCGTATTCATTCCACCATCTCATAAGCAAGATCAAGCTACTATTCATAGCATTGAGCTTATTGACAATCAAGATGACCTTACTTCCATTGAGGTTATTGAAAATAGTGTTGTTACTTCCAATGTTAAGCCTATTGAAAATCAAGAAAAAAATGATGCACTTATGCTATCCAAAGCAACTTGTCAAGATCAAAGTCTTTCATCTTCTTGTTCTACCACTCCATGTTCACCTCCACTTTCTACTCTTCCTAAGTCTTTTCAAGCTTTGAAAATTCCTATCGAATAATTTTCTCCTATTCAAAACGTTCATCATCCTATTGAAAATCCTAATACTCACTCTAAAGATGCTGATGTCCTTGACTATCATATAAATGCTGATGAATTGGTTGATTATCCTTTTGCATCTTCCACATCCATCCTTGGACTTCCTCCACCAATACCAAAGGCTTCATGTCTTCCTTCCATCTTGGGGCCTTATGTCCCCTCACTTGCCCCTCCTAATTCTCCTAATTTGTCATCCATCTTGGGTCCTTATGTCCCTCCATCTCCTATCTTTCCTCAAGATCAACATAGATGCATACCCTTGAATCCTTTTCATCCAACCACCCATCCAAACCAGTCATATACTCCTTCTTCCAAAAGTCCCAAGTCTTTTGGAATTAACTTGAATGTTCAATATAAGAGAAAGAAGCAATACAGGAATCCATCAAAAAAAGAAGATCACCATGTCTCTTCTAATCGACATGGATGGATAAAGTCAAAAGAGATATCTAAGAAGAAAACTACAAGACAAGTATGGGTTCCAAAATCCACCATTGAAGATATTATCTCTAAATCATCAAAAAGAAATGCAAAGCCTAAGGCTATATGGATTTCAAAGTCTCTCTTGAAAGAGTTTCATGTTGAGAAAAAAGTGAAATTGACATTCAAGCTTCCAAAGACTTCCACTTCATCTTCTTCAGTAAACATTTTTTCATTCCATGTGCCTAAACCACAACCTCTGCTAAACATTCACCATATTCCTTCTTGTATTAATTCATTCACATTTCCTCCATCCTCTTTGTTGGGTATGTTCTTGATTTTCTAAGGTTTTTGTCCAAATGTTGGTTTAGTCCTCTGGTCTGTGAAGTTTTCCTAGGTACAAGTGTCGGAAGTTCTTCAAAAAATTGTCATAGCCCACTCCAAAAATCCTTACCCTAGGTCTTGTCTTTGAAAAATGTCAAATTCATGCAAAAGTCCTCATGATTAGCCCTTATTCTTCTATTTCATTGTTACCTTTTTAAGTCACTTAAGCTAATTAAATCATGCACATGTTAAATGTTTTGTGTTTTCTAAATTAGTAAAGGTCATAGCATGTCTCATATAGTATTCAATGATTCAGTGAACAAGTCAATCTTATGCTAAGTGTCTTTTTAGTCATGTGGTCTCTAAATCTCCTGGTAAACACCTCAACCATTCAGTGAACTGGAGAATATGTTAAAAATGCTAAGTGTTGTCTTTGTTTGCGTAGTCTCCAAATATCCAGTGGTTATCAGAAAAAATTAGGTGATTCGATGAATGTATTATCTCCAATTCACATATTCCTTGGTGGTTCTTTGCTTACACTCAGCGACTTGGTGACAATGATTATCGCTCATTCTCTAAATCTAGCGGTTAAGGGAAAAATAACCTAGTGACTTGGTGAATACCATAGATCATTGTTAGGATCGACGGTTGTAATTTAATCTCAAATATTATTGGGTCCTACATGTTTCATTTGGTGAATGAGCGACTATGTAAAGACTTCTAAGTTTGGCGGCCCTGACAGTTTGGTATGAAGAATTTGGCGGAACAAGTTGTTTCAAGTGTTCACTTGTTCTCAAAATAAATTAGTAAGAAGCTAAATGATCTAGCGATTCAGTGAATCATGTGGTCGCGGGTTCTCTAAAAGGAAAGGTAAAGGGCATAATCATTTGGTGAATGCATGAATAAAAGGATTGGCTAAGTTTTGAGTCTTCAGTCGCTTAATCGCGGATTGAAATACTCGGTGTTTAATATGATCTGGTGATTTAGTGAGCCTTTTGTTCACTAAATCTCATAATCAAATGACCAAGGATCAAATATTTTACCAAACTGGCAATAGCTGTAGATCATCGACAAGATCAACGGTTCATTCAGAATATCAGAGTAAAGATGATGGTAAAGTAAAGACTCAGCGATACAGAGAGTAAAGGCTTCGCTAGTTCTCCAAGTAATTTAGTGGTTAAGTGATCAATTAAGTGAATGTATGAACCCTTTATTCGGTGAATCTCCAAAAGCTTTAACAGTTAGCTGGGACATTAAGAGAATGCGAGATGGTTTTGTTCACTTGTTCCCCAAATGATAACTACAGTCAAGTGCTCAAAGGGTGTCACTGTGTTCACTAATTCGTAAAAAGTATCATGAGTTAAGGATTTCATTTCGAGAATCAGTGAAGGCTTTGGTCACCAGTTCTCTAAATATATGCTAGGGTTAACATTGCATTTGGCGATCATGAGAAGCTTTTAGTCACGGATTCGCTAAATGGGCCCAGTTGGAAAAGGTAATAAAAGAAAAGAAAGGGGACCATTGCCTACGTGGATAAAGTACAATATCAAGCTGGAAAGTAAACTAATGACCCATCCAATCAGTTTCAAAGGAAGATTGCATGATGTAAATAGGTTTAAAGTGCAGGATCTTAATCATTTGCCTCTTTGCCTTGTTTTCAAGTTTTTAAAATCTATCTGTCAACATCTGTACATTGGCTAGCTCCATTTTGAAAATTGGTGACATGTAAAATTGAATGCAGGAGCAATTAAGGAGATTTGCAATGATTGTGGTAGTTGTAGACACTTGATCTATGTTGATAAATAAGTTAAGCTCATTGTTTCCTATGTCCAAAATCATTCGAAGAGAATTGTCTCCTTCTAAAGAAATTTTTGAGTGCCAAGTGAATCCATTTTGCAGAGATTGAAGATAATTCTATAGCAAAGATGAGTCAACCTGAGATAAGTGTAGCATCTTCCAGCAGTGAAGAAAAGGCTAAAAGTGGTGAAGACAAGGGGAAGCCTAATTATTCAAATGATTTTTTGAAATTGCTACCTGGTTCCAGTCAAAACAAAATAGCTCCTAATGATGTTTTCGAAGATGTTCTAGGGTTTTGCAGAGATCTTATCACACCAGATACCATAGGTTATACTATCTTCAACTTCTTTTATAAAAATAGAGATAGTCATATCCCTGTATGTAATGGTTGGGCTTTGGGGTTAGGGAAATTAGTAGTGCCTAATGTATTCCTGGATGCGGATTTAATTGTTGCTCTAGCTAGGCATTACAACCCTATTTCTAAGACTATTAGGAAAGAGGACCAATCAGCTTTGGTTACTCTTGATAGGGGTTTGTTCATGAAGGCTTTTAATGTCTATACATCCACTTCTACTGAAATCAACCTGAGTAGAGAAAAGGAGAGGTACAAGAAAAACATAGGGATAGTGAAGGACCAAACAACGAAGCATATCCCTAAATAGGATAAGTATATAGCTCCCCTCCCTACTCACATGAATGCCCCTTACCAATTTAAATCCCTTCATCATTACATGAAGCAAACTTGTTATGGGTTGTGTAGGGTTTTGTGAATTGATGGGGATGCAGAGTTTTTACCAACTGATCTTTTGATGATTATCCTGGACATCCAAAATTCTTTGGGTAATACTGACTATGATTACATTGAGTATATCATTGATAGAATACATGAGGGTTTGATTTCTATCAAGGATAGTAAGAGCCCAATTAAGTTCATGCATTATTCTTTGCTAATGCACTTAATTTTGTTCTTCAATATTAATAGTTTTGACTCAAACATGCTGAAGCCAAGGTTCAACTTTGAAGGCCAGTATAATCGGATGCAATTATGGGTGAGGAAGTGGAATTCTACTTCAAATGAGGGGAATTTTTGTATTTTTCAAAATTTCATTATTTATCCTCTCATAAGGATGTTAGGTGTCAACACTACAAGGATATCCCCAAGGGTCCTTAGGCTCCTATGACCAGTGCAGTTTGTGAACAAATGGGAGGGAGCTCACAATTGGGGTGATTTTTACTTGGGGCAGAATGCTACAATTTTGAGAGTCTACGCTTGCCCCCAACCCCCACATCTGTTACCAAAATTTGTGCCTCCAAGGGTTGGTTGTTTGGAATTTGTGTGGCAGTTGATGTAGATAGACAGAGAACTTCTAGCCCCTCACAGAAAGGGTACATTCACACCTAGGCAATTCAAGATAGGTGACTTCCTGGTAGGAAAGAGGGCATTTCCTCAAATTACTGCATGTTTAAATCAGTTCAAAATGGCTACTGGTGCTTGTGGACATGTAGATCCTGAGGGCTTTATCAAAAATACCTGGATGCTCTACATCCCAAACATTGGTGTGAACAAAGAACATGAAGGCTTGGATGGGGAAGATGTAGTCAGAAATATCATTGATAATGATGAGGTCAAAAGGAGATGGAATAGGTACTTTGATTTGATAGACTTGTCAAAGCAAGTGATGGTAGCCCAGCTTCCTTTTGAGGGTTTCTTCCCTGACCTTCCCTATTTAGAAAGAATTGACAAATGATAGAGATGTATGATACTCTATTAAATTAGTTGGAGAAGTTGATTGACCAGAGTCAACCAAAGAAAATGAAAGACTATTCATCTTCTGATCAAGAGGACTTTTCTAATGAGTCACAGGAAGGGAACAACCTACCAAAAATGGAAGATGTACAAAGTGCCAGGCCTCTTGAAGACCAACCAGAAACAGGGGATACTCTAGAGCCACCTTTGAAGAAACAAAGGCTTGAGATAGGAGAGCCTTCAAGGTAGGAAAAACAAAAGAGAACAATTGATAGAGCATCTACTCTAGTGCCAGGTGATAGGGTTTACGATCACCAATTGAGAAAAGCAATAAGAGAAGGAAAGAAGGTGGCCACTGATGAAACAGATAAGGAATAGTCACTGTGGTCAGAAAAGGATATTAGAGAGGTCTATCAGGAGGAATTTTTGAGTGATGACTAGTTTATTAAAACTAATGAATTCAAGAGTTTCCTTGTTTGGAATAAGCAACAAGAAGTGAGGAAATTTCTACCTGAAGGTATGGAGCCAAGTGAAGAAACATTGAGATCCTTAAATTCATATGATCCTAGCCTTGATCCCATAACTACAAATGAAGCTAGACAATTGGTCAAGTCAAGTGGAATGATATTGACTCCAAGATGTGATCTGACTTTTGATTTCATCATAGATCAAATAAGAAAGCAACCGTAGGGCAGCCTGTCATATGAGGTTCACATTGGTGATATGATAAGAGGAAGTGGATATGACCCTAAGTCTCAAGCTTTTGCAATGTGGTCCATGGCCCCTAGGACTCAAAAGCCATCCCTATTGAGTATAGAGGATAAAATGGAAGGGAATCAGATTATTTGGACTATGCAGAATACAACTGACCTTGAAGTTTCTAAGGTAGTAACTCATTGGGGTAACCTGAATGAGGCAAAAATAGTTCAATTATCTGAAAGGTACTCGAAGTTGTTTGAAAGTGAAAACTTGGTGGCCAAGGATAGAGATTTAAAATTGATGAAGATCAAGCAGCTAGAAGATGAATTGGTAGAGATAAAAGTTAAGCTTGAAGAAGCTTCAAAGGTAGTTGTTGTTCCCCCTATGCAGATTGAGGTCCCAATTCAAATTGATGAAGAATTGCCTGAGGGACCTACTAAAGATTTGGATAAGGTAAGGATAGAGGCATCTTTGGACACCGTGTCAAAGATTGTGTAATACATGTAAGATAAGATAATAGAGAAAATGGATACAGTTTATCAATCAGTCAGCCAATTGCACCAGACCAACAAAAAGATAAATGAATCATTGGCTACTTTGGAGCCACTTCATAGTGTTTGGTCTGGAAGAAGTTTATTGTTTGATAAACTTGATAGTCTACAGGAGCATAAGCCTGAGATCCCTAGAGTAGTTACAAAAGTTTTTGAGAAGATTGGCTTAATCGATGCTGTTTCAAAGTTTTTTAAAGGTAAGTCCAACTAGGTGAGAGTTAAGTTGTTTATGTATGATAAACATTATAGCAAGTATCTACCTGCAGTATGTGATGACAATGGAAACCTGATCAAGTTGGAGGAATGGAAACTATCAATGGATCAGTTGGTGATTACACAAGATGTAATGACAATGGAAACCTGATCAAGTTGGAGGAATGGAAACTATCAATGGATCAGTTGGTGATTACACAAGATTCTTTCCTTAATGGTGACAACACTTTGGATTTTGAGAGGTGTAATAGCATCATTGATAGTCTTTTTAAAATTGAAAATGATTGCATACGCTTTGTGGCAGAAGCCAAAAATATAATTGACTCCATGTGGGATAAGCAAGTTAGCTTGTTACAAGAATCTCAGACTTACAACTGGCCATCGGATGATGAAGTAGTGGCTTGGGAGAAGCTAACAATAAAGAAGAAAAAGAGGCCAGTTGTCCAACTTATCAAGGAAGAGGAAGAATAGAGCTGCAGATGGCACCTGATCCAGATATTGAGGGAGAGCAAGTTTCAAACAAAGGATGATATAAGTTAGCTGGAATGGTAGTCATCATTCATGCAGCAAATTCAGCAATTGCTCTGAAATATCTTTAGACAAAGATGCCACCTGCGGAATTGTTGAGAAAAGATTTTTGTAATGTGTTGTTACAATCTATTTGTCAGTTTGTAATCTTGTCTCTAGTGTAGGATCTTTTCTAGCCATCCCAAGCTTGTTGCATCCTTTTGAGGATTCCAAGATGGCTATGTTATATATAGTAAGTTTTTACTCTTTTGAAAGGAGGTTGAAAATATACTGTAGAGGGAGGCTATGGCTCCATTGTTGAAATCTTAGAATATTTTGTTAGATTTTGAAATGTATCGATGTAGTGAAATTTTACTGGAATACAATAGAATTCCCTTGCATGATTTTAGTTGTCTTCTTGTTTCAATTCTATGGCTTTTGTGTATTGAATCTGTAAGGTAGTTTTGATATACCATTTACAAGGTATCTATGATTTTAATCTCTAGTTCCTTTCAAGGAAAGGGTAATGTCTTTAGGTTAATTTCTGAGAGCTTAGGAGTTTGGCAAGAATTTGATGATCAAATGTGTTTAATAGAGGATGAATTGTAAGGCATTTCATCTGGGATTTGTTTGTGTTTCATTTAGAAGATTTTTGTAAATGTATGTTTCACTATTTGACTCTATACCCTAGGATAAGGCACTGGTCTATCCTTGATTTGCAGGGATCTCATCATCAAAAAAACTTAAATGATTATTTACTTTCATGTATGTTTGAATGACTAAGAAGATAATGTTTGTATCAAGGATATAAACTAATGTTGTGATCCTTTCAAGAAGTAGATCTGACATGGGTTAACCTGCTTGAGTTCAAAGCTCGAAAAGAAGGAGTTTATCCTTGTCACACTTGACATTTTTCTACAATGAGTGTTTATTTTTGTTAATATTATGGATTGGCTTTCTAAGCTCTGCATCAGTTGCAGCAAGAGGCATTAGTAAATCATTGCTAGAACCTTTGATCCACTATAGGATTTCATTGTGAAGTAGTGAGTTTGAAGATAGGTACACCCGCCTGGGTCTGTGGAGCCCAAAGTAGAAGGACTTGGTCGTTATCAATTACCCTTTTCCCTACAAGAATCTGGAATTGGGAACTTAAGAGTCAAGTTTGATAACTATATTGGTGATTCTACATGAAAAATAGCTAACAAATTGGTGACTCTACTGGGGATCTTCTGAATAGCGTGCATTAGGTTAGTGCAAGTCTTGTCTATTGTGCATTTGTAGACCAGTATAGAATAATTTCATTCCCACGTAAAAGTGGGTGGTGACTCTAAACTTTGTGCTACCAGTTGCTAATTGTTGTAAACTTTGCTAAAATTGTCATGTTGTACCATGAGTCGACCAAGATACACTAGGTCTTATTATAAGGATCACCCAGAAGATAATATGGGTGATGAGCTCCATACACCAAGTAGGAAACAATGATCTAGAAGAGGTCAGCATACTACTAGTTCCCAAGGCCCTTCTCAAGAAAGATCTCATGTCCCACTTCCTCATGAATCTTCATCCTATTTTGATGATCCCAAACATGTCAAGAGGGTTACACCAAGTGTGCTCATGTAGAAAGAAGTAATCATAGAGGTCACAAAAGTAGGTTATTTCCCTGTGAGAGAAACTCTAGAACAACCAGAAGAAACTTTTGCTACTGAGACCACTTCCTATGATTTTGAGAAGTTGAGAGAAGAGGTGATTTCTTTAAGAAAAAAGGAGAGTGAGCAACTGGCTGAGATTACCAAGAGGTTGAAAGCAAGGGAACAACAAATCTATGATTTTCTCATAGAGAGGCAGGAACCTCTCAAAAGAACCAAGAAAAATGAGACCCAAGTTATTGATTTAAACCAAGATGTTCAAGGTTTAAATAAGGACTTATTTGGTGACATGGAAGATTTGAGAAAGTAGGCTCAGGATAATAAACCTAAGAAAGGTGAATTTTAGGGAACGGGCCATGTCTTAAGGCAATTGAATCCCTTTGAAATCCAGAGAAACAAGGAGATTATAACTGCTCCCAAAGAAATCCCTGATAAGGGAAAACAAAAATTGGTGGGTATAAATATTAATGAGCCCAAGAAAATTGTGGTTCCTCCTAATGTACATTCTCAAACAAGTATAGACTTGGAGAAGGCTAGGAAAGCAAAGGAAGAATTGGCTATTCAACTGGAGAAACTTGAGTTAGAGGCTGTTGCTGATGAAATGAAGAGGAAGATTTCCTTCCTACATGCTAACATGAACACATCTACTATTACCTCTATCCCTATCACCATAGGAACAACTCCATTCAGTCAGCCCAATACTTCACTTCCAAATGCTCAAGCCTTTCACCCTGGACAAAATTTACCTAGACCAATTCCTAATCAAGTTCCCATTATAGCTAGTGGTATAGTGGGAACTATACCCTATCAAAATGTTGCAACTACCCCTCTGAATCAACCAAATATCCAAAGAAGACCAGTTCATTTGGATAGATATAGGCCTCTATTTTTTGATGGTATTCCTGGTCAACCTAATGTTGTCCCCAATGAAATCAAAAATAAGATCCCATTATTTACTGGGAATAATGTTATTACCTATGAAGAGCATCTGAAGTTTTTCATATATAAGGTAAATGATTATGAGATTGAACATGAAGATGTCATAATGAAGCTCTTTGTTCAATCATTGATTGAGGATGCTAGGGATTGGTATAGGGGGTTACCTAAGAACAGTATTGCATCTTGGGAAGAATTTGTCAGATGTTTTAAAGAGCAATATGCAGAACATGTGAACTCTAGCTACATGCTCAATGAGTTCAATAATATCAAGAAACATTACAATGAGAGCATGTAAGAGTTTAATAGCTGATTCCAAAAGGCTATGTATAAACTGTTCCAAGTATTGAGGCTAGATGATGCAGTCTACATGACAACTTATTTCAATTCTATGGATGGTAAGATGTCTTACCTTTTGAGAGACAAGAATCCCGTACCCTTAGAGATGATTTTAAGTTGGCCATAAATATTGAGAGTAACCAAAAGGCATCTAGCCAAATGTACAAAAGGGATGAAGGTAGACTGTGGAAAGAAACTAGGCCACAACTTGCAAGGCCATCCAAAGAGGAGGATAGAATGGAAAAAGTACCTAGTAATAACAAAGACTTCCCAACAAGGTTTGATAAAGGTGGTAGAAATTTTCAAGATACAATGGCACCTTATCAAAGGCAGGACAAGGCCCCTAACTTAAGAGATATGCCTTACAAAACAAATTGGAAAGATGGGAGGCCTGTTCCTGATAATAATGAACCCCAAAAGGGAAGGGATACACTAGACCCTTTGAAGAAAAACATAGCACATAATGTGGAAAGTACCCCTTGGTGTATGGCCTATAATATGCCCCACTCACCATTCCAGTGTGTTTTTTCTTATGCCTTCGGAGAAGAGGCAAGTGACTCATATGTAGGAGATTATGAAGGATTTGAAAAGCCTGCTATTAACATGTTTACTACTGAAATAATGGAGGATCTTGAGTCCTCAGATGATGAATTTATTTTCCCTAATGTTGATCATAAGAGGAAGATTTTCTCTGACTATGAACAACAAATATTTACTTAGTCTGATCAAGAAGAGTTTGATAATGACGACTATAAGACTCACATGGTAGAATCCAGATCAGATGAAAGACAATGGAGAAAGCGCAGTGAAGAAAAAATCAAGAGCTTAACTATGGCTACTATTACACAAGTAAAATCCTCATATAATTTGAGGAACAGAAAGGTGGATAATGAGCAGGGAGTTCCTAGATTAGTGTTTGTTAAAAGTAATCCTCAGGATAAGGACTCCCCAAAGCCCGATATTGTAAATAGTAAGGATGAAGGATTGGAAGCAAAAAAGAAAAGGAAACAAGAAATTACTGCCGACAAGGTGAAAAAGAAATTTGGTAGGCCAAAGGGTCACCCTAATGTTTGTACTAACTCCCCTACCTTTGATATGAGACATGACTTGTCCCAAATGAAAGTTTCCATCCCTTTGCTTGAAATGTTGAAAATAGAAGAGCACAAAGCAGCAGCCCTGGCTCTCATAAGTGAGCAGAGAACTACTCCTATTTTACAAGAGGAAGGGAAATCCCTGGACAAGCCAATTGCAATTAATGAAATCTTTGATGTATGTGTTGGGACTATTGTGACACAAGAACCCTCTTCTATCAATCCTTTCTATGTTACTTTTCTTGTAAATATTTTTTTGCTGAAAAGCTATATGATTGACTCTGGTGCTACTACAACTGTAATGCCTTATCAAGTGATGAAGGAGTTAGGGTTGCAAGTTGATACATCTAGTGGAAGGTGTTATGGCATGGACAATAAGGTAGTACCTATTGTAGGGAGCTTGATTGGAATTGAAGTGAAAATTGCTACATTCCCAAAAGCCACATATAAAATGGATGTGGTTGTTGTTGATACAAAACCTCATTATGGCATGTTATTATCAAGACAATGGACTGTAGCAGTGGGTGGAAAGTTGTAACTAGATTTGTCATATGCTACCATCCCAATAAATGGAACTAAGGTAAAGTTGTACAGGGAGCCCCGTTCTTCAGTCATGATTGAAGTGGTTGCTCCGGAGGATCTAAATTGTTTTGTAGATATTGACATGAGCAATTTTGTGATTAAAGAAATAGTACCTCAGTTAAAAAACATAGAGCCAATTGTGGATGAGTTAATTTTGCAGCAAGATGGGCTTTGGCAAATGTTCTTTGATGGTGGATGCTCCAAGGAAGGATCAGGAGCTGGTGTGGTATTCATTTCCCCATCAAGTATTACATTTAAATACTCTTTCTTGTTAAATTTTGAGTGTACAAATAATAGTACCGAGTATGAGGCTCTGATACTGGGGTTAGATGTGGCCATAAAACATGGTATTAAATCTTTAAAAGTTCATGGTGATTCCCAGTTAATTATAGCCCAAGTGAGATCTTAGTATGCTTCTAAAGATGAAAAGTTGAAACTGTATAAACATGTTGTTTGGGATGGACTAGAGTTTTTTGATGCTTTCAATCTGCTTTGGGTAGAATGATCCAATAATATCATGGCAGATTTTCTTGCAAATGTTGCCCTTAAAAGTGAAGACATAACCCTCACTGGTGTGTCTATGTTAGAGGTCAAATCTAGGCCTCCAGTGCTTGATAATGTATATAATTGGCAAGTTTTTGAGGATGACTTAGATATCCTTAGGTTCCTTCAAGGCCTTGATCAATATGATGGTCAACAAATAGATTTTAATGAGATACAACAATGTGTTGAAGGAAAAGAATGCATCATGGGAAATGAGATAGTGTAGTTACCCTCAAATCACATACCTAAAGGGTTAGTGGAACTGGAAGGGATGTTTAAAATAAATGATGGTTTTCTATCTCAGAAGTCTAACACTAAAATGGAGGACTTAGAGAAAATAAACTTGGGTTTATAAAACTCCCCACAAATGGTATACATTGGCAAGAAACTGAGCAAAGAGATCAAAGGAAATTTGATAAGACTTTTGAAAAGGTACAAGCATGTATTTGCTTGGTCCTATGATGACCTCAAAGCTTATAGGGCTGACCTATTTCAGCATGAAATTCCTCTAAAAGAGGAAACCAGGCCTTTTAGATAGAAGCGGAGACCCATTAACCCTTTATTGGCTACTAAGATGCAAGTTGAGTTAACAAAACTGAGAGATGCTGGTATTATTGAACCAATCAGGCACTCAACTTGGGTTTTGAATCTTGTGCCAGTATGGAAAAAGAACGGTGATATTAGGCTCTATGTTGATTTTAGGAACTTGAATGTGGCTTCACTTAAGGATAACTATGGATTGCCCAATATGAAGGCTATGCTGCATAGGGTGACTGGATGTGAACTCTTGTCAATGATGGATGGTTTCTCTGGGTATAATCAAGTGCTGGTCAAAGAATCAAAACAATTTAAGATAGCCTTTACAACCCCATGGGGAACATATGTATATGTCTTCATGCCTTTTGGTTTGAAAAATGCTAGAGCAACATTTCAGAGAGCCATGGATGTTGCATTTGAGGAGTTGATAAATGTTTTAATGGTTGTTTATCAAGATGATCTCACTGCTTATTCCAAAAAGGCTGAGGATCATTGTTCTCATTTGGAGAAGGTCATTCTTAAGGCCTTAGAATTTGGTGTGTCTTTGAATCCCAAAAAGTGTCAGTTTGCTGTGACAGAAGGGAAGTAACTTGGACACATAGTGTCCAAAGAAGGAGTCAGGATTGATCCTAAAAGAGTAGAAGCAATTAAAAGGGTCCCTCCACCAAAGAACATAAAAGGTGTGTAGTCATTCTTGGGACAGATTAATTTTGTAAGAAGATTTATTGCTAACTTTGCAGAATTGGTCAAGCCCATAGTAAAGTTCCTAAAGAAGGAAGTGAAGTTTGAATGGAACCTTGAAGCTCAACAAGCTTTTATAAAAATCAAACAAGCAATTCAAGAGGCCCCAATTTTTGTATCACCTGATTACTTGAAACCATTTTCTCTATTTTCTTTTGCATCTTTTCATACTATTGCAGCTATCCTTTTGCAAAAGGATCAAGAAGGGTATGAGCATCCTATAGCCTTTTTCAGCAAGTCATTACAATCTGCTGAATTAAATTATGAACTAATGGAAAAGCAAGCCTATGCACTTGTGAAGGTAGTCAAAGCTTTTAGACCATATCTAGTCTGTGCAAAGGTTAGTGCTTATGTGCCTCATGCTGTAGTAAAGGATATCTTAACACAGAGTGAAGTCATAGGAAAGAGGTGCAAATGGATAAACAGGATTCAACAGTTTGACCTGGAAATTCATATTACCAAATTGGTGAGAGGATTGGGACTTGCTAAGTTAATGACTGAGGAAAATATGGACCTTGTTTAGGTAAATAATGTTGCTGCTAACATTGATATGATTACTAGTATTGAAATGCAACCCTGGTACAAGGATGTTATTTATTTTATTAAAAATGCTAAATGTCCACCTGACTTAAATGATAATCAAAGAAGGAGTCTAAGATTGCAAGCTCAGAGATATGTGTTGATCTAGGGTGATTTGTACTGGAAGGATAATAATGGTATTTTACTCTTTTGTCTGGATAAGCACCAATCAGAAAAAATGTTGAAGGAAATGCACTTTGGAATGTGTGGAGGACATCATTCTACTCGATCAATAGCTCATAAAATCTTAAGAGTAGGATACTATTGGCCTGTGTTGTTCAAAGACACTCATTCTTATGTGAGGAAATGTGAACCTTGTCAAAGGTTCTCTAAAAAATTGAAGTTCTCAGGTGCATTATTATTGAACCCTATTGTTGCAGAAGCTCCTTTTGTAATGTGGGGTATGGATTTTATTGGAGAGTTCTCTGAGAAGTCTAGTGGGGGACATAGTCACATTTTGGTGGCTACTGATTATTTCACCAAATGGATTGAAGCCATTCCAACAAAAAGGGCCACCAGTGCTGTTGTAATTGAATTTTTGATGAACAATATAATCACCAGATTTGGTGTCCCTGTTAAATTGGTTGTTGACAATGCTATGAGCTTCAGGTCATAAGAGATCACTGATTTTTTCTCAGAAATGGGCATAGTATTGTCTTACTCATCCCCTTATCATCCACAAGCCAATGGATAGACTAAATCTAGCAACAAGAGTATTTTATAGATTCTGAAGAAAACCCTGGACAAGAATAAGAGAAGTTGGCATGTAAAATTAAATATAGCACTATGGGCTAATAGAATTTATGAGAAGAGGGCTACTGGTAAGTCCCCTTTTGAGATGGTATATGGTGCCAAATCAAGATTGCCAGTAAATAACCTCCTTTCGATCTATAAGTTTATGCAAGAAGAGGACATGGAAATCAGTGATCTACTACAAGACAGGATGGTTTAGCTGATTGAATTAGATGAGATTAGGAGGGAAGGACAAAAGGAAAATATGAAGTTGCAATAGAAGATGAAATATCTTTTTGATAAGAGAGCAACTGTGAGAAAATTCCAGCCTAGTGATATGGTTCTCCAATGGAATGCCAGGGCTAAAGATAAAGGGAAACAAAAAAAATTGAGTCTTTGTGGATGGGACCTTATATTGTTCATTAGACCCATGGTAAGGACTCATATTTCTTGCAAAACTTGGATGGTGAAGAGCAGGAATTGCCAGTGCATGGACAATTCCAGAAATTTTTCTTCAGTTAATTCTTTTTCCATGCACAGTAGGTTTGTATATATGTATAGGTGTGTTTGTTTCCTATTTTAGGTTAAGGTTTTGTGGTCTGTCTCCCAGAGATTCATGAATTCTTGCTATGATTTTGCAATCAAGCATCCTCAGATAGAGCCACTGTTGGGTATATTCTTGATTTTCTAAGGTTTTTGTCCAAACGTTGGTTTAGTCCTCTGGTCTATGAAGTTTTCCTAGGTACAGGTGTCAAAATTTCTTCAAAAAATTGTCATAGCCCACTCCAAAAATCCTTACCCTAGGTCTTGTCTTTGAAAAATGTCAAATTCATGCAAAAAGTCCTCATGATTAGCCCTTATTCTTCTATTTCATTGTTACCTTTTTAAGTCACTTAAGCTGATTAAATTATGCACGTGTTAAATGTTTTCTATTTGCTGAATCAAAAAAGGTCATAGCATGTCTCATATAGTATTTGGCAATTCAGCGAACAAGTCAATCTTATGCTAAGCATCATTTTGGTCACGTAGTCTCTAAGTCTCCTGGTTAACACCTCAACCATTCAGCAAATTGGAGAATATGTTAAAAATGCTAAGTGTTGTCTTTGTTTGCATAGTCTCCAAATATCTAGTGGTTATCAAAAAACATCTGGTGATTCGGTGAATGCATTATCTCCAATTCATGTATTCCTTGGCGGTTCTTTTCTTACACTCAATGACTTGGGGACAATGGTTATCGCTCATTCTCTGAATCTAGCAGTTAAGGGCAAAATAACCTAGCGACTTGGAGAATACCATAGATCATTGTCAGGATCGATAGTTGTGGTTTAATCTCAGATATTATTGGGTCCTACATGTTTCATTTGGTGAATGAGTGACTGTGTAAAGACTTCTAAGTTTGGTGGCCCCGACAGTTTGGTATGAAGAATTTGGCAGAACGGGTTGTTTCAAGTGTTCGCATGTTCTCACAAATAATTAGTAAGAAGCTAAATGATCTAGCGATTCAGTGAATCATGTGGTCACGGGTTCTCTAAAAGGAAAGTTAAAGGGCATAATCATTTGGTGAATGCATGAATAAAAGGATTGGCTAAGTTTTGAGTCTTCAATCGCTTAATTGCGGATTGAAATACTCAGTGTTTAATATGATCTTGCGATTCAGAAAACCCTTTGTTCACTGAATCTCATAATCAAATGACCAAGGATCAAATATTTTAGTGAACTAGTGATAGCCATAGATCATCGACAAGATCAACGGTTCATTCAAAATCTCAGAGTAAAGATGATGGTAAAGTAAAGATTTAGTGATTCAGTGAGTAAAGGCTTCACCAGTTCTCCAAGTAATTGAGTGGTTAAGTGATGCATTAATCAAATGTGTGAGCCCTTTGTTCACTGAATCTCCAAAAGTTTTAACAGTTAGCCAAGACATTAAGAGAGTGTGAGATGGTTTTGTTCGTTGGTTCACTAAATGATAACTGTAGTCAAGTGCTCGAAGGGTGTCACTGTGTTCGCTAATTCACAAAAAGTATCATGAGTTAAGGATTGTATTTTGAGAACCCGCAAAGGCTTTGGTTGCCAGTTATTTGAATATATGCTAGGGTTAACATTGCATTCAGTGATCATGAGAAGCTTTCAGTTGTGGATTCGCTAAATGGGCCCAGTTGGAAAAGGTAATAAAAGAAAAGAAAAGGGATTGTTGCCTGCGTGGATAAAGTACAGTATCAAGCTAGAAAGTAAACTAATGAGCCATCCAATTAGTTTCAAAGCAAGATTGTATGACATAAATAGGTTTAAAGTGTAGGATCTTAATCATTTGTCTCTTTGCCTTGTTTTCAAGTTTTTAAAATCTATCTATCAACATCTATACATCAGCTAGCTCCATTTTGAAAATTGGTGACATGTGAAATTAAATGCGAGAGCAATTAAGGAGATTTGCAATGATTGTGGTAGTTGTACACACTTGATTTTCATTGATAAATAAGTTAAGCTCATTATTTCCTGTGTCCAAAATCATTCGAAGAGAATTGTGTCATTTTGAAGCAATTTTTGTGCACCAAGTGAATCCATTTTGTAGAGATTGAAGATAATTTTGTAGCAAAGATGAGTCAACCTGAGAGAAGCACATCATCTTCTAGTAGTGAAGCAAAGGCTAAAAGTGGTGAAGATAAGGGCAAGCCTAATTATTCAGACAAGTTTTTGAAATTGCTACCTGGTTCCAGTCAAAACAAAAGAGCTCCTGATGATGTTTTTGAAGATGTTCTAGGGTTTTGTAGAGATCCTATCACACCGGATACCATAG
This sequence comes from Chamaecyparis obtusa, assembly GCA_027943335.1. NCBI lineage: Eukaryota > Viridiplantae > Streptophyta > Pinopsida > Cupressales > Cupressaceae > Chamaecyparis > Chamaecyparis obtusa. The sequence continues at coordinate 194,643 of BSBK01006525.1, forward strand.
GTTATACTATCTTCAACTTCTTTTATAAAAATAGAGATAGTCATATCCCTGTATGTAATGGTTGGGCTTTGGGGTTAGGGAAATTAGTAGTGCCTGATGTATTCTTGGATGCGGATTTAATTGTTGCTCTAGCTAGGTGTTAAGACCCTATTTCTAAGACTATTAGGAAAGAGGACCAGTCAGCTTTGGTTACTCTTGATAGGGGTTCATTCATGAAGGCTTTTAATGTCTATACATCTACTTCTACTAAAATCGACCTGAGCAAAGAAAAGGAGAGGTACAAGAAAAACATAGGGATAGTGAAGGACCAAATAATGAAGCATATCCCAAAATAGGATAAGTATATAGCTCCCCTCCCTACTCACATGAATGCCCCTTACCAATTTAAATCCCTTCAGCATTACATGAAGCAAACTTGTTATGGGTTGTGTAGGGTTTTGGGAATTGATGGGGATGCAGAGTTTTTACCAGCTGATCTTTTGATGATTATCCTGGACATCTAGAATTCTTTGGTTAATACTTACTATGATTACATCCAATATATCATTGATAGATTGCATGAGGGTTCGATTTCTATCAAGGATAGTAAGAGCCCAATTAAGTTCATGCATTATTCTTTGCTAATGCACTTAATTTTGTTCTTCAATATTAATAGTTTTGACTCGAACATGCTGAAGCCAAGGTTCAAATTTGAAGGCCAGTATAATCTGGTGCAATTATGGGTGAGGAAGTGGAATTCTACTTCCAATGAGGGGAATTTTTGTATCTTTCAGAATTTCATTGTTTATCCTCTCATAAGGATGTTAGGTGTCAACACTACAAGGATATCCCCAAGGGTCCTTAGGCTCCTATGACCAGTGCAGTTTGTGAACAAATGGGAGGGAGATCACAATTGGGGTGATTTTTACTTGGGGGAGAATGCTACAATTTTGAGAGTCTACGCTTGCCCCCAACCCCCACATCTGTTACCAAAATTTGTGCCTCCAAGGGTTGCTTTTTTGGAATTTTTGTGGTAGTTGATGTGGATAGACAGAGAAGTTCTAGCCCCTCACATGAAGGGTACATTCACACGTAGGCAATTCAAGATAGGTGACTTCTTTGTAGGAAAGAGGGCATTTTCTCAAATTACTGCATGGTTAAATCAGTTCAAAATGGCTACTGGTACTTGTAGACATGTAGATCCTAAGGGCTTTATCAAAACTACCAGGATGCTCTACATCACAAACATTGGTGTGAACAAAGAACATGAAGGCTTGGATGAGGAAGATGTAGTCAGAAATATCATTGATGATGATGAGGTCAAAAGGGGATGGAACAAGTACTTTGATTTGATAGACTTGTCAAAACAAGTGATGGCAGCCTAGATTGCTTTTGAGGGTTTCTTCCCTGACCTTCCCTATTTAGAAAGAATTGACAAGATGATAGAGATGCATGATACTCTATCATATTAGTTGGAGAAGTTGATTGACCAGAGTCAACCAAAGAAAATGAAAGACTATTCATCTTCTAATCAAGAGGATTTTTTTGATGAGTCATAGGAAGGGAACAACCTGCCACAAATGGAAGATGTACAAAGTGTTAGGCCTGTTGAAGACCAACCAGAAATAGGGGATACTCTAGAGCCACCTTTAAAGAAATAAAGGCTTGAGGTAGGAGAGCCTTCAAGGTAGGAAAAATAAAAGAGAACAATTGATAGAGTGTATGCTCTAGTGCCAGGTGATAGGGTTTACCATCACCAATTGAGAAAAGAAATAAGAGAAGGAAAGAAGGTGGCCACTAATGAAACAGATAAGGACCAGTCCCTATGGTTAGAAAAGGATATTAGAGAGGTCTATTAGGAGGAATTTTTGAGTGATGACCAGTTTATTAAAACTAATGAATTCAAGAGTTTCCTTGTTTGGAATAAGCAACAAGAAGTGAGGAAACTTCTACCTGAAGGTATGAAGCCAAGTGAAGAAACATTGAGAGCCTTAAATTCTTATGATCCTAGGCTTGATCCCATAATTGTAGATGAAGCTAGACAATTGATCAAGTCAAGTGGAATGCTATTGACTCCAAGATGGGATCTGACTTCTTCTTTCATCATAGATGAAATAAGAAAGAAACTACAGGGCAGCCTATTGTATGAGGCTCACATTGGTGATATGATAAGAGGAAGTGGATATGACCCTAAGTCTCAAGTTGTTGCAATGTGGTCCATGGCCCCTAGGACTAAAAAGCCATCCCTATTGAGTATAGAGGATAAAATGGAAGGGAATCAGATTATTTGGACTGTGCAGAATACAACTGACCTGGAAGTTTCTAAGGCAGTAACTCATTGGGCTAACCTGAATGAGGTAAAAATAGTTCAATTATCTGAAAGGTACTCGAAGTTGTTTGAAAGTGCAAACTTGGTGGCCAAGGATAGAGATTTAAAATTGATGATGATCAAGCAGCTAGAAGATGAATTGGCAAAGATAAAAGTTAAGCTTGAAGAAGCTTCAAAGGTAGTTGTTGTTCCCCCTGTGCAGATTGAGGTCCCAATTCAAATTGATGAAGAAGTACCTGAGGGACCTATTGAAGATTTGGATAAGGTAAGGATCAAGGAATCTTTGGACACCATGTCAAAGATTGTGCAATACAGGTGAGATAAGATAATAGAGAAAATGGATATAGTTTATCAATCAGTCAGCCAATTGCACTAGACCAACAGAAAGATAAATGAATCAATGGATGCTTTGGTGCCACTTCATAGTGTTTGGTCTAGAAAAATTTTGTTGTTTGATAAACTTGATAGTCTATAGGAGCATAAGCCTGAGATCCCTGTTGTAGTTATAGAAGTTTTTTAGAAGATTGGCTTAATCAATGCTATTTCAAAGTTTTTAAAAGGTAAGTCCAACCAAGTGAGAGTTAAGTTGTTTATGTTTGATAAACATTATAGCAAGTATCTGCCTATGGTATGTGATGACAATGGAAACCTGATCAAGCTAGAGGAATGGAAACTTTCAATGGATTAGTTGGTGATTACACAAGATGCTTTCCTTAATAGTGACAACACTTTGGATTTTGAGAGGTGTAATAGTATCATTGATAGTCTTTTTAAAATTGAAAATAATTGCATACGCTTTGTGGCAGAAGCCAAAAATATAATTGAATCCATGTGGGATAAGCAAGTTAGCTTGTTACAAGAATTGAAGACTTACAACTAGCTATTGGATGATGAAGTAGCGGCTTGGGAGAAGCTAACAATAAAGAAGAAAAAGAGGCCAGTTGTCCAACTTATCAAGGAAGAGGAAGAATAGAGCTACAGATGGCACCTGATCTAGAAATTGAGGGAGAGAAAGTTTCAAACAAAGGATGATGTAAGTTAGCCAGAATGGCAGCCATCATTCATGCAGAAAATTTAGGAACTGCTCTGAAATATCTTTAGACAAAGATGCCACCTGCGGAATTATTGAAAAAAGATTTTTGTAATGTGTTGTTACAATCTGTTTGTCAGTTTGTAATCTTGTCTCTAGTGTAGGATCTTTTCTAGCCATCCCAAGGTTGTTGCATCCTTTTGAGGATTCCAAGATGGCTATGTTATATATTGTAAGTTTTTACTCTTTTGAAAGGAGGTTGAAAATATACTTTAAAGGGAGGCTATGGCTCCATTGTTGAAATCTTAGAATATTTTGTTAGATTTTGAAATGTATTGATGCAGTGAAATTTTACTAGAATACAATAGAATTCCCTTGCATGATTTCAATTGTCTTCTTGTTTGAATTCTATGGATTTTGTGTATTGAATCTGTAAGGTAGTTTTGATATACCATTTACAAGGTATCTATGATTTTAATCTCTAGTTCCTTTCAAGGAAAGGGTAATGTCTTTAGGTTAATTTCTGAGAGCTTAGGAGTTTGGAAAGAATTTGACGATCAAATGTGTTTAAGAGAGTATGAATTGTAAGGCATTTCATTTGGGATTTGTTTGTGTTTCATTTAGAAGATTTTTGTAAATGTATGTTTCACTATTTGACTCTATACCCTAGGATAAGGCACTGGTCTATCCTCGATTTGTAGGGATCTCATCATCAACAAAACTTAAATGATTATTTACTTTCATGTATGTTTGAACGAATGAGAAGATAATGTTTGTATCAAGGATATAAACTAATGTTGTGATCCTTTCAAGAAGTAGATCTGACATGGGTTAAACTACCCGAGTTCAAAGCTTGAAAAGGAGTTTATCCTTGTCACACTTGCCATTTTTTTGCAATGAGTGTTTATTTCTGTTAATATTGTGGATTGGCTTTCTAAGCTCTGCATCAGTTGTAGCAAGAGGCATTAGTAAATCATTGCTAGAACCTTTGATCCACTATAAGATTTCATTCTAAAGCAGTGAGTCTGAAGATAGGTACACCCGCCAAGGTTTGTGGAGCCCAAAGTAGAGGAAGGACTTGGTCCTTATCAATTAGCCTTTTCCCTGTAAGAATCTGGAATTGGGAACCTGAGATTCAAGTTTGATAACTATATTGGCAATTCTACATGAAAAAGAGCTAACACTCTCACCACCCTTCAAGGTGTGTGTCGATGTTGATCTTGCCTTCCTTTCCATTTACCCTTTCACACTCCTTCCATTCATTATTCTTCTACCTTCTATCCTTTTTTCTCATTTGCCTATTCCTCCTATCTTCCAACCTCACTCGCTTTACATAAAACCTTATCCTCCATTTTTCTCTTCCATCTTCCTTTCCCTATTAGCATCTTTGAGCATATCATTTTGAATCTTTGGCATATAATGGTTTATCCTTTCAAGGCGAATTATCTAAAAGCTTGTCTTCTTCCAAAAAAAAAAATGAAAAAATTGAAAATGTGCCTTGGTGGAAACCTAGAAATAGGCACCTTGGTAGCAAAAGTAAAGAGAAATAAAGTCATCCTATGGTGAAAACCACTCTCTTGTGGCACCTTGGATAAGTACCATGATGAAAAATTGGCAATCAGCCATCATGCATAGTTCTTCTACATATTTCATCCATTCAGTCTTCTCTATTTGATCTTGGCAATGTTGACTTATACACAAACATTTGGCTATCTTATGAGCTATCTTATGATGATCTTGCTTTCATTCCATTCATGTTTAGCCTTCATATTTATTTTCCTCCATTCATTCTAGCATTTCTCTATCCTTTTCCCCTTTGGTCTTGATCTAATAAAAAAGAGTAAAACATGATGCTATGAAGCCTCTTGACATGTCTACTCCTTTGGACTGCATCCTTTCCTTCTTTTGCATTATGCTTTTGTGAATTATCCTATGCTGGCCTTTCATTGCTTTTCCAAATGTGCTTTACATGATAATTTTTCCCTAGCTTGGGTACTCTTGACTAGTTTGTCCTTAAGGATTTCTTTCCTTCATTCTCCTGCATTCCCTTGTCTTCCATCTCTTCCACCAGCTTGCTAATCCCTCTTTTCCTCCACCTTCCTAGACATTGGAACTACATGATGTGATCTTTCTTGGGAGTTTGATGCCCATTCTATCTGGGGGCATTCTTTGTATATACCTTATTGATCTTGAAAAAATCCAAAAAAATGATATATTGCTAAAAAATCTTAAAAAGCATAAAAAGTCCTGAAAAAATCTATCAAGCGGTGAAAACCTAGAAACAGGTGCTTCTTGAGACCCTTGCACCTATATCTATCAGTCTTGCATGGCGCTCCTTTGCTCCACTTTCCACTTTGCCTCTCCTAGCCTAGAATTGACTCTTGTCTTAATCTAGGGGGCATACATTGTTCTAACTTATCTTGGGTCTCTTTGTGCATCTTGGTTTCTTAGGCACCTTGCAAATGGTGTTTTTCAAAACCACCCCAATTGTGTTTTTCAACACACCCCTAGCATCGAGTGTTTCTCAACACTTATCAGATATCCTACCTACAGTCTTGAATGAGGCAATATTTCTCACTGGCAGATGCGATACTCAAAGTTTGATTCTATGACCTACACACACGTATTGAAACACTTGACTTGCTAAAATTTGCTTTATTTCTTTGTGTGTTGTCTATGATGATTTCTTTGATGAGTGTTCTCTCCCTATGAAGTTTTTGATGATGCTGAACTAGAAGACTAAGGGCATGAGGACATGTTTTATTGCTTTTTTTGGTTGTGGGTATATTTTGTTGGTCCTACCTGTCATTAGCATTTATGCTTGTTCCACTTGACACTGGGACCTACAATGTATTATCCTTGATTGTTGTTCACAAGTGCATGCTTATAGTCATCTTGACTTTCCTTGTGTCTTGATGTGAGTATAATCTTGCCATATTAAACTTAGGGAATCTCACTGCACTAGTCATCTTGACTTATATGTCTTTGGTGCCTAGGTGGGATTTCCACATATCTATATGATATAGATCATGTTCAGATTCACATAGTCATACTAGTGTGTATTGTATGATCTTGAGATGTTACCAATAATGCTCAATGATGAATATTAGAGTCTAAAAGCTTTGTGACCTTGCAAGTAAACCACTTTTCATAGTAGCTTACATTTTTAGGTTCATGTTAGTTAGTTTTGCATCTTGCATATGGAGAGAGCTCTCTTTCAACTTTCATGGACATATTGGTCAAACTGCACTCACCTTTCAATTCTTCCTAACATTGTCTTTCACTTCTTTTCTTTCATATCACATCATTTTCTCTTCATTTCAGGATCAAAACCAAAATTTGAGTTCACCTTGATCGTCAAAATTGCATTTCACCCTCTTCTGCATAGTTGGCTAACCATTTGAGGCCCGATCCTTCAATCTTCATTGGGGCATCTTCTTTTCTTCATCTCCATCTCTCTCATCCTTCTTGTCTTTCATGCATTTCATTCATCTCTCTCTGAGGTCTTGACTGGGGCATATCTTCACTGCTTGATGGTTATTTTGTTATCTTTCATCTTTGATTGTGATTTCTAGTGATTTGATCATGTTGCTCTTGCTTCTGCATTACCTCTACTTGATTCTGCTTTCAATCCTAAGGGGGCAGACACATTATATCCTATTGGCTATTCTCTAGAGCATATGCTTGACCTTTCCATTTTCTCTGGTTGATCTATCTTTGCACTTGATATGTTAGTTCTTGTCTTGAGTTCTGATACTGTCCATCTCTTTCCTAAGTGTTTAGTACTGTCACTACCAGGTTGACCATGCAGGATTTTCTATTTCTCTCCACTTCATTATTTGGAGTTAGGCCATTATCTATTGCTTTCTTGGCTGATCTATTCTTTGATGTAAGGTGTGCCTAAATCAATCACACATTAGTCAAAGAGGGGCAAATGTAATCATCTAAAAATGGTCACTTAGACTATTAGCCCTTTTTGCTAAAATCATCAATTACTTATTCTTGATCAAATCCTAGTTTTATCATTTATTTGATTATTTTCTATGGGCTAACCATCTTATCCTAAAGTATTTATTTACTTAAAATGAATTTCCTCCCCTTTTATTAAATAAAAAGCCCCCACTTTTCCTCTTATCATAAGTTGCACAAATAAAGCATTATTCCTATTTTATAAAAAGGGAAAAAACACTTTTTGTCTCATATGGGCACAAAAGTCAACTCTTATTTTCTCATTGGAGGATACTTGTGCACATGGATTTCTCCTCTTTGATGCTCCACTATTGATTAAATCTTTTTCCTCTTAATCTCCATGGTCAATTCCCTCTCATTTCTTATAAAAGGAGAGCTCTCTTCTTCATTCTTAGATCCCCAACTTTTTATGCTAATGTTATGCTACAAGTTTTCTAGGTCACTTTGGAGCTTTTGAAGATTTGGAGCATTCTTGGATTTTTCATCTACATGTTATTCTAGTTTCATTTATCATGGCATTCATAGCTTCATATTTAGCTTAGTTTCCTTTGTGCTTTAGATTATTTCATCTAGCTTAATTAGGAGGCTTTGTAATACTTGCATATTTCCTTTCATAGCATAGCTTGCATTTCCATTTCTAGCATAGTTGCATTGCATTTGCATTTCCATTTGATTCTTGGGGATATTGGCATTTTTTCCCTTGTCTTCATTCGAATCTCCCATTGCATGGTTTACTAGCAAGGTTATTGGCTTAATAGCTCTAGTTGAGAGCATTCTTAACCCCCTTACACTCCATGCCTAGGGAGCTCTAAATTGATTTCTCAAGGTGTTCCATTCATGAATTCTCTTGGAAGAAATGATTTAGATAAGCACACTATTTAGTGTGTACACCAAGCAATTGAAAATGAAATTGTTAGACTTGGAAGCAGAAAATCATGTTCCTATGCCTGAACAAACAAGGGACCAACCCAATATCTAAGAAATCTTTGAGATAAGAAACCCCAGGGATAGAGGTAAAAACAAGGCTATAGGAGTCTCAATTAATGAGCCCCTAGGCCCTAAAGTTCCCATAGACCAAGCTTTAAGGTTGGAGGTTGACCTTGAAAAGGCTAAGAGAGAAAAAGAATTGTTGGCCAGGGAGTTGGAAAAAGGTAGAATTGGAAGCTATGGATCTAGAAATGAGAAAGAAGATAGATTTTCTCAAATGATCTACATGACCCACTAATGTTGCTACCTCTTCTTTGACACAAGGAGGGAATGCTACTAATATTGTAAACAAGGTAACAAGTATTCCTCCACCAGGTAGACTCATGATTTCTACTGACACTAATGCATCAACATCCTAGGGTGTTGGTTTATCTAATGCAGGGCCTATTCATGAAAGATGTAAACATTTGGTTTTTACTGGCATTCCCAGATACCCCAACCCTATCCCTGAAGAGATTAGAAAGAAGCTCCCAAAGTTCACTGGTAGTAATGTTATCACCTATGAAGAACACTTAAAGAAGTTCATTGATGTAATAGATGATTACAACATTGTGCCAGATGATTTAATAATGAAATTTTTTGTGCAATCCTTAACTGAAGATTTAAGGGATTGGTTTAGGGCCTTACCACATGGTAGCATATTTTTATGGGATTAGCTCAAACATTGTTTCAAGGAACAATATGGTGATAAGACAAAAGAGGGCTTTATGTTAAATGAATTTAATAACATTAAGAAAACTTTTAATGAGGATGTTATTGAATTTAATATCAGGTTTTAGAAGGCCATTCATAAGCTCTTGCAAGTTATTAGGTTAGATGATAGGGTCTTTCTTATAACTTATTTAAATGCCTTTGATTCTAAGATGGGATACCTTTTAAGAGATAAGAATTCAAAAAATCTTACAGAAGCTTATAAGTTGTCTATAAACATAGAGAATAACTGTAGAATCTCAGGGAAATTGGGAAGAAGGGATGATAACAAGTCACAAATGTTGGACAGAAAGGAACTAAGAAAGCCTACAAGTGCAAAACCAAAGGATGATAATAGTTTAATGTAGATTTTGAAAGCTATAAAGGATTTGAAGCCTGGAGAAAACAAAAGCAATAGGGTTGCAGGTAATGACAAGCCTACCTTTAACAATTTTAGCAAGTTGCCAAGGATGCAAAATTATCCTTATAATACTCAATGGAAAGATGGGAAACTTATACTCCCAGAAAGAAAGGATAAACCAAATGTTAGGACCCTTGATCCATTAGAAAGAAATTCAATGAATATTTTTGAAGAGGTCCCATGGTGTATTATGTGTCAATCACCACATGATCCTAACTATTGTGTCATATCCTAGAGTGTCTCTACATAAGAAGAACAAGAGTGTAATGAGGAGGAGCCCTATGATGACCAGGGATGTGGTATGAATTCCTCCCACCTTTGGGATGAAGTTGATTCTACTGAGGAAGATGAGAATCAAGATGTTTGAAATTATTAGGTTAGAAATAAATCATAGCATGAACAGGTTTTTTCAGAAGAGGAAGATAAATTAGATAATGTCCAGTGCAATATTTTAAAAAATGAAGAGACAGTTGTTTTAAGAAGGCCACCTGATGATGAAATTGCTTTGATAACCACAGACGTGCTTACTCAGGCTAAGAAAAGTTACAATCTAAGAAATAGAGTAGTAGGTGACCCAAGTTAGAAACTTGCTCGTATTTTTATTAAAACATAGAAAAAGATGCTAAGGTACCCCAAAACAAGCAAAAGGAGGCCAATACTGTTAACAAGGTCAAAGTGGAGAAAAATGTTAAACCTAACATTATTCATAAAATAATGACTAAACCCTCAAAGGAGGTTATCCCCCTTTACAGAAGGAGGTTAAACTTCATACTAAGGAACCCCCAAATACATTCACACAGAATGATGACAAAGAAATTGCAAATATGGAACATGATGTGTTTGATTCAAAATATGCTCCAATTGATATGAGAAAGTTATTATCATAGATTATTGTTAAGGTCCCTTTTCTGGAGATGATGACAATAGAGGAACATAAAGAACAAGCTTTTAATTGGGTGACTGGTGTATTATCTACATATACCCAAAAGACAAAAAAGATTGATAAGCAAGTAGCAACTTTGAATGATGAAAATGAAAGTCATAATGAAGAAATTGTCTCTAAAATTCCTCAAATTTATTTGGACACAAATGTTGTTAGTACCTCAGTAGGAATAGTTGATCCTTTCTTTTTAACCTTGTTGATAAATGGAAAGCTGTTGAAAAATTATATGGTTGATTTAGGAGCATCAAACACTGTTATGTCGATAGAGGTTATGAACTCATTAGGGCTAAAGGTTGATACTCCACATGGGATATGTCAGGCTATGGACTCAATGAAAGTACCAGTTGTGGGTACTATCAAGGCTTTACCTTATAAGTTCATAGAATACCCTGGCAAACAATTGACCATGAGTGTTTTGGTAGTTGATATTCCTCCTTAGTATGGGATGTTATTGTCAAGAAAGTGAAGTTATTCTATGGGAGGCAGCATACAATGTGATTTGTCATTCACTACATTTAACTTTGAAGGACAAAATATCAAGGTTTCTAGGGAACCTAGAACCCCACACATGATTGAGGAAGAAGAGGACACCATGAACTACTTTTCAGATACTGACATTAATGCTTTCAGGGTCGAGGATAAGGAAATAGAGGAAGGTTTTGAATCTACTCTCGTATCGAGTGGTCAGGAGGAATGGACTAACCTTGACAGTTTATGGACTATGTATTTCGATGGAGAAAACTCAAAATAGGGGTCTAGTGCTGGAATATTGCTCATATTTCCAAATGGTAAAACTTTCAAATTCTCATTCACTTTGTTGTTCTCATGTACAAATAATGTTGCAGAGTATGAGGCTTTGTTAATTGGCCTAAGGTTAGAATCAAGACATGGCATGAAGTGCTTAAAAGTGGTGGATGATTTTGAATTGATAATTTCCCAAGTTAGGTCAAAGAATGCATCAAAGAACTAGAAGTTAAAATAGTACATAAATGTAGTATGGGATGAAATTGAAAGCTTCAATGCTTTTAACATTTGTTGGATGGAAAGAAGTTAGAATAGAATGGCTGATCTATTAGCTAATGTGGCTCTAAGGCCAGAAGACATTACATATGCAGACATATCTAATATAGAGGTTCAAGCTAGACCTTCTATCCCTGACAATGTGGAAAATTGGCAAGTTTTTTCTGATGACCAAGACATTTTGAGATTTTTGCAATGTGAATCTCATACTGGTGACAAAGAGATGGATTTTAGTGCTTATGTTGATATAGTAAGTGGTAAAGAAGTTTTTTTTGGAAAGGAAGTGCTGCAATTGAAATCAAATAGAATCCCTAAGGGATTAGTTTCTCTACAGAGGGCATTTGACAATAAAGACAAATTTTTCTCAACTAATACCGATAAATCAAATGATCTTGAGGAAATCAATTTGGGAACAAGAATGGTTCCTAAGAAGGTTTACATTGGCAAGTATCTATCCCCTAAAACTAGGAAGAATTTGATTGATCTCCTCAGGAGGTTTAGACATTTTTTTGCATGGTCTTACAAAGACCTCCAAGCTTATAGAGAGGACCATTTTCAACATTAAATCCCATTACAAGAGGGTACTAAACCTTTTAGACATAAGTTGAGACCTGTTAATCCTACTTTGGCATTGAAGATGCAGGGAGAGCTTAAGAAAATGATAGATGCTGGGATAATTAAGCCTATTAGGCATTCCACTTGGGTCTCAAATCTAGTTCCTATCAGGAAAAAGAATGGTGATATCAAACATTGTGTTGATTTTAGGAACTTAAACATAAATTCCTTAAAAGACAACTATGGTTTACCTAATATGGAAAATATGTTGCAAAAGGTAACAAGGTCAAAGTTGATGTCCATGATGGATGGCTTCTCTAGATATAATTAGGTCATGGATAAGGAATCAAAACAATTCAAGACTACATTTACTACCCCTCGAGGGACATATGTGTATGTAAGAATGCATTTTGGATCAAATAATGCTAGTGCCACTTTCCAGAGAGCTATGGATGTAGCTTTTTCTGATTTCATTGACAAATTTTGTTAGAAAGTAAAGTCCACCAAGATAACTAAGAGGGGGGGAGGGGGTAAATCAGTTATCAGATGATTATAACTTTTATCAACTTCAACGACATTAAACCATGTAAGAAGTATAATTACTAACCATAGAAAGATATTCATACACAATAACACAATGACACAAGATATGTTGACTAGGGAACCTCTTAATCAAAGAGTAAACCCCGGTAGGAATGATGCCCACAAAAGATGCACTAATATGAATATCCCTTGTGAAAGGATGGACTCTGTTAGGAGTCTTATGAAATACATTTAGTACATATGAATCCCTGTTAGGAGATTTTGAATCCCTGTTAAAAGATTCTAACCCTATAAAGAGTTATGGAAGATAGAAGGACCCACTTCCCAAATAGCTTCAGGGTAAGATCACTGAACACACTATCCAAATAATCTTTGTATTACTCAATAGAATAATATGTTACCTCTTCTCTGACTATGCCAAACCGCACTCACTATTACACCAGATCTCAATTTCAGATCTTTGTACCTCGCATGTCTTCCTTTACAAATTTGATTTCATACTTAGCTCTTTTCTTCACTTAATGCATAAAACATCACACTCAACCACACTACAAGGAAATGCATTCCTTCCTTTATACCACACTCAAATAATTACAAATGAGTTGGCATACAATTACAACATAAAAGTTTCCACGTGCTATATCAAAATTACACAAAAATGTCAGCTTCCAACTACAATAATTCTTCACTCGTGTGACCTCAAATTTTGTGCTATCATCCATGCCATTATCAATGTGTCTTCAACTTTTTTTTAACTGCTCAAAACCAAATTCCATCCCGATTAGGAGATATCATCTGATTCCCACAAATCAGTACTCAGGAACACTGCCTGAATACTGCTTCCACAAAGATGCTCATAACTTCCATAAATAATTTAATTATTATCTATGATCTTAACCATAGACATGTAACATATCAAGGAGTATATCCTAAACATTGCATAGCTCCAACTACAATAACCCACATCCACTAATCCAAACTCTATCTGCTTCTCTGCAAGTCTCTGGGAAATCACTATGTTGACATCAATGACAATCATAGTCATGAATGCAACAAAAACTGCTATAGAATGGATAAAAAATGTTTAGCATTCATTCCTAACAATCTCTCCCATTGGCATTGATGGAAACATAGATGAAAAAATATCCAATGTTCCAAAAATCCAATACTGCAACACTGTTGCTCTGAAAATGCTTCAAGTCTTCTGCATCAATCAAATCTTGCTTTGTTATCCTATTCAGTTCTCTCCAATAGATCTTTTAGATGGTTTTTCATGTATACTTCTCCCCCATTGACATCAATGATAGAAATTTCATCATTATGTCAACACTAAATCCAATGTCAAAAGACACTATTTAGAAAATACATTCACTAGAGTCCTCATGACTCAGCTTAGATACACATACTCCCCCATAGAGGAAGTACCAACATCCAATCCAAGAGAAAGATAAGGCTCATATACTACTAGATGGATGCAACCAACTGCATCACTTTTCAAAAGTAGGCTGGGGCATAACCCCAAGCATACCTCTTAGATACTCAAATGTATCCTTAGGAAAAGGCTTTGTGAATATATCTTCTATCTTCTCCTTTGTACTTATGTACTCAAGTCTGACTTCTTTCTTAGCAACTTTCTCTCTTACAACATGATACTTAATCTCTATATGCTTTGTCTTAGAATGTAATACAAGATTCTTAGACATACTAATTGTGCTGGTGTTGTCACAATGTATGACAACAGGTTCAACAAACTTTATTCCAATATCCTTTAGCATTTGTTCATCCAAATTATCTGGTTACAACTGTTTGCTGCTGCTACATATTCTGCTTCTACTGTGCTTTGTGAGATACACTTATTCTTCCTGCTTATCCAAGAAACCAATCTTCCTCCAAGGAAAAATGCTCCACCACTGGTGCTTTTCTTATCATCAACACTGCCTCCCCAATCAGCTTCTATATAGGCACATAGGGTAAAATCATTAAATTTTTCATACCATAATCCATAGTCCATTATGCCTCTTAAATATCTCATTATCCTCTTTACTATTTCATAATGTGATTCTCTAGGTTCAACTTGAAATCTTGCTACAATTCCAATTGAATGTGCTATATCAAGTCTTGTATGAGTCAAATACTACAATCCTCCAATCATAGATCTATATTTCTTCTGTTCCACTATAAGAGACTCATTTGTGATAGATAAATTATGTCTAGTCACCATGGGTGTTCCAACTATTTTACAATTCTCCATTCCAAATATTTTCAACAAGTCATTCAGGTACTTTGTCTGACTTACAAAGATACCATCATTGTTTTGTGTTATCTGTAATTCTAGAAAGTATTTCATTTCACCAATCATAGTCATTTCAAATTCAGTCTTCATTTCATCAGCAAATTTGTCACTAGCTTCATCTTCTCCTCCAAAGATAATGTCATCAACAAAAATAAATATAACCAACAAACCATTTTCAATTTCTTTTATGTACAGATTTCTATCAGCTATTCCTTTTGTAAATCCCAATTTTAACAAATACTTATCCAGTCTTGCATACCAAGTTATAGGTGCTTGTTTCAGTCCATATAAACCTTTCTTTAGTTTACATACCATGTCTCCTTCTTGAGTCAAAGGAAAACATTTAGGCTGCTCAATGTAGACTTCTTCTTCCAATTCTCCATTTAGAAATGCTAACTTCACATCCATCTGATATACTTTGAATTTCTTGTAAACTGCATAAGCCAAAAACATTCTTACTACTTCAATTCTTACAATAGGTGCAAAGGTTTCTTCATAGTCAATTCCTTCTTTCTGTGAGTAACCCTTACATACCAATCTTGCTTTGTTTCTTACTACTTCTCCTTGTTCATTCATCTTGTTTCTGAATACCCATTTAGTTCCAATAACATTCTTGTCTTTAGGTGTAGGGACCAATTCCCATGTCTTGTTCTTTTCAATTTGATCTAGTTCTTCTTTCATAGCATTAGTCCAACTTTCATCTTCACAAGCTTCATTAGTAGTCTTAGGTTCAATTTGAGAAATCAAACATAACTATTCTTGTACCTTATTTTGAGTTAGAACTCTTTTGATGCTTCTAATAATTTGTCCAATTGGATGATTTCTTAACAAACTCTTCCTAGGTGTCACTGTCTCAGATCTCACTTTAGATGTGCGTTCTTTAATGACTTCACTATGGCTTTCATTCAACAAATCACTGTCAATTTCATAAAATAATTTAGTAGATCTAGAGTTAGGTTTAGGATGAGCTTCTTCATCTGATTCATAATTAAGCATTCTTTCCTGAATTTTGAACTTTCCATCAACTTTACCATTTGTGCTTTCAACAATAGTTTTAGTTCTTTTATTGTAACATCTATAGGCTTTTCTTTCCAAAGAATATCCAAGAAATATACCTTCATCACTTCTAGGATCAAACTTTCCAATATCATCATCTCTCTTTATATAACATTTACTTCCAAATATTCTAAAATACTTAACTAAGGGTGCATGTCCAAACCATAATTCATAGGGTGTCTTGTATGTGTCTACTCTGATTTATACTTTGTTCATTGTATACATTGTTGTGTTCACCGCTTCTCTCTAGAATATCTTCACCAAATCATTCTCAAATAACATAGCTCTTTTTGCTTCAGTCACTGATCTGTTTCTTCTTTCTGCAATGCCATTTTGTTCAGGTGTTCTAGGGGCTGAATATTGTCTCTTAATGCCATTTTCTTCACAAAATGTGTTAAACTCTATAGAAGTAGATTCTCCACCTCTATCAGATCTCAAACATTTGATCTTCATTCTAGATTCATTCTCAATTTTATTCTTAATAATGTTAAACTTATCAAATACTTTAGATTTTTCTTTAAGAAATGCAATCCACATCATTCTTGTAAAATCATCAACAAGAATCATAAAATACCTTTCTCCATAGAATCCTCTAGTCCTGGTAGGACTGCTCAAATCTATATGAACAATCTCCAACTTTTTTGTAGATGTAAAATTCTTATTGGGAAAAGAACTTCTCTTCTATTTAGCCATTACACATTCTTTGCAAATAATGTTAGTAGGCTTCATAATTTTAGGCAAATCTCTTACTGCAAGTGTAGTACTTACTTTCACAATGTTGTCAAAGTTTATATGAAAGAACCTTCTATGCCATTACCAACTGTCATCAATCTTAGTAATCAAACATGTCATCTCAGTAGGATTCAACTGAAATAAATTACCTCTGGTTCTAGATCCAATTCCAATCAGATTTCCATGTTTATCCTTTTTCACACAAGTTTTCTCAGTAAACCAAACTTGATATCCTTTATCAACTAACTGTCCAACACTCAAAAGATTATGTTTCAATCCAACCACAAAATAAACATCATCAATACTAGTCTTTCCATCAAGAGTAATAGATCCTATACCTTTAATCAAACAAAGTGCATTGTTTCCAACTCTAACAACTCCTCCATCATATTAATTAAACTTTATGAACTTTTTCATGTCTCCAGTCATATGATGTGAACAACCACTATCTATAATCCAATCAGCTTTCCTTTCAACTTGAGAAACTAAGGATTTTTCTTCCTTAACATTAGTCTCAGGATTCTCTTCTTTAATTGCTACAAATTCTATGTCATCATTATTCTTAATATCACTTTCACTTAAAGTTCTTTCTATACTAGCTTCAAGATCTTCATCATTAGCATAATAACATTCCTTAGATCTTCTAGGTTTGAAATTGTTTCTATACTTTTTAACTCTCTTATGACATTTAGATGCAAAATGACCATATTCTTGACAAGTCCAACATTTAAATATTTTCTTACCATCTAGTTCTCTTTTCACAAGAAAGGCAATACCTTCTTCAGTCTTCTTGTCTTCTTCATTTCTGGATCTATTGCTGCTAGCATAATCTCCCCTCACACTGATGCTTCTTGACAAAGTAGGGTGAACACTAAGAGCACTGAATGTTATCTCAATTCTAGGTAAGTCTCCTAATAATCTCAGGTTCATTTCTTCTGCTTCCAATCTTCCAAGAAGAGTCTCTCTTGTAAAGTTTGTAGTATAAGGTATAACTTTTTCAATCATTTGTGTTGTCTTCATAAATACAGGGGTCAATGTCCTCAGAATTTTCCATATCACTTCATTCTCTATCTTTGTTCCTCCACAATATTTTATACCTGTAATAATTTATGACATTCTACCAATATAGCTTCTAATAGATTCATCTTCCAAAATTCTTATATCTTCAAATGCACATATCCAATTATGTAATATAACTCTTTTTGCATGTTCATCACCTTCAAAAGTAGAGTGTAAAGCATTCCAAATTTCATGAGATTTTTTCAAAGAGTTTACCTGACTATACTCATTCTCTGGAAGGACTATCAAAAGTGCTTCTCTTGCAAGTATGTTACACATGAATATATCTCTCTCATCAGTAGTACATGTTTCAAGATTGTCCTCTTCAATGATAGTCTTACCATTCTTTGTAATCAACCAATAACCTAGTCCTAAACATAGTAGGTGTGTCTTCATCTTTTCTTTCCAGCTGTCAAATTTTACTCCATCAAACTTAGGGCTTTCTTTCTTGAAATTTTCCATGGATCTCTTTAAGCTATTAAACTTCCTTTTCAAGGACCTACCACTCTGATGCCAATTGTTAGAAAGTAAAGTCCACCAAGATAACTGAGAGGGGGGGCTGAATTAGTTATCAGATGATTATAATTTTTATCAACTTCAACAACATTAAACCATGTGAGCAATATAATTACTAACCATAGAAAGATATTCATACACAATAACACAATGACACAAGATATGTTGACTAGGGAACCTCTTAATCAAAGAGTAAACCCCAATGGGAATGATGTTGACAAAAGATGTACTAATATAAATATTCCTTGTGAAAGGATGGACTCTGTTAGGAGTCTTATAAAATACATTTAGTACATATGAATCCCTGTTAGGAGATTTTGAATCCCTATTAAAAGATTCTAACCCTATTAAGAGTTATGGAAGATAGAAGGACCCACTTCCCAAATAGCTTCAGGGTAAGATCACTAAACAAACTATCCAAATAGTCTTTGTATTACTCAATAGAATAATATGTTACCTCTTGTCTAACTGTGCCAAACCACAGTCACTGTTACACCAGATCTCAATTTCAGATATCTGTACCTCACATTTCTTCCTTTAAAAATTCACTTTCATACTTAGCTCTTTTCTTCACTTCATGCGTACATCACACTCAACCAAACTACAACAAGGAAATACATTCCTTCCTTTATACCACACTCAAATAATTACAAATGAGTCAGCATACAATTGCAACATAAAAGTTTCCACACGCTACATCAAAATTACACAAAACTATCAGCTTCCAACTATAATAATTCTTCACTCATGTGACCTTGAACTTTGCGTTGTCATCCACGTCACTATCAATGTGTCTTCAACTTCTCTTTAACTACACAAAACCGGATTCCATCTTGATTAGGAGATATCATCTGATTCCCACAAATCACTACTCAAGAACACTACCTGAATATTGCTTCCACAAAGATGCTCATAACTTCCATGAATAAATGAATTACTATCTATGCTCTTAAGCATAGACATATAACATATCAAAGAGTATATCCTAAACACTGGATATCTCCAACTACAATAACCCACATGTACTAATCTAAACTCTGTCTGCTTCTCTACAAGTCTCTGATAAATCATTGTGTTGATAAAAATGTGATGCAGGAGCATCCTAGGTGTAAGAGCAATCTTGCATCACCCAAAAATATTTCTATTTTTGTATTCAATAAGGGCTATCTTGTGCAGAGTTGCTATTTATGGAAACTTGCTATTTTTTAGTAAATTGGTCTTACGATCTCAGAATGTCTGATTTTACATATGGAGGTTCATCTCAGTCATATCAGCCTGCCAGCAAAGTTTCATGACCAGATCAAGTGTAGTTTTGAAGATATTGAAGATTTTCGGTATTGGCAACAAGGTACAGAAACTTTGAACTTAGTTTTGAAGGCTTTAGAGGCCCCAGATGAGGTTGAAAATTTGGATGATAGGTTCTTTGTGCCAATCAAGCCTGTAGAGCACTTTGTGGCATTTCGAGAATGGGGTTATAATAGCCAATCAGGTCAATGGGCGATGACTTATGGTCCTCGGGAGTTGGGTCACCTGAAATGGCAGAAAATAATTTTTCTTCAAAATTTTTGTTTGGGTTTCAAAACTTATTTTGAGCCGACTTTGATGTAATAAATTGTAACATAAAATAATTCTAAGTTTGGTCGGCCCTAAGGGATAAATTTCTAGAACCTTCTCGGGCGGTGGAAATCGCCTATATAAAGAAGGCCCGTAGTGTTGTCTAGGGTAGTTCTGGGTAGTAGATCTAGGTATTGATTCAAGGCTTTGTCCTATAGAATATTGTAAGGGAATGCCCATGTGGCTTTGCATATTGTAATTATGAAAGTTTGTAATTCCACATTTGTGGAGATAATAAGAAGCCAATTTTCTGTTCTTGCATATTATTGTTGTTGTTTCTCTATTTCTGTTATGTGTTTGTGGTATTAAGGGGAGCACCCTTCATCAAGTGGTATTAGAGTAGGAATTCCTGAGTGTGTAAATAGATCACTGACTGTGAGGCAGTTTGCACTAGGATCATGGTTAGGGTTTCAGCGCGCATCGCTAAAATGCCTCCATGAAGAGAATGTGGCGGAAGAGATGGTGCTATGACACTTGAGGTTAGGGAGTTGCAGAGACAAGTGCAAGCATTGCAAGAAGAGATTTGTAGAGGAATGAATCTTAATGTTAGAGATGAAAGCGAGGATGAAGCCAAAGAAGAATATCAAGAAGGAGAAGCTGAAGTTGTGAATCAGGAGGAAGAAAGACTTTTTCAGGTGATTTCCAAGATTGGGAAAAGACTTAAGATTGAGGTTCCTACATTTTTTGGAAATCTTAACCTAGAGGAATTGATCGACTGGATCAATGAATGTGAGGAATATTTTGAGTATGAAGATGTTGAGGATCCTGATAGGGTCAAATTTGTAAAGGCCAGACTGAAAGGTCATGCGAAGATTTGGTGGCAAGAGATTCAATTGGAGTGAAATAGAAGAGGGAAAGATAAAATCACAAGATGGGATCAGATGGTGGATAAATTGAAGAGACAGTTCATTCCTATTGATTATGAGCTTGACCTACTAAAGAAAATGCAAAGTTTAAAGCAAGCAAGAAGATCTGTTTAGGAGTATATAGAGGAGTTCCATCGACTCCTCATTAGAACAGGCCATGCAGAAGCTGATAAGGAGAAAGTTGCCTGATACCTTAATGGGTTAAGGCTAAGCATTTAGGAGGAGTTGAATCTAGTTTGAATGAATAGTATTGAGGAGGCATACGAGTTTTCCCTAATTGTAGAGGAAAAGCTGAACAAGAAGTTTGAGAGTAGACAAAATGGAAGAGGTCATGGTGGAAGATCTGGTGGACAGTCATATGGTGGCCAAAATGAAGATTTGAAAAAGAAGGATGAGGCCAGTAGTAGCCAAAATCAAAGAGGAAACAATTCCAATCATTTCCAAGATCAGAATAATAGAGATCAGAGAGGAAGAGGAAGAGGAAGAGGAAAAGGTTCAGGAAGAGGAGGCTTCTATGGAACATGTTTTCACTATGGAGAAGAAGGTCATAGGGCATTTGAATTTCCTTAGCACCAAGGCAGAATAGACAGGAGAAATGAAGGCCAGGCCAGACTTGAACATGTAGATGAAGATGCTAGATCATCAAATTCTAAAGATGTTGAAAGAAGAGAAATGCTAATTAACAGAAGAATCTTGCTGAGTGGTGAGAATGAACCTGAACAAAGGAGGAGCCTATTTCCCACTAGATGCAAGTGTGAGGGTAAATGTTATGATGTGATTATCGATAGTGGAAGCACTAAAAATTTGGTGTCAGAAGAGATGGTGACAAAGTTGAAGCTCAAGTGACAGAAACACCCACATCCATATCGGATTGCCTGGGTGCAGGATGACCACAAGGTAATGGTCAGTGAACAGTGCCTGGTAAAGTTCAAGATTGGTGGGTACCAAGATGAAGTACTATGTGATATCATCTCTATGGATGCATGTCATATGTTGTTGGGTAGACTGTGGTAGTTTAACAGATGTGCTATACATGATGGTTGTGTGAATACCTATTCCCTAACAAAGGATGGAGTGCGACATAAGCTAAAGCCATTGAAGGAGACCGAAGAAAAGGTATGTGGTAATGCAAGAATAACATTTGTTGATGGAAGAAAATTCCTAGATGGTATGAGGCATGAGCATGTGTGTTTTTCTTTAATTCCAAAAGTTGGTAAAGAAGAAGGAGAGGATGTACCTGTAGAGGTTGCAGATTTATTGAATGAGTTTTAGGATATTGTATCTGATAATGTACCTAATGGATTACTACTGGTAAAGAAGATCAGTCATTAGATGGATTTGATTCCAGGAGCCAGTTTGCCAAACAAGGCAGCACACAGAATGACACCAGTAGAAAGTGAAGAGTTGAATAGACAAGTACATGAGTTATTGCAGAAGGGGTTGATTCGAGAGAGTCTGAGTCCCTATGCTGTATGAGTGGTATTAGCACCAAAGAAGAATGGAGAGTGGAGGATATGTACAGATTCCAGATCAATAAACAAGATCACAATCAAGTATAGGTTTCCATTGCCATGAATGGATGATATTATGGATTGTTTGAGTGGGGCTGTGTATTTCTCAAAGATAGATCTGAAGAGTGGATATCACCAGATTCAGATCAGAGAAGGAGATGAATGGAAGACTACCTTCAAGACAAAGGAAGGACTGTATGAGTGGTTAGTCATGCCTTTTGGGCTAACCAATGCACCGAGCACTTTCATGTGACTCTTGAACGAGGTTCTGAAAGAATTCCTGGGAAAGTTTGTCATTGTTTACTTAGATGATATTTTGATCTTGAGAAAGACATTGGAGGAGCATATGATGCATATTCATATGGTGTTTGAGAAGCTAAGAGATGAGAAATTGTTGATTAATTTAAAGAAGTGCAGTTTTGTGAAGAAAGAGTTAGTGTATTTGGGATTTTTAGTTTCAGCAGAAGGTCTAAAAATGGACCCAAAGAAGGTACAAGCTATCCTTGAATGGCCTACTCTAAGGAGTGCTATCGAGGTAAGATCTTTTCATGGTATAGCTAGCTTTTATAGAAATTTTATCAGAAATTTTAGTAGTATTTGTGGACCCTTGACTGAAACAATGAGAGGGGATAGAAATGAGTTTAAGTGGACTAATGGGGCAGAAAAGAGTTTTCAATTGTTGAAACAAAAAGTTACAGAACAACCTATTTTAGCACTTCCAGATTTTAATAAGGTGTTTCAAGTAGATTGTGATGTTAGTGGTACTGCAATAGGAGCTGTTATGAGCCAAGAAGGTAAACCTGTTGCTTATTTCAGTGAGAAGTTAAATGATGCCAAGAGAAAATATTATGTCTATGATCAGGAATTTTATGTTATAGTTCAGGCATTAAAGAAGTGGAGACATTATCTGCTTCCTAAGGAGTTTGTTTTTTATACTGATCATCAAGTGTTGCAATATTTGAATAGTCAAGGAAAGTTGAATTAGAGGCATTTGAAATGGGTTGAGTTTTTGCAGAGTTATACATTTGTTTTGAAACACAGGAGTAGAAAGTCTAATAGGGTTACTGATGCTCTTAGCAGAAGGCAACTATTGCTGATAGAGATGCAGATTGAAGTGGTTGGGTTCAAGGAACTCAAGAATTTATATCCAGAGGATCCTAATTTTGGTGAAGCTTGGAAAGCTTATACAGAACCTGTTACTCTAGACAGGATGAAATGGTTGGATTTTATCATCCAAGATGATATGTTATTCAGAGGGAGTCAGTTGTCAATTCCATGAAAATCTATGAGGGAGAATCTCATCAAGGAGAAGCATAGTGGAGGATTGGCTGGACATTTTGGTCGTGATAAAATCCTTGCTTTGGTTGGTGAGAATTATTATTGGCCACAATTGTAGCAAGATGTGAAGAAGTTTTTATAGAGTTGCAGAGTATGTCAGATGGTGAAAGGAGTGAAGCAAAATACAGGGTTGTATCAACCATTACCTATCCCAGAGAAGCCTTGGGAGGATATCAGTATGGACTTTGTTCTTGGTTTACCAAGGACACAACGGGGACATGACTCAATTTTTGTAGTAGTTGACAAATTTTTGAAGATGGCACATTTCATTCCCTGTAAGAAGACTAATGATGTTGTTCATGTAGCAGAATTGTTTTTCAGAGAAGTGGTGAGACTACATGGTTTGCCAAAGACCATAGTTTCAGATCGAGATACTAAGTTTGTTGGATATTTCTTGTGGACATTGTGGAAGAAGTTGAAGATAGATTTGAAGTTCAGTTCATCACATCATCCACAAACTGATGGATAGATAGAGGTGGTGAATACAAGTTTGGGAAATTTGCTAAGATGTTTGGTTGGAGATAAGCCAACAGGATGGGATTTGATTTTACCATAGGCAAAATTTGCATACAATAATTTTGTTAACAGGAGCATTGGTAAATCACCATTCTAGATTGTATATGGAAGTAGTCCAAGAAAAGCATCTGAGTTGAGAAATATAGATAAAGGAGAAATAAGTAGTGCTAAAGCTGAGGATTTTGCAGAACATTTGAAGAACATCCATGAGGAGGTGAGGAAGCATATTATCAAGATGAATGTGCAGTATAATACTAAGGTAGATGAGAAAAGGAGGTATAAGGAATTTCAGGTTGGGGATGAAGTCATGGTTCATTTGCGGAAGGAGCGGTTTCCAGTTGGTACATATAACAAGCTGAAAATGAAGAAGTTTGGACCATGTAAGATATTGAAGAAGCATGATTCAGGAAATGCATATGAGGTAGGATTACCTACTGAGCTGAATATTTCACCAGTGTTTAACATTTCAGATTTGACAGAGTATCATGAAGGAGGTGTTGAAGATGAGGTTGCAATAGCACAGTGGAGTATTCCAGCAACCAGTTTAGATATCAAGGAGATTGAATACATACTAGACAGTTGTGTTGGTAGAAGCACAAGGACTAGGACATATGAAAAGTATTTGGTCAAATGGAAAGGATGACCTATTGAAGATTCATCATGGCTAACAAAGGAGGAGGTTAACCATCT
Source organism: Chamaecyparis obtusa (assembly GCA_027943335.1). NCBI lineage: Eukaryota > Viridiplantae > Streptophyta > Pinopsida > Cupressales > Cupressaceae > Chamaecyparis > Chamaecyparis obtusa. The sequence continues at coordinate 219,300 of BSBK01006525.1, forward strand.
TGGTTTTTCTCTGCACACCTGAGTTGTGATAGGGTCACTTCTCAAATTACCCTAGGTGTCTGATGCAGGAGCATCTTGGGTGTAAGAGCAATCTTGCATCACCCAAAAATATTTCTATTTTTGTATTCAATAAGGGCTATCTTGTGCAGAGTTGCTATTTATGGAAACTTGCTATTTTTTAGTAAGTTGGTCTTACGATCTTTGAATGTTTGATTTTACATATGGAGGTTCATCTCAGTCATATCAGCCTGCCAACAAAGTTTCATGACTAGATCAGGTGTAGTTTTGAAGATATTGAAGATTTTTGGTATTGGCAGCAGGGTACAAAAACTTCGAACTCAGTTTATAAGGCTATAGAGGCCCCAGATGAGGTTGAAAATTTGCGTGATAGGTGCTTTGCGCCAGTCAAGCTTGTAGAGAACTTTGTGGCATTTTCAGAATGGGGTTATAATAGCCAATCAGGTCAACGGGCGATGACTTATGGTCTTCGGAAGTTGGGTCACCTGAAATGGCAGAAAATAATTTTTCTTCAAAATTTCTATTTGGGTTTCAAAACTCATTTTGAGCCAACTTTGATGTAATAAATTGTAAAATAAAATAATTCTAAGTTTGGTTGGTCCTAAGGGCTAAATTTTAAGAACCTTCTCAGGTGGTGGAAATTGCCTATATAAAGAAGGCCCGTAGTGTTGTCTAGGGCAGTTCTGGGTAGTAGATCTGGGTATTGAGACGAGGCTTTGTCCTACAGAATATTGTAAGGGAATGCCCATGTGGCTTTGCATATTGTAATTCTAAAAGTTTTTAATTCCACATTTGTGGAGATAATAAGAAGCTAATTTTCTGTTCTTGCATATTATTGTTGTTGTTTCTCTATTTCTGTTATGTGTTTGTGGTATTAAGGGGAGCACCCTTCATCACAATGATAATCATACTCATGAATGCAACAACAACTGCTACAAAATGGCTGCCAAACATTTAGCATTTATTCCTAATAGATTTATGGTGGTGTATTAGGATGACCTTACAACATTTTCAGCCAAAGAGGAACAACATTGCCAATGTTTGGAAAAATAAATGATCAGAGCTTTAGAGTATGAGGTTTCTTTAAACCCAAAGAAATGTGTCTTTGGTGTTGTGGAAGGAAAGCTTCTAGGCCATATTGTTTCAAAAGATGGGGTGAGAATAGACCATGAGAGGGTTGAAGCTATTGAAAAATTGTCCCAACCAAAGAATGTCAAAGGAGTACAATCCTTTTTAGGACAAGTGAGTGTTTTAAGGAGATTCATTACAAACTTTGTAGATATTAGTATCCTAGTATCAAGGATGTTAAAGAAGGGTGAAAAGGTTGAGTGGAATGATGAGGCATTAGATGCTTTCAAGAATGTCAAATAGGCTATTAAAAATGCTCCAGTATTGAAAACAGCAGATTACAGTAAACCCTTGCAAATATTTTCTTTTGCATTTGTCCACAATGTTGCAGTAGTATTAATATAGAAAAATGCAGAGGAATTTGAGCAGCCTATTTCCTTCTTTGGCAAAAATTTACAGGTAGCTGAATTAAATTATGACATTATTAAAAACAAATCCTATGCCTTGGTTAAAGTTATCAAAGTATTTGGATGCTATCTGGTTGGGGCTACAATTATTGATTGTCTCGAGTGCTGTAGTCAAAGATATTTTGGTCCAACGGGAAGTTTCAGGAAGAAGGTGTATATGGATCAATAGGATCCAAGAATTTAATATTGATATTCATATGACAAAGGTGGTGAGAGGATTAGGACTTGCAAAGCTAATGGCCCAAAGCAATTTGGCTACAAATCAGATAAATATATTAGAAGAAGAACAAAGACCTTTTGTTTGCAATATGGATTGTTGTGAATGGTATAAGGACATTGTTGGGTACCTACAAAGAATGATCCTACCTCCTAAAATGGATGACAAAAAAAGGAGGACTATTAGTCTCCATTTCATAAAAATTGTAATCGTAGGTGGTGAGTTATGGTGGAGAAGAAATGAGGGGGTCTTGCTCAAATGTGTAGATCAAGATAAATCCAAAATATTACTAAATGAAATGCACAATGGAGTTTGTGTGGGACATTATATAGAAAAGACCACAATACATAAGATTATTAGATCAGGTTTTTGATGTCCAACACTTTTTAAAGATGCCCACCAATTTGTAAAAAGATGTGACCCCTATCAAAGGTTTGGTGGAAAACTCAAATTCAATGGGAATTTACCTCTCAGATCTGTTGTAGTGCAAGCCCCTTTCCAAAAGTGGGGTATGGATTTTATTGAAGATATTTCTAATAAATCTAGTGGTGGATATTCTTATATTTTGGTAGCAATAGATTACTTCACAAAGTGGGTTGAAGCAATCCATTCTAGAAAAGCAACTAGTAAAGTTGTAATGGACTTTATGATGCAAAATATTCTTACTAGGTTTGGCTACCCAGAAACTATGGTGGTAGATAATGAAATGTGTTTCAGATTAGAGGAGTTTGTTGATTTTTGTTAAGAAAATGGTATCAAGATTTCATACTCATCTCCTTATCATCCACAGGGAAATTGTTGGGCTGAATCCAGTAATAAAATCTTGATTAAGATATTGAAGAGAGTACTGGATAAGAATAAAAAGGCTTGGGATTCAAAGTTATTGCAAGCATTATGGGCTAGCAGAGTTAATGTAAAAAAGGCAATAGGATGCACCCCTTTTGACTTAGTCTATGGAATCAATGCAAGATTTCCCTACAATAATTTGTTGCAAATGTACCAATTCATCCAAATATATGATAGTGATTTGGAAGATGAAATGACAATCAGAATTAATGATTTGATCTAGCTAAATGAAGTAAGAGGTGATGCACATACAAGAAATGAAAGGATTCATGCCCAGTGTAACATCTTATATGAAAAAAGGACTACTCACATAAGTTTTGTAAATGGTGATCTTGTGTTGATGTGGAATGAAAGATTGAAAAGTAAAAGAAAACATGGAAAATTTGATCCCATTTGGCTAGGCCTTTACATCATTGAAAAAAATTGGTGAATAAGTTCTTACATATTAAAAAATTTGATAGGAGAACTCATGGAGTTTCTAGTTCATGGGCAATTTTTAAAGCTTTATTTCTCCTAATATTTTCTGACTTGTCAAGAAGTTTAGTTTAGGGTTTTGTGTACAATAGTTTATTTTTCGGTCGGCATTTTGTATTGGTCTACTCTTCCATGAGATTCTAGTTTTCTTATTCTATCTGCAAGGGATACATGTCCCCGACTATGAGCCACTGTTAGTACTATTTAAAAAAATATTTGGCCCTCATGCTTTCAAAATTTGATAAACCCTTATTTTTGACATAGCAAGGAGAAAGATGCTGCAAACCCTAAATTATCATGAGCCTTGTTATATTTGAATGTTACTTTTCCATTCACTAAAGTTGCAAATAATGAATGTGCCCTTTAAAATCTTTATAAAGTTGTTCATTCTATGTGTCTGACGGTTAGGTTCTAAGAGGGTCACTTTATTTAGAAATTTCTGCATAGACTTTAGCTTTTCCCATTTTATTTCCTAACTGTTAGATTCCTTTAGATCGTGTGGCTGTTGCTTTATCTCAAGATTCTTGGTTGTTAGACTTTCTGACATGCGATTTAGCAACAATGTGATACCTATCTAGGTGGGCCCACTTTCAAGGTTGTTCTATCATTAACTTGCATATTGCATTAATGGCTGTCGTGATACTACTGAGGTAAGTTGACCACTCTTTAATCCATGTGCTTTAGTGACAAACATTTGATTAAGTTGGCTATTGACAAGGATAGAGCTCTGACACTTTAGTTTTCATGGCAACCTTTTTGAATTGACATCTATCTGGGGTGATGTAATGCAATGGGGTCATGTCCTTCTGAAGATTAAAGTTCAGACAAATCTTATGGCTATCGTTCTATCAATAAAGGAAGCTAATCAATTTTTAAGGTTTAAGTTGTAGTGACAACTATCTGATCTTCCACATATTTCAGACTATGAAGTGGGTCCTCAATCACCAAGTCATGATGGTGTGTTTGTTTTTTATTGGTGAAGTTGGTGTGTGATATGAAAGTTGTCAGTGGGTCTGAAGTCTCCAAATGTTTCCACATGTTTATTTTCATAGTGAGGTCACTGATTTTCAAAGATGATAAAGATTTGTTAGTTTAAAGAGAATCTATGGTGGTCACATTACCAGAGTTGAAAGATGCTCAAATTTTATGCTTCTGAAATAGCGACAGGTTGACACCTGTCCAACCCGATCAAAGTTAAAGTAAGTTATGGGTTTCTACACATGGGTAAATTTGAAATGTTCTGATTGGTCAAGAACTAAACTAGGGAAAGTGTTAAATGGTTATGACATGGTCATTACCAGCCATTCGTTGCACCAAAAATAAATAGGATCAATGGTTATTATTCAAATTTTGTTTTGTGATGGTTGTTTCACGTCTTGTGAACATTGAAGCTGCCAATTTTTAGAAATGGTAGACTTAATGAATTTTGTGTGGGTTTTGTTAGCACTTGATAACTTTTTCATGGCTCTAGCTTTTTTTTGCCAATCTCTGCAGTTGTTTTTAGGTCTCTGGCTCAAACCCTAGGTGAATTGTTTTGAAAAACTAGCCATTGTAGTGAAAAAGCCCTAAGTGTGCCCTAGCTTGGTTCTAATTTCATGTTACTTTTTGGGTCACTTAGAAAACTCTTAAAAGCATGTGCTAAATTTTTACCCCTTTGTTGCATGATCACATGAACCTTTTTCATGTCATGTGATCTTGTGACTAAAGGTTTTATTTCAAAACCCTTTAATATTTCCCTATGCCTAGGTTTCCCCAGTTAATTTTTCCTAAGTTTGGAGCCCGACGGTGCTTTAATTTTTCCTAAGTCAGCACCTTAATAATTCCTATGTTCTGGCTTAGTCTTTCTTGGGCCCATTACTCTGACACCATATCAATCTGATGGTTGTCGTAAAAGCGCAAGAGATTTGTCAGAGCTTTGCGGTCTTGCGATATCCATTGATTCTGTTTATGACATAGCACTTCAAACGGGTGGGTCCAATGACATGTAGATACAAATGGCAGTCTATGATTGGTCCACAGGTGAATGACTAGATATGCTATTAGTGGGACCTAAGTTTTTCACTTGTCAGAGGGTCCTAACATTGTCAGTGAATCGATGATGGGCATATGATCTTATGGGATATGTCAGAGGCTTGAGATTATACGCCAGCCATCCGATCTCTTGTGTGATGTAATCTTTTATTTTAAGCGGGTCCACTACCAAGTATGCTTATTTGTCATTCTCTAATTGGTCCACATAGTGTGACTGGGCATGTTGTCAATGGGGTTGAGGATTTCCAAGGTTCAGTGGGTTCTGACACTTGCAGAGAATCGACGGTCGGTGTGTAATCTGATGGGTTTTTTCTAACATATGCAAAGATGCGCTGATCATTGATTTCATATCCTATCAAGGGGTTGTTAGGGTAGGGAAAGATTCTTAATCTGATAGTTGTCTCATAATCTGAAGGAATCTAGGAGTTCTATGTGAAGATGAGACAACCATCGATCTTCTTGATGCGGGCCTGGTAAATCTTCTCAGTCTTTTGGCAGCTTAGATAAAATTCTGGCGGTTTTGACAAATGCTTTCTTTGTTTGCTAGTTTGTGTGATGTTTTGGTGAGGGGTATAATGACTTAGCAATTTGGTGAATAGTGTTCATGTGATAGCTAAATGATTTAGCAGTGCTCTCAAAATCTCACGAATGGGTGAAGGCTTTTTTAGTCATGTATTTGCCAGATTATTATGTAGTAAAGAACATAACCCAGGAAAAGGGAGATGCATCTAACGGTCACAATATAAGCCAAGTTCAAATTTGAATGTGAGCTATTGATATGTCAATAAGTGCCATAAAGTAGCCATTCTCTGTAGATTTGAAAATTTGAACACTTCCCAGTGACAGAAAGGACCAGAATTGAATGTTTCGATGGCCGAACTTAATAGAAATGATTTGTAGTTGTTGTGGTGTGGTCCAGTAAGTCTGATGATTATCTGTAGGGAGTTTTTTGCCATGGGGGAATGAATAAATGGTGCTCGAGGCATGTTGCAGGGGTCAAATCAGATGAATTTGTAGGAATTTCTTGATCTTCAGGACATTTCCAAATGAGTTACCATAAGTGAAGATTGAATTTTAGATTTGATTGCTCAGGGTTGCTTGGTTTCCCTCTAGTGTATTAATTTCTGATCTATTTGAATTGTTTTGGTGGGTGGAAACCCTAACCCTTACCCTGGTTATCCATAGCTTGTTACATCCTAACTTGTGTGGGATTCCAAGGTAACCAGTGGTATATAATTATGTTGTTTTTTATTTTGAAGGGTTCTAGTTTTGAAGTTCAGAATGAGTCCCCACTTTCTGATTCTAGTGTTTTGTAATAATTGTTGACTTGGTGTTTGTTAATGAAAGAAGAAAGTTGCAGATCTAAGCTATAATTTGCAAGTAGGGTGTCTTGTGATTCATTGTATACACAGAAGGAATTCATCATACTTAATACAAATATCTGGTTCTTATCTCTCCTTTGTGTCAAGTCAAGTAAGGTTTGAGTTTTCTAGCTCATTAGATATTGTTTTTATGTAGGTACCTTCACTCTTGAGTTCTGATCTAGGATTGGATTAAAATATGCTCTAGGTGGGATATGGGTTTGCTCTTGTCTATGTAAGGATGTGTTGTAAGCAGTAAAGATTAGGATAAATGTATTTATGGCTATGAATTCCCTGATATCCTCAAATTTGTGTGTCTTTGTGTCTGAGAACTCTTGCCCAATGGATGAGGCACTCACCTAAATGAGTATCTCTCTTGTTAATAGACATTGATTAAGGTTATTACATTCCAAAATCTTAAAATCAATAACCTTTTCAAGCTTTAAGTCTTTGGTTATGTGGTTTTGTCACCATATAGTAATGAAGAGTCAATGAATGTGAGGTTAGCATTTAGTACTTTCTTACTATCAATCTATTGTTTAGACCCAGTCTTTGGTGTGTGAAGTATAGTTTTCACTGGGTTAGGTGCACCCGCCTTGGTTTTGTAGAGTCAGAAGTGAAGACAGAAGTCTTGTCCCTATAGTTGGTCTAGTTACCCTAAGATCCTTATACATTTTGGAATTAACCAATCCTAAAATTATCTTAAGGGTATATTAGTAGCCTAAGAGCATAAGCATCCATTTTGAACACCAACAAGATGGCGACTCTATTGGGGATATGTTACACAAGTCTATTCTAACCAGTAGGTCATCATTGGAAGAAATAGGGTTATTCTTGTTCCTTGTCTTGTCTAGCTCATTTGGATATTTGTTAGTGAGGAAATAGTATTGTAAGATTCCCAATATTCCTGGGTGGCAACTCAAACATCTCTATAGTAGTGCTAGTCAGTAGATTTTTATAAAATGAGTTACAGAGGTACTAGGTCCCGGAGAAAGGAGCATCTTGAAAACATAATGGAAGAAGGTATTCCAAGCTCTTCTAGGCCTAGTTAGACAAGGGGAGGAAAGAAGAAATGAAATGTCTCTCATACTTGGAAAAATAAAAAGGATACAAGACAAGAAGCTTAAACCAAGCCTAGTCAAGAAGAAAATATTTTAGAATATGAAGAGGCTGTTGATTTGGGATTGAACCAGTATGAGGATGAATTTCAAGTGGGAGATGATGAGTCTGAGACTACTCTCCCAGAAGAAGAAATCTTTGAAGAGCTCTATGAGTTGGAAAGAAGAGTTCAAGAACAAGTTACTATCAGACAACAAAGAGAAAAAGATAAAGAAGATAGAGTAAGACAAGCAATGATAGGGGCTGATCAACTAAAGAGGTAGTTGTTAGATTTGGAGGCAATTAATTTTATCCCAAAGCCTGAAAGAGTGGAGGAACAACCTATTGTGTATAAAACACATGAAATAACTAGGCCTAGAGATAAAGGCCAATAGAAGGCTGTTGGAGTTCAAATCAATGAACAAGTTCCTGTGGAAAACCCATTAGAGCAAGGGTTGAGATTAGATGCAGACCTTGAGAAGGCTAAAAAGGAAAGAGAAATATTAGATAAATAATTAGAGAAGGTAGAGTTGGAGGCCACTACTGCAGAAATAAGAAAGAAAATTGATTTTCTCAAGCATACCTTAGGACCTTCAAATGTTGATGCTTCCTTTTTGGGGCAAGGTGGAAATCATGGTAACCTTGCAACTTAGACAAATGGCATTCTGGGTGCTGCTAGAATTCTTAATGGTTCAAACATAAGGACATCTACATCTCAAGGAATGGACCCACCACATGGTGTTCCCTTTCATGAAAGGTACAAACAACTTATCTTTTTTGGTATTCCTGGTTATCCTAATGTAATTCCTAATGAAATTAGAAAGAAGCTCCCAAAGTATGCTGGGAACAATGTCATCACATGTGAGGAACATCTAAAAAATTTTATGGATGTAATAGATGATTATAATGTTGAGCCTGATGATGTTGTAATGAAATTATTTGTACAATATCTGACCAAGGATGCTAGGGATTGGTTTAGAGGATTACCTAATGCTAGTATAGGATCTTGGAATGAATTTAAGAATTGTTTCAATCAGTATTATGGAGATAAAACAAATGAGGGTTTTATTTTGAATGAATTCAATAACATAAAGAAAAATTAGAATGAAGAGGTCCTTGAATTTAACATAAGATTCCAAAAGGCTATGCATAGGCTCTTGCAAGTTATTAGATTAGATGACAGAGTGTGTCTTGTGACATACTTAAATGCTTTTGATGCAAAGATGGGTTACCTCTTAAGGGATAATAACCCTAGAAATCTTGGGGAGGCTTACAAGTTGGAAATCAACATAGAAAGTAATAGAAGAATATCAAGAAAATTAGGGAGAAGAGATGATTATAGGCCTCAAGGGAAAAAAAAGAAAGAGATGGGAAGGTCTGCTAATTTTAAGCCAAAGGAGGAGGATAATCTAAACTAGATTTTAAGTGCTTTAGAGGATCTAAAGCCTGATGAAAAAAGAAACAATAAGGTTGCAAAAAATGACCAGCTAGCTCCTAATAATTTTAGCAAGTAGCCAAGAATGCAGAATTACCCATACAATACTCAGTGGAAGGATGGCAAGCCCATTTTTCTAGTTAAAAGGGATATGCCTAATGATAGGATTCCTGATCATTTACAAAGAAATTCAATTAATTTGAATGATGATATCCCATGGTGTACTAATTGTCAATCTCCTCATAGTCCAGAACATTGTGTTATTCCTCTGGATTTATCTGAGAACCAAGAACAAGATAAGCAATATGATAAGAGTGGTTGTGCAATGACTTCTTCACATGCATGGGATGAGGTTGACTATGATGAAGAGGAAGAAGATTTTGATGATGTTGGATTTGGTGCTTTGAAGTGTGAGGAACATGTTTCCTTAAGGAAACCATCTGATGAAGAAATTGCTCAAATCACTGTAGACATGGTCACTCAAGCCAGGAGCAATTACAATCTGAGAAGCAGGACAATTGGAAGCACAAATGGTAAACCAGGTAGTATGTTTATCAAGAAATTAGAAAAGAGTGCACAACAACATGAGGAAAAGGAGAAAGATGCTGATGTTGTCAATAAGGTTAAAGTAAAAAGGAAGATGGGACTTGCTGCAAAACCTCAAGGTAAAGAAAATACACCAGAGATAGTTGTTCCTACAACTGAGAAGGATGATGAGTTTCTACTTAGAGGTAAATTTGACTTGACTGCCCAAAAGGAGGATAAATATGTTACTGAGATTAAGGAAGACATGGGCAACCATACATATGTTCCCATTGATATGACTAAATTGCTTTCACAAATAAATGTCAAGGTTCAATTGTTGGAAATGAGGAGAATAGAGGAGCACAAGGTCAAGGCCTTGGATTGGGTAAATGGTGCCTCTTCTATAAAGGTCCAAGAAATGAACAGAGGTGATAAGCATGTAGCTTCTTTAGATGACGCACCTGATAGTAAAAGTGAAGAAATTGTCTCTAAGATTCCTCAGATATTTTTGAATGCAAATGTTGTGAATGATGCATCCGGGACAGTTGATCATTTTTTCTTGTCCCTTGTGATAAATGGAAAATTATTGAAGAATTGCATGATTGATTCTAGAGCATCAAACACTGTCATGCCAATAGAGATCATGAAGTCACTAGGACTAAAGGTTGATACACCTCATGGGAGATTCCACTCTATGGACTCAAGAGAAGTACTAGTTATTGGTACCATTAAGTCTTTTCCTTATAAATTAGCAGCATTTCCTGACAAACAACTAACTATGAGTGTTCTTGTAGTTGATATTCCTCCTCAATATGGAATGTTATTATCTAGAAAATGGAGTGCTTCTATGGGAGGAAGTATTCAATGTGACATGTCTTTTGCTACTTTTAGCATTGAAGGAGAAAGTGTGAAAGTTTCAAGGGAAGCTAGAACTCCACATATGATTGAGGAGGATGAAGGTGACAACATGAATTGTTTTGTTGACACTGATATTGGTTCTTTCCAAGTTCAAGAGAGAGAAGTGCAAGAAAAGGTCAAGCCTATCCTTCTGGCTGATGATGAAAATAACATGGTAGAAGGTAATGTCTTATGGAATCTGTATTTTGATGGATCAAGTTCTAAGGAAGGTGCCAGAGCAAGAGGGCTATTGATATCCTCATGTGGTAGGAATTTCAAATTTTCTTTCACTCTCTTATTCCTTTGTACAAATAATGTTGCTGAATATCAGGCCCTGTTGATTGGTTTAAGACAAGCATCAAAACATGGAATCAAACATCTTAGGGTAATTGGTGATTCTAAGTTAATAATTTCTTAGATTAGATCAATGTATGCATCTAAGAATCAAAGGCTGAAACAATATAGAAATGTTGTTTGGGATGAAATTGAAGGTTTCAGCACCTTTGGTATTGATTGGGTGGATAGAAGCCAAAATAGGATGGTTGACTTATTGGAAAACATAGCACTAAGGCCAGAGGATATTACCTTTGTAGGGATATCCAGGATTGAATGCAAGTCTCGGCCTTCTATCCTAGACAATGTTGAGAATTGGTAGGTATTTTATGATGATTAGGACATACTAAGGTTTTTGTAGTATGAATATGATTTTTATGGTTAGGAGATGGATTTCAACACTTATGTTGACATAAGAGATGGAAAAGAAAATGTTCTTGGGAAGGAGGTTTTGCAATTAAAATCAAATAGGATCCCAAGGGGATTGGTTGCTCTTGAGAGAGCATTTGATGATAAAAAAAGGGACTTGTTTTACTAAATTTGTTGATAAGGTCAATGATTTGGAGGAAATAAATTTAGGAACAAGTGAAATACCTAAAAATGTTTACATAGGTAAATGTTTGTCCCAAAAGACTAGGAATAATCTGATTGATCTTCTCAAAAAATTTAGACATGTCTTTGCATGGTCTTATGATGATTTGAAAGCCTATAGAGAAGATCTATTCCAGCATGAAATACCATTGAAGGAAGGTACTAAACCTTTTAGGCAAAAGTTAAGGCCTGTAAATCCTACCTTGGTACCCAAAATGCAAGATGATCTCAAAAGGATGATGGATGCTGGCATCATCAAGCTTGTCAGACATTCTACTTGGGTGTCAAACTTGGTTCTAGTTAGAAAAAAGAATGGTGACATTAGGTTATGTGTTGATTTTAGGAATTTGAATGTCAATTCTTTGAAGGACAATTATGGTTTGCCTAATATGGAAAATATGTTGCAGAAGGTCACTGGATCAAAGTTAATGTCCATGATGGATGGTTTCTCTGGATATAATCAGGTCATGGTGAAGGAGTCAGAGCAATTTAAGACTGCATTCACTACCCCTTGGGGAACATAAGTTTATGTTAGAATGCCTTTTGGTCTAACAAATGCAGGAGCTACTTTTCAGAGAGCTATGGATGTGGCCTTTGCAGACTTCATAAAAAAATTCCTAGTGGTGTATCAGGATGATCTCACAGCATATTTAGATAAGGAAGATCAACATTGTGAACATCTTGAGAGCATTTTTATCAGAGCTTTAGAGTATGGGATTTCTTTGAATCGAAAGAAGTGTTCTTTCGGTGTTGAGGAGGGAAAGCTCTTAGGACATATTGTGTCCAAGGATGGAGTGAGAATTGACCCTGAAAGGGTTATGGCTATAGACAAGCTTTCACCACCTAGAAATGTTAAAGGAATATAGTCTTTCTTTGGATAGGTAAACTTTCTAAGGAGATTTGTTACAAATTTTGTAGAAATTAGTATCCCTATCTCTAGAATGTTGAAAAAAGAAGCAAGGATTGAATGGAATGAAGAAGCAGGTGAATCTTTTAGAAATATCAAAAAGGCCATGAAGGAAGCTCCTATTTTGACGACACCTAATTATGGTAAGCCCATGCAGATATTTTCTTTTTCTTCTTGTCATATAGTTGCAGCAGTTTTATTGCAAAAGAATTCAGATGATATGAACAACCTATATCATTTTTTAGTAAATCCCTACAAGCAACAAAATTGAAATATGATATTACTGAGAAACATGCTTATGCCTTAGTTAAAGTAGTCAAGGCTTTTAGATGTTACCTTGTGGGAGCTAAGGTGGTTGCTTATGTTCCTAGTGCTGCAGTTAAGAATATGTTGGTACAACAAGAATTTTTAGGGAAAAGATGTAGATGGATCAATAGGATCCAAGAATTTAATATTGACATCCAGATTACAAAGTTGGTAAGAGGCTTAGGTCTTGCAAAATTAATGGCACAAAGCAATTTAATTGCAAATCATGTAAATGTGTAAGAAGAAGAGCAAAGGCCATATGTTTGTGATATGGATTATTGTGATTGACACAAAGATGTTATTGGTTACTTGTAGAAATTGGTCCTTCCCCCTAAGATGAATGAAAACAAAAGGAGAATTGTCAAGTTGCAATCTGCAAGGTATGCCATCATACATGGTGAGTTGTGGTGGAGAAGCAATGGAGTATTGCTAAAGTGCATAGATCATGAGAGGTCTGAGTCTCTATTAAAGGAGATGCACCAAGGTGTGTGTGGAGGACACTATATGGAAAAGACCACAGCTCACAAGATCCTTAGGTCTAGATTTTGGTGGCCTACAATTTTTAAGGATACACACCAGTTTGTAAGAAAATGTGATGCATGTCAGAGATTTGATGGAAAGTTGAAATTTAATAGAAATTTGCCACTATGACCTGTTGTAGTTTAGGATCCTTTCCAGAAGTGGGGTATTGATTTTATTGGGGAGATTCCCAACAAGTCTAGTGGTGTACATTCTTACATACTAGTGGCAATAGATTATTTTACCATGTGGGTTGAAGCTATCCCTACTAGAAAGGCTACTAGCAAAGTGGTAGCAAATTTTATGATGCAGAACATCCTTACTAGGTTTGGCTTCCCAGAGGTAATTGTGGTTGATAATGCAATGTGTTTTAGATCACAAGAATTTGGTGATTTTTGTCAACAATATGGGATACACATTTCAGTTTCTTCCCTATATCATCGGCAAGGAAATGGTTAGGCTGAGTCTAGTAACAAAAGTCTAATCAAGATTCTCAAGAGAGTGTTGGACAAGAATAAGAAAGCCTAGGACTAAAAGTTATAGTGGGCACTATGGGATGATAGGGTAACTATTAAGAAGGCCATAGGTTGTGCTCCATTTGATTTGGTATATGAAATAAATGCTAGATTGCCTCAAAATAATCTATTGCAGATGTATAAGTTCATCTAGGCATATGATGAAGATTTGAATGATGAGATGAGAGTAAGAATGGATGAACTAATCCAATTGGAGGAGGTGAGGAGAGATGCACATGAAAGGAATGAGGCATTGTAGAGACAATGTAAAATTTTTTTTGATAAAAGGGCTATTCAAAGGAGTTTTGAAGTTGATGACCTTGTCTTGATGTGGAATGCAAGGTTAGAAGACAAGGGGAAGCATGGAAAGTTTGATCCAATTTGGTTGGGCCCTTATCTTATTGAAAGAAAATGGGGGACATACTCTTATGTCTTGAAAGATTTAACTGGTGGTAGTTTGGAATTGCCTGTTCATGGAAAATTCCTAAAGTTTTACTTCTCTTGAAGTATCTTTTCCATGAGTAGTAGTTTAGGTTTGCCCCTGTGCAGTCGTCTATTTTTGCTTTTTGGGTCAAAGTTTTGAGTTGGTCTGCTCTTCCAAGAGATTCTAGCTTGCTCGTTGTATCTGCAGGAGATACACATGCCTGAGTATGAGCCACTGTTAGCACCTGATAAATTTTTCATGGCTCTAGGTTTTTGCTGCTAGTCTCTGCAGTTGTTTTTAGGTCTCTGGCTCAAACCCTAGGTGAAATTTTTTGAAAAACTAGCCGTTGTAGTGGAAAAGCCCTAAGTGTGCCCTAGCTTGGTTCTAATTTCATGTTACTTTTTGGGTCACTTAGAAAACTCTTAAAAGCATGTGCTAAATTGTTACCCCTTTTTCATATGATCAGGTGAACCTTTTTCATGTCATGTGATCTTGTGACTAAAGGTTTTATTTTAGACCCCTTTAATATTTCCCTATGCCTAGGTTTCCCTGGTTAATTTTTCCTAAGTCAACACCTTAATATTTCCTATGTTCTAGCTTATTCTTTCTTGGCCCCATCTCTTTGACACCATCTCAATTCGGCAGTTGTTGTAAAAGAACAAGAGATTTGTCAGAGCTTTGCGGTGTTGCGATGTCCATTGATTCTCTTTATGACATAGCGCTTCAAATGGGTGGGTCCAATGACATGTAGATACAAATGGTGATCTATAATTGGTCCACAGGTGAATGACTAGATATGCTATTAGTGGGACCTGAGTTTTGGACTTGTCAAAGGGTCCTGACATTGTCAGTGAGTCGACAACGGGCGTATGATCTTATGGGATATGTCAGAGGCTTGAGCTTATGCGCCAGCTATCCGATCTCTTGTGTGATGTAATCTTTTCTTTTAAGCAGGTCCACTACCAGGTGTGCTTATTTGTCATTCTTTGATTGTTCCATGTAGTGTGACTGGGCATGTTGTCAGTGGGGCCAAGGATTTCCAAGGTTCAGTGGGTTTTGACACTTGCAGAGCATCGACGATCGGCGTGTAATCTGATGGGTTTTTTCTAACATATGCGAAGATGCACTGACTGTTGATTTCATATCCTGTTAGGGGGTTGTCAGGGCAAGGAAAGATTCTTAATATGATGGTTGTCTCATAATCTGAAGGAATTTGGGAGCTCTATGCGAAGATGAGACAACTGTCGATCTTCTTGATGCAGGCTTGGTAAATCTTCTTAGTCTTTTGGTGGCTTAGATAAAATTCTGGTGGTTCTGACAAATGTTTTCTTTGTTCACTGGTTCACGTGATGTTTTGGTGAGGGGTCTAATGACCTAGAAATTTGGTGAATAGTGTTCACATGATAGCTAAATGATTTAGCAGTGCTCTCAAAATCTAGTGAATGGGCGAAGGTTTTTTCAGTCGCATATTCACCAGATTATTATATAATAAAGAACATAACCTGAGAAAAGGGAGATGCATCTAATGGTCATGATATAAGCTAAGTTCAAATTTTAATGTGGGCCATTGATGTGTCGGTAAGCACCATAAAGTATCCATTCTTTGTAGATTTAAAAATTTGAACACTTCCCAGCGATAGAAAGGACCAAAATTAAATGTTTCGATGGTCGAACTTAATAGAAATAATTTGCAGTTGTTGTGGTGTGGTCTAGTAAGTCTAATGATTATTTGTAGGGAGTTTTATGCCATGGGGGAATGAATAAATGGTGCTTGAGGCATGTTGCAAGGGTCAAATCAAATGAATTTGCAGGAATTTCTTGATCTTCAGTACATTTCCAAATGAGTTACCATAAGTGAAGATTTAATTTTAGATTTGATTGCTCAGGGTTTCTTGGTTTCCCTCCTATGTATTAATTTCTCATCTATTTGAATTGTTTTGGTGGGTGGAAACCCTAACCCTAACCCTATTTATCTGTAGCTTGTTGCATCCTAACTTGTGTGGGATTCCAAGGTAACCAGTGGTATATAATGTTGTTGTTTTTTATTTTGAAGGGTTCCAGTTTTGAAGTTCAGAATCAGTCCCCAGTTTCTGGTTCTAGTGTTTTGTAATAATTTTTGACTCAGTGTTTGTTAATGAAAGAAGAAAGTTGCAGGTCTAAGCTGTAATTTGCAAGCAGGGTGTCTTGTGATTCATTGTATACACAGAAGGAATTCATCATACTTAATACAAATATCTAGTTCTTATCTCTCCTTTGTGTCAAGTCAAGTAAAATTTGAGTTTTCTAGCTCATTACATATTGTTTTTATGTATGTATCTTCACTCTTGAGTTCTGATCTAGGATTGGATTAAAATATGCTCTAGGTGGGATATGGGTTTGCCCTTATCTATGTAAGGATGTCCTGTAAGTAGTAGAGA
This sequence comes from Chamaecyparis obtusa, assembly GCA_027943335.1. NCBI lineage: Eukaryota > Viridiplantae > Streptophyta > Pinopsida > Cupressales > Cupressaceae > Chamaecyparis > Chamaecyparis obtusa. The sequence continues at coordinate 235,749 of BSBK01006525.1, forward strand.
TTAGGATAAATGTATTTATGGCTATGAATTCCCTGATATAATCAAATTTGTGTGTCTTTGTGTGTGAGAACTCTTGCCCAATGGATGAGACACTTGCCTAAATGAGTGTCTCTCTTGTTAACAGACATTGATTGAGGTTTTTACATTCCAAAATCTTAAAATCAATAACCTTTTCAAGCTTTAAGTCTTTGGTTATGTGGTTTTGTCACCATATAGTAATGGAGAGTCAATGAATGTGAGGTTAGCATTTAGTACTTTCTTACTATCAATCTATTGTTTAGACCTAATCTTTGGTGTGTAAAGTATAGTTTTCATTGGGTTAGGTGCACCTGCCTTGGTTTTGCAGAGTCAAAAGTGAAGAGGGAAGTCTTGTCCCTATAGTTGGTCTAGTTACCCTAAGATCCTTATACATTTTGGAATTAACCAATCCTAAAATCATCTTGAGGGTATATTGGTAGCCTAAGAGCATAAGCATCCATTTTGAACACCAACAGGTTGGCTGTGATGGGTTGATAATGATTACATATTTTGATTTGACTGTTAGAGGCAACACTTCACCTCCAAGTTTCTCTACAAGCAAATTGGTTTTCTCTACGAATGTCAAGCAATGATTTTCTCAGGTGTATGGTAGGCTAATTTGAACTTGAAAGTGCACAATTTTTTATAAGAGAAATGTTGGAGTGATTAATTTTTTCTCTATTATTGCTATCTTGTGATATCTAGGAAGTTTTTATTTTGGTATTCATAGGTTTCTTCAAACCCTAGTTAAAATTCTATGAAAAAGAGAGCTCTCAGGAAAGATTGAGTATAAAGATAAGGGGGTTTTTGAAGATTTAATGTAGTTTCTCCCACACTCAGAAAATGGGGCATCTAGAACAAAAGAATTAGTTCCAAAAAACCCTAGGGATTTTGTCAATAAGGGATTATATGATAGAGGGTTATGGATGAGGGATGCTAAATTTTGGAAGGATTACAATGGTTTGATCTTGTTTAAAGTTGCATACTCCCAAAGAAATGCATGTGCACCTCTCAGTAATATTTGGTAGTTTGACATAGGGAGACTCATTATGCCCAGTGTTTTTATAGATGCTAACCTTCTCATATAGATTTCTATGTATTAGGATCCTGTGATGAGGTGTGTTAAAGATATTAGTGGAATGGATTTGATAAGCATCATAGAGGATGAAAATGGAGATGTTTTTTCATTAAATGACACCTCTGTTGGATTAGAGAAGATTGGTTTTGAAGAGTTTAACAAGATCTATGAGGCATAGAGAGACTACCCAAGGTCTGGCCCTTCAAGGGATTTCTTTGGCCAAATTGGTGCCATGTGTATGGTTAGTAAGAGCACACCTAAGCCTTTTAGGTTGGAATTTTTTAGTTTGTGAGAATATGGTGTCTATAAATCCTTAGCTCTAATTTTCAGAGAAGATGAGACCAGTCACATGCCTAACCCTTATATGTTTATGATGGTTCAGTCCTTACATCCTCACCTAGAATTGATTTTTGATTTTCCCCCTTATCTTGCAGACCTAATCCATGATGGATTAATGGGGATAAAGAATATGAAGATAAGAAGGCCTTTTGGGTGGTATTCTATGATAATGCATATGTTCTTATACAAAGGTGTGGATTTCTTCAGCAAAACAATGAATATTATGAGAGAGAAGAATGGAGAGGCATTTCCAATCTAGTTGTGGACAACTAAATTATCATGGGATAGAACTGATGCTAGTTTCCTTGTTTTTGATAGAAATTTTTCTTCAGGGTTCAGGTCCTTGTTATGTTTTGAGAATCCCATAATTCCCAAGAAGTTGTTGAGATTAATTAGGCCTTAAGAATATTGCAAAGACATCACCATAGTACATAATTTTTGTCATATAATCTTATATCCAATTTCCATAGTGTTTAGGGTGTATGGTTGCAAAAGAGCACCTTATGTATTTCCTTACCAGGTCCCTTTGAGGATAGAGTATGCAAAATTTTTGAGGTAGATTAGTGATTTGTAGGAGACAACCCTAATTGGAAATGGAAGGGGAACCTTGTTCCCAAACATTACAATAGCCCAATAGTATATCATTGTCAAGAAGGGATGGGTGTTAGAAATAGGGAATATTTAGAGGGGGGGATGAATCAATATTCTACAAGCTTTATCTTTTGCCCAATTACAAATATAACATATTATATTTATACATACATAACATAAGAAGCTAAAAAACATGCATAACAATAAAGAACTCATAACACATTATTTGTTCTCGAGGAAACCCTAGCCAAGGGAAAACCCCAGTGGGGATGGTACCCAAAAAGATCCACTAATCAAAAATATCCTATTAAGGATGTTGACCTTGTTAGGAGTCTATTACAAGCATATAGTGTATCAGTCCTGATTAAGGGACTATAGACCTTGTTAGAAGCCTCAATCTTGTTAGGAGTTGTAGTACAAAATGTGATTACCAGATGAGCCCACTGCCCAAACAAGTCATGTACAATATACACTGATTACAAAATTGGTTAAGGTACATAACCTTATACTACTTGCATCAATATCTCTTCACTACTCTTTCACTATCACTATTACATATGCTTGATATATTTCGCATCATATCACTTGTAAACACTATTCTGTTCTTTCTTAATAATACTACAATTACAATTAAAATTACAATTACATTTACATTTATACCAATAGCTTTATCCAAGAGTAAACATCTAGGATATCATCCCTTTATATGGTTAAATCATTATTTTGATAAACAAAATAATCCCTTAACTCTTTACTAGTTCTGTCTTCATATTATGTACCATCCGCTTCACAATGTCTTTGGTAAAACTGTCATAAATTATTTTGTACATGACATACTAACTTGCACTCTAAGATGGGTGATCAATAGACATCATAGAGTCTATGTTCAAGTGGGAAAGCATTGAAATTACTCCAATCAATGTCCCAAACAAAAACTATGTCCAGGTTCACTGTTAAAATATTGTCTCACACTTAGACAAATTTGCAATACGCTCTGTCATACTTGCTCTCTAACCTTTGTGATCTTTATGTGGATGATATATTTCCATAATGACAACATCTATGTAATCAACTCAGCCAAATTGCCAACAATCTCCCCCCTTGCCATTGGCGGCAACATATGAGAAAATTGGCTAACTGTACAACTCAAAATCTCAAAATTGTTCAAAACTATGGCCGTAGTATAAAATACATACTATCCTTATTTTCTTCTATATATCTCTCCCCCTTTGACAACAATGACAAAATAAGGTAGGGAGGGTCACAAAATTGTATCACAAAAAGTTATACCTTAATTAATTTATTGCAAAGCTAGTAGGCTTGCAACACAATCTATAAAATCTATCTTCATGGCTTCTATCTCCTTCTCCCATGATTTCTTAATGGAATTTTCCACATTAAGTAGTGTGCTTAGTCCATAAGAAGCAATTTCACATGCTTGGAGGTTTTCAAAGTTAAATTTTTGAAAAGATATCTTAGCTGAAAGACATTCTTCCAACTATTCTTCAATGATGCTCAACTTCATAGATGCATGCTCTCTCAAAAGAGTGCATCTTCTCAATTTCCTATCTTTCTCATCTTGTACAACTCTAATTTCATCATAAAGTTTCCTGACTTTCTTCTCAACATCACATACCTTCACATTGGGGCTAGACAGAAGGTTTGTTTCATTCAAAATTCCTACTTCCTTTAACTTTATCTTTTGATCTTCTTCAGTTGTCAAAGTCTTTGATTTTGTACACTATATGTACAAAGATTTACCTATTTCCAAATGCTTCCTCAAATCCTTGATATAGATATCAAGAGTATTGATATCATTTATGATATTTTGACTGATGTTTAAAAGAATTCTAGCCTCATAGTCTGCTTGTGCTTTCACTTTTGCAATATCAGATAGGTTTGTGAATTCATTATCAAAGGTGCTCATTACCTTCTTTTCTTTCTCCATAGGGTCTACTTTTGAAATTTGCATAGTCACAGTACTTTGTAACTTCTTAGTTAGTTCCTTCAGACACCCTTCAAGACTTTTCACTTTCTTATTCTTACCAATTATTTTATTTAAGGATGTAATTAGTTCCAACTGATCATCATCATCTACTTCTTTTTTGAAATGCTCAATCATAGATCCAATTTGAGTCTTCTTTCTAGTCTTAGGAGTAAGACTGATATCTTCTTTTGTGGGAATGGGAATTTGTTCTTCTATAACTAGTGGTTCTACAACTGTGGTCTATGTCATCTCTTCTTCTTTTGTAGCTTCATGTTCTTCAAAGGCCAAATTGTCAACAATGTTTTCCAAATTCTTGAATACATTTTCATTGGTATCCAAGGTGATTTTTTTACCTTCTACATTCATTGTTTCATCTTCAATATTAATAGCTGGAGAAGAGGGAATGTCCTCTTGTACTTTCTCACCTGCTTGCTCTACTGTAACTGATGATTCTCTAACATATTCTTCCATAACCTTGATAATAGCCTATTTTGTCTTAGAATTTACTTCTTCATACCTACCTCCCATAATCTGAATTATTCTCCTTTTGGTTCTTAGATGGGTGCTTAGGGCTTTCATGATCTAATTGAAATGAGTTTCATCTCTTATTTCACAAAGGTTCCTCACAAGTTTTTCTCTAATAGTTGTCTCTTCCTCTGATGCTCTATTCTTCCTATTTATAAGTTTGTTATATAGATCATCAGGTATCTATCCTTGAATAGTATCAAACTTCTTGCTAGTCAAGATCATATGCTTCACAACTGCATTCTCCAGATTAAGTCTATCAGTATAATCATAAAGATCATAATATTTGTTCATTCTTGCAAAGTCACCATTCTCAATAATCTACTCATTAAGCTTTTCAACTTTTGGTTTCCAAGCTTTCTTCTTAATAGTGACATCATCTTTAACTTATGCAATGTTTCTTGGAACTGGTTGCACTAGAGTTTTATGTCTCTTTCCTGGTCCAGTAGCACTTTCCTTAACTCTTTTGCTAGGTGTGGAGGAAGTGGATCTAGTAGACATCTTTGTTTCTATGTCCTTCTCAGGTACTTCCACTTTCACCTTTACTTGTGGTTCTTCCTATTGCACTGCAATTGATGATAAAGGAGGGATAGAAAAAAATTCATTTTGTCCACTCTCTTTGATTTTTGCTACTGTCTTCTTTGCTACCAAAAACTCTCTCTCTGTCATTCTTGTATCTTTTAGGATTTTCTTAATGGTGCTCTCAACTCTCTTCTTAGACTGCTTCTCTTCAATTAGAATCTTTGCGGGGTTGAAGTTCTCCTCAAAGGTTTGAAACCTATTACACTGAGTGTCCAACTTACACTTTAGTAGTCTACTAACATACTCTTCAGTCTCTACCTTAGATATCTCATAGCCAAGAGGGTCTATGAACTCTATTCTAGGCTCTACTACTTCAATATAGGTAAAGTCAGTATCCACCATAAAACATATATCATCTTTATATTTTTCAACAAGAGACTTAGGGATCCTTGATCTGCTAGATAGAATATTTTGAAATGTCTTAATAACAAGTACTGCACTCTCATTAGCACTATCAATAACATGCCTTCTATATACTAAGTTAATCCTTTCCATTGTAGTTTTTCCATCATTCCAGTCATTTCCTATGGTGTAAGGAAATCTCCTCAAAAGATGAAAGAACATATATGTGGTTAGGGATGAGAACCTAAACTATGTATATTTTTTTTTCTTGATCTTCTCCAAGTTCTCAAACAATTAAATTCTAAGAATTTCATACATATCAACTAGTACCCTGTCAACACACATTAGATAAGTTGCATGTACCATTCCAGCTGCCATGTCATCCTCTCTTGAATTTGCACAAAACTTAGTAGTTAGGATCTTACATAAGTATCTCACATCATCTTGTTTGATCTTACTAATCAAAATTCCTCTATCATTATAGGATTAGTTTGTGTTGTCAATGACTGTTTTCCTCATGTTTTTCTCATTAAAAGGAATAGCTCTAGTTTTAGATAATCTAGTGACTTCATGAATCAAATCAGTTGTAATATCTATCACTCTATCTTCTAGCCAAAACTTTCCATTATGAATTCTACTCAAGATGATCTTAGTGCATTCTTCATTATCAAATTCATACTGTAATCCATATTTGACAATTTCATTATGTTCCAAATATTTAAAACCTTGTTTCAGTGTCATATCCTGATTGTAAATCTTTTGATATTCATCTGTGAAATCACTATCACTTACTGTTTCTACTTTGCATCCAAGATAACTTCTGACATTCTCTAAATGTAAAACTTTTTCTGGTATGGATGATAATGCAAACCTGGGGTCTTCTTCCAAGGGTTCTATCGGTTCCCTTTTCAATTTAGGTCTATTATTATCTCTGACATTGTGTATCAAGGAAACATCCATGATTTCTTCAAATTCCTTTACTGATTCAAAGATTTGTCAAGTAAAATACCTTAATTTCATGATTTTAGGGATTGCGTAGATTCATCACAAAATTCTTCTCCAAATCCTTGCAAAATGCTTTCAATCACTGCTCTTTGATCTCCTTAACACTTGAATTCACTTTGATGATCAAATAATACTGATCATAACCTTTTATTAATTCAATCTCACTTAGATCTAACAACACATTCAATTCTTTTTCCACTTCTTTCCAAAAAGTTGTCTCTACTAACCTGCAAAACTTGAAACTTCTTGCGATCTCGCAAAACATAATATTTTTCTTTGTGTTCTTAACCATGGAATTAGAACATCATAAACTACCTTGCATTAATTGTGCAAGACTTAGTTCATCATATATCTACTTCTATACTAAATCCAAGTTCCTATTCTACTGTAATTTACATAAATTAAGTACTTTGAAATAGGTCAAGTAAAGATTCATTCTTAGCTTTCAATACTTCACCTTCTTGATTACCTTCAATGTTGAATATGTCTCCTTGATCTGTTCTTTTGATAAACTTCACTTCATCTGAATTACTATAGCATCCTTTCTGACTGTTACTAGCATCTTCATTTCTTCTTGCATGATTTCAATTCTAGTTGTCCCACCTGGCCCCTTTATAATAGTAGGGGCCGGGGCGGCCAGTTATGTCCCTCCATCCCCCGCCAACTATATAAAAAAGGGCCCCCTACTATTCTATGGGGGGCCATCCAAACTTACCTAAGAAGGTATGGATTTGGATCTGCTCTATCAACCCACCCACCCATCCTGGAGAATAGTAGGGCCCCCCCCATAGGCGTATAGAATCTGGTGATTGAAACTTCACTTCTTTATCATGGCCTATAGAATGGTAGGGCCGGCTGCATCTATATTCTCTACGTAACATGCCCCCTCCCCTCTATTATAAAGGGTAAAGGGCCCCCTACATCCAGCCCAGAATATGATAAGTCTCTCAAAACCTCTAGATTGATACATCTTTGCATCATTTAATTTTTACTGGGAGGGGCTTGAACCCCAAGCATACCTCTGAGATATTCAAAGGTATCTTTTGGCAATGGTTTTGTAACTATATTTGCAATTTTTTCCTTTCTATTGATATACTCTAATTTTATTTCCTTCTCTACCACCTTGTCTCTCAAGAAGTGATACTTGATAGAAATATGTTTAGTTTTAGAGTGCGTCACCAGATTCTTTGACATATTCACTATACTAGTGTTATCACAATGGATAACTACAGGATCATCAAAATTTATTCCAATGTCTGTCAGCATTTGTTTCATCCAAATAATTTGAGTACAATTTATAGCAGCAACAACATCTTTTGATTCCATAGTAGATTGAAATTTGAGCTATACAATCTTTCTTCTTTCTTAGCCATGAAACTAACTTTTTCCCAAGGAAAAGTGCACCACCACTAGTCCTTTTCTATCAACAATGTTTCCTACCCAATCAACATCAGTATAAGCATGAAGTTCAAATATATCATTTATGTCATACCATAAGCCATAGTATATTGTTCCTTTTAGATATGTCAGTATCCTTTTCACAATAGATAGGTGTGTTTCTTTGGGTTCTTCCTAATATCTGACCATAATTACAACAACATTAGCAATATCTAGTTTGGTGTGAGTTAGTTATTGTAATCCTCTAACCATTGATCTATACCTGGTCTGAAAAACACACTTCAATTCATCATCAACTACCAGCTTATTACCAGTTACCATGGGAGTACCAACTGGTTTACATTCCTCCATTCTAAACTTTTTGAACATTTATTTAAGATATTTAGTTTTAGAAATAAAGATGTTGTCTTCTCTCTAATTTATTTGCAGTCCAAGAAAGAATTTCATTTCGGCAATCATGGACATCACAAATTCATTTTCCATTTCTTTAGAAAATTTCTCACATAGATCATCATTACCTCTAAAGATAATATCATCAACAAAGACTTCTATTATCAAAATTCCATCTTTACTAGTTCTTAAATACAAATTACTATCAATATTACCTTTTTTGAATCCAAGCCAAAGTAGATATTTATCTAACCTTGCATACCAAGCCCTTGGAGCTTGCTTCAGCTCATATAGTTCTTTCTTCAAATTTCATACCATGTCTCCATCTTCGCATAAAGGAAATCCATCAAGTTGTTCTATATATACTTCTTCTTCAAGATCCCCATTCAAGAATGTAGATTTTACATCCATCTGATACAATGTCAAGTTTTTGTGTGCAACATAGCCAATAATAATCTCATAGCTTCTATTCTAGAAACAGGAGAAAATTTTTCTTCAAATTCTATACCTTCTTTTTGTGAGTAGCCTTTACATACTAGTCTTTCTTTATTTCTTACTAAAACTCCTTCTTCATTCATTTTATTTCTGAAAATTGATTTAGTTCCTATCTCATTTTTGTTCTTAGGTCTAGGAACCAATTCCCAAGTGTTATTCTTCTTTATCTAATGTAGCTCTTCTTTCATAGAATTTATCCAAGATTCATCTCTACAAGCTTCATCTGTATTCTTTGGTTCAACTTGAGAAATCAAACAAATTTCTTCTCTAACCTTTGATCTAGTTAATACTCCTTGATTAGTATTGCCAATAATTTGATTTTTAGGATGATTGTTCTTTACATACCTTGGAGTTTTAGGAACCTTAGTAGCCTCATCTATGTCATTATCACAACTCTCTCTTTTGCATTCAGTCTCAATAATTTCTTCTTCTGCCTCTTTGGTTTTCATAACTTGATTATAGTCATACATTCTCTCTTGTATCTTAAAACTTTCATCTATCTTTACATTGCTACTTTCAATATTTTTCTTAATCTCATACTGAAACCTTTGTAAGCCTTTCTCTTAGTAGAGTAACCAAGGAAAATTCCTTCATCCCTTCTAGTATCAAACTTCCCTATCTCATCATCTCTCTTGATATAGCACTTACTACCAAATTTTCTAAAATATTTTATAGTTGGAGTATGATTAAACCATAATTCATAAGGGGTCTTATTTGTACCTTCTCTGATTTGAACTTTGTTCAATGTGTACATCATTGTCCCAATAGCCTCTCTTCAATGCATATGAGATATGTTTCCTTCAATCAACATTGTCCTAGCAGCATCAAGTATAGTTCTGTTTCTTCGCTTAGCTATCCCATTCTGTTGTGGAGTCCTAGGAGTAGATGTATGTCTTTGTATTCCATGATCTTCATAGTATGAATTGAATTAGTCTGAAGTAAAATCTCCACCTTTGTCTAATCTTAAAAAATTTATCTTTAATCCTGATTCATTCTCTACTTTTTCCTTGAATATCTTGAATTTATCAAATGCTTCTAATTTTTCTTTTAAGTAAGTAACCCACATCATTCTAGAAAAGTCATAAAAAAAAGGTATTAAATACCTTTCACCATAGTATTATTTTTTCCTTGTAGGTCCATAAAGAACCATATGTACTAGCTCCAAATTTTCTTTTGATGTATATGCTTTTCTTTTGTAACTAATTCTAGTCTATTTTCCCATAACACATTCTTTGCATACTATGTTAGATGGTTTCACAATCTTTGATAGATCTCTTACTACTTTAGTCAAACTTTCTTTCACAATATTATCAAAGTTAACATGACAAAACCTTCTGTGCCATTACCAAATGTCATCTACTTTTCCAGAAAAACAAGATGCTCTAGATGTATTTAATTCAAATACATTACCTCTAGATTTAGTACTGGTTGCAATCAACTTTCCTGCCTTACTTCTGATAAAACATTTACCATCATTGAATTGTAACTGAAACTCTTTGTCCATCAAATATCCAAGACTCAATAAGTTATGCTTGAGTATATCAACAAGTGGTATATTATTAGTATTAATTTTTCCATCCAGAGTAGTAGATCCTACTCCTATGATAGGTTTAGGAAGATTGTATCCAAACCTCACAATACCACCATCATACTTTACTAATTTAACAAAAAAAATTTATCTCCAGTAATATGATGTGAACAACCACTATTTATGATCCATTCAAATTTCTTATCAACATGAGATACTAAAGATTTTTACTCATGTATTGGTTCATCTCTAATAGAAACAAATCCAATCTCCTCATAATCTAAATCATCATCATAAAAAAATCCTTCACTATCATTATAATATTCCTTATCCTTTGAATACTTAGATTTGAAAAACTTTTCTTGTATTTAGGAACTCTTGTAGGACATCTAGATGCAAAATGACCTACCTTATTGCATGAAAAACATTTCAAAGGTAATTTTCCTTCAAATTTACTAGTATCTCTCTTTTTTATTCTAAAAATCAGTGCAACAAGTTCATCCATATTTCTTTCCTCCCCCTGTATCTATTCCCATTCCTCAGCATATTCACCAAGCTCTTCTTTTAGGATCTCAGTGCTCGTGCTCAGAAGTGCAAACATTATATTCTTATGTGTAGATGCTTTAAATGCAAATTCAACTTTAGGTAAAAAATCTCCCAATTCACTAGCTACAAAGGTAGTTTTCTTTGCAATAAACATCTCTCTACTAAAGTTTAGAGTTAGAGGTATAGTCTCTTGAATAGAAATATCCTTAAAATTGTAAGCAGGTGTCAATGATCTAAGGATCCTCACAACAACCTCTTCTTCATCATAAGTGCCTCTACAGTTTCTGATTCCAATTAAAACTTCTATAACCCTTTGAACATAAGCCCTAACACTTTCTTCCTCATTCATTTGTAACTTCTCCATCTTTGTTTTCCAGTTCTATAACTTTGCTTGCTTGGTATACTTGTCTCCTTCATATAGTGCTTCTAATCTTTCCCATATCTGGTATTCCAAATCCAAGTCTTTAATTTTAGTAAATTATCCTTTAGAGAGTGTGCTGATCAATGCTTCCCTTGCAATCATGTTAAGTAAAAATATTTTCTTCTCATCTTCAGTGGTTGATGCTAAGTCATTCTCAGACTTAATAGATACCTAATTCTTTTTGATCAACTAATAATCAATGCCTGAATAGAACAAATGAGTTTGCATCTTATTCTTCCAATTGTCAAAGTTCTCAGGATCAAATTTTAGACTATCCTTCCTATAGAATGCCATCTCCAGGATCACCTCAAGATGTTAAGCTTTCACTCTAAGGACCAGTAGCTATGATACAAATTGTTAGGAATAAAAGTCCACAATACAACTGAGAGGGGGGGTGAATCAGTTGTATAAAAGATTATTAAACTTTAAACTTTGAGTAGAAGTAATATCAGATCTAATGAACACAATGAATGCCAACACAAAAATATAATATTTTGGTCTCGGGGAAACCCTATTAAAGGTAAAAACCCCGGTGGGAATTAGAACCCATAAATGATGTATTGAGAGTATAGTATCCTTGTTAGAAGATTTAGCCCTGTTAGGATTTTATTGAAACATTACAATACACAGTCCTTGTTAGAGGACAGACCCTGTTAGGAGGCAAGAAAGAAGGGAGGGCTCACTGCCTAAAGAAGGTTAAGTCCACCATTAGAACTCACTATTCGCAACAAGTGTATATGAAGAAATAAATAATATTTTGAACTGTCTAACAATAACTATCTTTTCTTGATCAATTCAAATGAAGTTCACCAGTAATCCTCTGCTCTACATTTAGCAGACACAAGCTCGCATCTTTTCCAATTCCTTTTACATCACATATATTATTTTCATATCTTTTCCAAAGAAAATTTCTTACATATATACCATATTACATTCTATATGATCAGGTCAGCCCATTAGGCTTTCCTAATTACATAAAGTCTTGCTAAGATACACACGGTACCTAAACCAAGTATACAATAATTCTATTAAAAAAATTAAGGACCGGTATCCTTAATTTATATTTTTCACAACAAAATCCTCACTACAACTCTAAATTCATCTCTCAAATAATTTTTCTCTAGATCACATGCCATAGTTGATGTCATCCAACATTTTGTACCTTGCACTGATCAACTAGCATCCTTCACTTCCTTTTATTTCATCTCCTAAGCTCGCATACACTTAATCCATATCATCTGTAGGATATACCAAAAATACAGAGACTCACTTTGTTAGCTTCCAATATCACTATCCATGAACCAGTCCTCACCAAAACATATATAACTCATTCAATATGAAACTTTACATGATGTGATCTTGGATATAATATTAGTACATCTTCCTATTCTCTCATCCATCTTCACACATTATGACGCATCCCTACAGTATTCTTACACTATCATACTCAGCTTGTACTCTTCATAGAAACATATGTTGATATCAATGACAAACCACAAATGACAATAGTATGAATTCCCATTCAGTAATGTAGTGATTAAACATATTAAATGTCTCAACCACCTCCCCATGCATTAGCAATATCTAACAATCTTGTGTATGGTTTATGATTTTCTAATATTGGTTATATTTGCATGTAACTGTTATTTCTATCTTGTTAATCCTAACAAGCTATAAGATATTGTTTCAACTTCTCAAATACATTTTTACAAAGACAATCCCATAATAACTTATTATTTTTATGTTGGAGATGTGAAAATGGATGCACCTTATCTACCAACTGAGATATGAATCTGTGAATAGACTAAATTTGGCCTTGCAAACTACAAAGTTGGTTTAGTATTTGTGAAAGTGGCATATCTAAGATGACTTTTAGCTTCTTAGGATCTACCTCAATCCATCTTTGAGACATGATGTACCCCAATAACTTACCTGACTTAACGCCAAAGACACATTTCTTAGGATTTAACCATACATTGTACTTCTCTAATCTTTCAAAGATTATGGTAAGGATGGATATATGTGATTCTTATGTTTTAGACTTCCCAAGAATATCATCTACATAATCTATTATAATGACTCGAAGGAGATCATTAAATATTGTTATCATATGATGCAGGAGCATCTCAGGTCCTTGGAAATCCTATGTCACCAAAAACATTTTGGAGTTTGTCTATGTTGCTTGGTTTCTACTTTGACCAAGTTGGTCAGTAGTTGTTCAGTTTCCTTTGATTACCAAGTTTGGTCGGTTATCTCCTAGGTGGTCAGTTGTTTCACTAGCACTCACCATTGCATGTCTACCACTTGGTTATCTTACTCACCGACAGGTTTAGTTTTAGTTACTATTGTGTCTGACTTGTGCATTTATATTGGATCATGGATTTAATGTTGGAATCCATCATTGGGAAGCATGTGGTCCCATATCTGACCGTTCCTTCTATTGATTGTCGATATGAAGGCCGACTCAGTTCGGTAGCTTCTTGTATTAATGTAGTTATTTAGTTATAGTTTAGAGGCAATTTTTGGATAGGAGTTAGTAGAAGATAGAAGTAGAGATTTTGATAGATGCTCACATGTTTGAGGACTTTTGTGATTCATTGTAATATTTGTCCCTAACCAGGAAGGCCTTATAGCCTAGCATGTATGGTTCTATTTGATGATAATATATGAAAGTTTCTGCACCCTCTCCCTCACTGTTGTGTTTGTTGGATTCCGCATGTATTGAGCAGGCTTGGATCATTAGGGTGCACTATTGTTTAGCCCCTCTTGTTCCCTACCTTGCGTCAGATGGTATTAGAGCAAGGTAAGATCTTAATCCAGTTGTACGGATCTAGGTTTGTAGGTTTCTCTTGAAGCCCTAGTTGATTATTGTGGGGTAGTAGATTGTGATCTGACCTGCAATTATAGAAGGTTGTTAAGATGGTTTGTTGGAGGTGAGATGTAGATCCAAGATTGGCAGATATGCTAAGGAAGATTTCTACTAGGTTAGAAGTTGTTGAAACAGCCTAAAGAAGAGGAAGACATCTTGAAGATGTTAGTAATGATGAAGTTGAAGAAGAATAGGAGAATGAAAAACCTACACCTATTATGGATCAAGGTGAAGAAATATTTTTGAAGGATTTGACAAGTCTAAAGTCAACACCACATTTCAATCCTCATGAGTATGGTGAAAAGCTAGATTTTGATGAATTAGTGGATTGGATCACTGAGATGGAAAAGTACTTTGAATATGAAATTATTCATGAGGATAAGAAGGTGAAGATTACAAGCACAAAGTTGAAAAGTCATGCATCCTTATGGTGGGAACATCTTTAGCTAGATAGAAAAAGGAAAGGAAAAGAAAAAATCAAGGTATGGAATAAAATGGTGAACAAATTGAAAGGAAAGTTCTTACCTTGTGATTATCAGATTAACCTAGTTCAGAGAATGCAAAGTTTGATATAGAAAGATAGCTCAGTAAAAGAGTTTACTAAGGAATTCTATAGGTTAGATATCATGATGAAGATGATGTGGAAAGAATCGGTAGATACCTAAATGGTTTGAGATTTTCCATCCAAGAGGAAATTAATATGGTCAAGTTGGAGAACATTGAAGAGGCTTATCAATTTTCTTTGAAGGCTGAGGAGAAATTGAACAAGAGACATGAGAAAAGATAGAGAGGTCAAGGTGGTAGGTTCCCCAGAGGAAGAGGTAGATCTAATGGAAAAAATGGTAGATCTGAACCAAAAAAGACAAATCTAGACAAAGACAAAACTGAGTGGAAAGGTGAAACTTCATCTAGAGGTAGAGGCAGTAACTATTGAGGTGCTTATGGTAGAGGAAGTTTCCAAGGAACTTGTTACAATTTTGGAGAAGGACATAGATATTTTGAATGTACATAGGCTAGTAAGAAGGTTGGTAGTAGTAGAAATGCTATGGTGCAAGAAGAGTCATCGAATGAACCTGAGAAAGAAAATAACTTGATGGTAAGGAGAGAACTATGGAATGAAAGTAAAAAGGAAGATCTGGTAAGGAAAAGTTTGTTCAAGACCAGATGTAGAGTTTCTGACAAAGTTTGGAAGGTAATCATTGACAGTGGTAGCTTGGAGAATCTGGCATCTGAAGAGATGGTCACAAAATTGCAGTTGGAAAAATTGGTATATCCGAAGCCCTATCAGATTTCATGGATCAAAGATGAGCATACACTCTTGGTAAGTGAACAATGTTATGTGAATTTGAAGATTGGAAAATAATATGATAAGGTGTTGTGTGATATCATGCCTATGGATTGTTGTCATATTTTGTTGAGTAGACCTTGGCAATATGATACACATACTATATATGATGGGACATTGCATAAGTATACTATTGTGGCTGATGGAAGGAAAAAATATTGTTACCATTGATGGAAGAACCTGTTAGTAATGTTTGCACATTTGTGAAAGTTTGTTTGATGGAAGGAAGAAAGTTTGTTAACTCTTTGAAGAGGGATGATGTATGTTTTTCTATGATCCCTAACAAACCCAGTAAGAAAATAGATGATAATGTCCATGAGGAGATTGATAAGTTACTCACTGAGTATAGTGATATCATTTCTGATAATGTACCTAATGGTTTTCCACTGAAAAGAAGCATTTATCATTGTATGGATCTAATCCCTGGAGCTAGTTTACTGAATAAGGCACCTCATCAGTTGACACCTGCTGAGAATAAAGAATTGAACCAATAGATTCAAGAGTTGCTGGAGAAAGGTTTGATCAGAGAAAGTTTCAACCCTTGTGCAATACCTATTGTATTGGCACCAAAGAAGAATGGAGAATGGAGAATGTGTACTGATTCTAGAGGAATCAATAAGATAATAGTGAAGTATAGGTTTCCTATACTGAGAATGGATGACATAATGGACAGTTTGACTGGAGCAAAGTATTTCACAAAGATTGATTTGAAAAGTGGGTATCATTCTATCAGAATCAGAGAAGGTTATGAATGGAAGACTGCTTTCAAGACAAAATAAGGTTTGTATGAGTGGTTGGTTATGCCTTTTGGTTTAACTAATGCACTGAGTACTTTTATGAGGTTGATGAATGAAGTTTTGAAGAAATTCTTGGGTAAGTTTGTGATTGTATATCTTGATGATATTTTGATATTCAGTAAGCTAAGAGAAGAACATTTGTTACATGTTAGACAAGTTTTGCAAAGATTGAAAGAGGAGAAGTTGTTGATAAATCTAAAAAAGTGTTCATTCATGAAAGAAGAGATTGTGTTTTTGGGATTTGTTATTTTAGCTAATGGTTTGAAGATGGATCCTGAAAAGGTTGAAGCTATTTTGAATTGGCCTACACCTGTGAATTTTAGTGAGGTAAGATCATTTCATGGTTTGGCAATTTTTTACCGAAAGTTCATAAGGAATTTTAGTTCAATTTGTAATGCTATGACTGAGACTATGAGAGGAGACAAAAGAGAATTCGAGTGGACACATGGAGCTGACAAAAGTTTTGAGACTCTGAAGTAGAAGGTTGTTGAATTACTTATTTTGGAATTACTTGATTTCAGTAAAGTATTTCAAGTAGAATGTGATGCAAGTGTAAGTGCAATTGGAGCTATTTTGAGTCAAGAAGGTAAACCTATTGCTTTCTTTAGTGAAAAGTTGAATGATGCTAGAAGGAAATATTCTATGTATGATCAATAATTCTATGCTATTGATCAAGCACTGAAGAAATGGAGACATTATTTGATACCAAATGAATTTGTGTTATATAATGATCATAAGGCTTTACAATATTTGGGTAGTTAGAATAAGTTGAATCAGAGACATATGAAATGGGTTGATTATTGGTAGAGTTATACATTTGTGATAAAGCATAAGAGTGGAGTCACTAATCAAGTTGCTCATGCATTGAGTAGAAGAAGATCTTTGATGACCGAGATGAAAATTCAAGTTCTTGGTTTTGATGAGATGATAGATTCTTATGAGTTTGACCCTGATTTTTCTGAGCCATGGAGAAAGTGCAGAGCACCTATTCAAGAACAACAAGGCACTAAATGGGATGAATATTTCATTCAAGAAGGTGTGTTGTTTAAAGGTATTCCTTTGTGTATAGCAAGAGGAGTAATGGGAACTAATTTGATAAAGGAGAAACATAGTAGTGGTTTGGCTGGACATTTTGGTATTGATAAAACATGGAATTTGCTTAAGGAGAAGTACTATTGGCCACAATTGTATAAAGATGTTTAGAAATTTGTGAAAAGTTGTGGAATTTGTCAAGTTGCAAAAGGAGTAAGTCATAATACTAGATTGTATACACTGATTGTTGTTCTTGAGAAACCTTGGATTGACATCAGTATGGACTTTGTTCTTGGCTTACCAAAGATAGTAAGAGGTAATGATTCTATATTTGTTGTTGTGGATAGATTTTCAAAGATGGAACATTTTATATCTTGTAGAAAGACATCAAATGTAGTACATGTAGCAGATCTTTTCTTTAAGGAAATTGTCAGATTGCATGGATTACCGTGGAGTATTATCTCTGACCAAGACAATAAATTTGTTTGATATTTTTGGAAAACCCTCTGGAAGAAATTTGGCACTGAGTTGAAATGTAGTTCTACATTTCACCCACAAACTAATGGATAGACTGAAGTTGTGAATAGAAGTTTGGGAAATATTTTGAAATGTTTAGTTGGAGACACACCGAGTAATTGAGATTTTGTGTTTGCACAAGGAGAGTTTGCATAAAATAATTCAATAAATAGGAGTACTAGAAAGACACCATTTGAGATTGTGAATGGCACACAACCATGAGGAATATCTTATTTGAGAGACATTTCTGATGAGAATAAGAAAAGTGTTGAGGGGGTAAAGTTTGTTAACTACATGAAGACATTGCATGAAGATGTGAAGCTGAAGCTAGAAGACAGTAATCAGAAATACAAAGACAAAGCTGATAGATCAAGGAGACATAAAAATTTTGATGTTGGTGATGAAGTGATGGTTCATTTGAAGAAAGGCCCATTTCCTATTGGAACATATGGGAAGTTGAAGATGAAGAAGTTTGGACCTTGCAAGATTTTGAAGAAATTTGATAGTGGAAATGCATTTGAGATTGAGTTACTTGATGACATCGACAAATCATTGATTTTCAAAATTTTATATTTGTATGAGTATCATGAACCTGATGAAGAAGCGACAGTACTGAAAAAATATCCTAAGAATCAAAATGATGAAGTTGAACAGATTTTGAAGGAAAGAGTTGGTAAGAGTACAAGAGAAAAATAGTATATGGAATATCTGGTAAAGTGGAAGAATAGACTGATGGAAGATAGTTCATGGATTTCACAGTCTAATTTGGATATAGCTCAAACCAGACCTACCAAATGATTCAGAGAATAATTTCAAAATAACCCCAAGTGTCTGATGTAGGAGCATCTCATGTCCTTTGCAATCCTGTGTCACCAAAAACATTTTGGAGTTTGTCTATGTTTCTTAGTTTCTGCTTTGACCGAGTTGGTCGGTAGTTGGTCAGTTTCCTTTGATTACTGATTGTGGTTGGTTATCTCCTGGACGGTCGGTTGTTTCATTGGTGCTCAACATTTCCTATCTACTGCTCGGTTATCTTTCTCACCGATGGGTTTATTTTTAGTTCTTGTTGTGGCCGACTTGTGCATTTATATTAGATCACAAATTTAATGTTGGAATCCATCATTGGGAAGCATGTGGTCCTAGATCTGACCATTCCTTCCATTGATTATGGATCTGAAGGCCAACTCAGTTCAGTAGCTTCTTGTATTAATGTAGTTATTTGGTTATAGTTTAGAGGTAGATTTTGGATAGGACTTGGTAGAAGATAGAAGTATAGATTTTGATAGATCCTCGCATGTTTGAGGAATTTTGTGATTCATTGTAATATCTAGCCCTAACTGGGAAGGCCTTAAAACCTGCCATGTGTGGTTCTATTTGATAATAATAAATGAAAGTTTCTTCACTCTCTCTCTCACTGTTGTGTTTTTTGGCTTCCACATGTGTTGAGTAGGCTTGGATCATTAGGGTGCACCATTTTTTGGCCCATCTTGTTCCCTACCTTGCATCATCATATCTCTCTAATAGGTAGCTCCTACATTCTTAAGACCAAAAGGAATTAATTGATAGGAGAATATACCCTATGGAATAGAAAAGTTGTCTTGTGTTGATCCTCAGGTGCTATCTTGATTTTATTGTATCTAGAGAAACCATCTATAATAGATAACATCTCATGTCCGGTAGTCAAATCCACCATAATATCAATGTTAGGTCGTAGAAACTCATCCTTGGGAGATGCCAAGTTGAGATCTCCAAATTTAGTACAAATTCTTATGCCCACAGAAGGCTTACCCACTGGTACAATATTAGAGACCCATTCTAGATAGCCTATAGGTCGTATAAATCCAACATCAAGCATTATCTTTAATTATACTTTAACAAGAAAAGTAGCTTGAGGATGCATATTTCTTAACTTTTTTGTTGATAGGCTTGATTTTAGGATCTACTATAAGATGATGAGCTACTAGATCAGGATCCAATCCTAGCATATCTTTTAAGGACCCTACAAACTTTATTTGTGCCTTGCGAAGAAACTCAGTCATATCTTTACTTTCTTTCTCATTAGGTGATTCTACTCTGTATGTGATCTTAGGATGATCTATAGTGATAAGATTAACCTCTATTGTATCTTTAATAGGGATAGAGGAATTTTTTTGACATGAATGGAAAGTCAACTTCTCCCTCCTTTAGAGCCCCATAAAGGTTTTCACTAGAGGATGCATCCTTTATTTTCTATTTTTCTTCAGCTAAAGGTGCCTCAGAGAGGTTTTCACTAGAGGGTGTTTTATTTTTATTTTTATTTTTATTTTCATTTTCACTTTTGCGACTAAGAGAATTGATTTAGCTACCATAGTAGGATTTATCATTGTAGACAATGTCATTCTCATGATCTTGGATATTATTAAGTCCAAATAATGTGAGAACTTCCTCATCCAAATTACATATGTCTAAAGTTGGTGGTGCATCTCATTGGTCCCAATTGATGAGTTCAGGGTGTTTGGGAAGAGGGTGGGGATGAAAGGTCTATGGTAGTGATGGACATGGTTAGAATCAATGAGATCATCTTAGATATATTGGAAAGGAACTTCATAGAAATCTTCCTCATTTTATGAGTTAGTCTCAGCTAAACAAAAGTCCTCAGAAAAGGACACCTTGGTTTCTAGGGATCCCAATCCTTAGCCTCGAGGATAGCCAGCCATTTTAATAATTATCTTTCTCCCATTTTCAATTACCCCCAAACCAATTCCATGATATCCCATGCTTTCAATAATAGGAGTGACCTTCGGGTATTCATCCTTAGGAATACTTACTAGTTTCTCTTCATCATCATTAAAAATCCAAGATAATACATCATTCTCCATGTGTTCATCTGCAAGGGATCCTCAGTGTTCAAAAGTAGTATGTTTACATGTCATAGTTTCCTTATTTCCTTTGTGAAAAAGTTGTTTAGGTTTACCAAAGGACCTTGGGGATAATGGAATTTATCCAATGTAGAGTGATCTCTCAAATTTATATTCTCCCAATCCTTGATCTGTAAATTTTATTTTATTTTCTAATTCAACAATCTTCTCCTCAATGACTTTTACTTGTGCTTTATCATATTTCTTATTTGTTTCTTCAATGGGAGATTTTTTAGGAGGCTTAGTGGAAGCCTATAATTCATTAAAAGGAAAATAGAAATATTTATTTTATTCTAAGTTATTATAGTACTAAAATGGTTCTTGATCTCCAGGAATAGTGATTTCACATCCATGATGCTGAAATTTCAAACATTGATGGTGTGTAGACATGTATGAAATTTAGATTAGTAATTACTAGAAATGAAATATTAACTATTCTAAGTTAACAAATCAATATAAATTAAATGAAGATTACAATCAAATTATGTTAAAACAAAGCTTTACCTTCACCTACCATGTAGCTTGTCTCCCTTGCCCTCCTAGCTTTGATTCCTTGGATGTGTTGAGATCTCAAATTTCCAATTGAAGCTCCTTGCCCAAGATGTTACCAAAGTGTAGATATTTGAGTGATATGAAAAATGGCCTAAAAGTTTAATGCAAATATGGTGGATGAGATGCAAAATGGCTCACAAATGATATGAAAATAGCTTGGATGCTTGAGGATTTTGATGCTTATATGCTAGAATGCTATTGCTTGAAATCACTATTGCTATTAGGCTCACAAAGAAAGAATGAGGCTCCTTTTATAGGATTTTGGAGGACTCAAGCCTAGGTGGCACAATCCTAGTGTGGAGATTGAAAGGTGGAAGATCTTAAGGCTATGATTGACTTGGTTTAAGGGGTTGAGAGAAAGGAGGATGGAGTTGGAATGTGAGAGGAGGAATATGGATGATTTTCCTCCTACATTGACATGGAGGAGAAGAAGGTGGAAGGGAAAGGCACATGTCAAGTGTCTCACAAAGACCATTGAGAGGAAGGGGGGAGGACCTTTTCTTCATGAGGAGTCTTGGTACAAGTGTCCCATGAGTAACCTTTGACTCTTTGAGATGGCTTGAGAAGCTCCTTAGGAATAGGGATTACTCCTCAACTTGGTTTAGAAGAAGACATGTGGTCATGAGACCAAGTCTTATGAGGCCACATAGCCCTTAGAAATAGGACATGTGTGTGTGAGGATAATGATCTATTAATAATTAATAATAATTAATTATCTTGGCCAAGGTGATGTGTCAGGTGACTAGGTCTATGAGGTGGACTAGGGGACTTAGTCATATTTAGTGATTGTGTAAATTGGTAATTTAATTAAATCACTTTAATAAGACTAATTTAGAAGACTTAGGATAAGAAAAATACACTATAGTGAATGTATAAAATAAGAATAATTTATTTAATAATAGAAGAAATAAATATTAATTAAATAATAGATATTTAATTAAATCATCAAATAAATATTAATTAAATAATAAATATTTAATTAATTACTGAAGTCATCTTTTAGTGTATAAAGTTTTCCCCTCTTTGAAATAATGTGTTGGTTGCATTGTTTCAAAGAAAAATCAAGCATTTTACCCCTACCCTAGACAATGTCTCAGATGAAAGTGACCTATGCATGCCCCCTCGAGATATTGATTGATAAAAAATTATTTTATTTTATTTAATTTTTTATCTTTAATTTTTTACTTTTTTATGGGTTGACAATAAATCTCACGAAAAGATTCAGAATAAATGTGGGTGAAAATGAGGTGAATCGGAAAGAGTTTGATAGGTAGGGTCTACACATCAAGAAAAATAGGTCCACATGCTATATATAGGGCCAAAGGGT
Organism: Chamaecyparis obtusa; assembly: GCA_027943335.1. Classification (NCBI taxonomy): domain Eukaryota; kingdom Viridiplantae; phylum Streptophyta; class Pinopsida; order Cupressales; family Cupressaceae; genus Chamaecyparis; species Chamaecyparis obtusa. Next base: position 258,329 of record BSBK01006525.1, read on the forward strand.
CCACTATAGGGTCATTGTGTACACTTGGCATTTGGAGATTGGAGCTTGGAGAGAGAGAAGAGAAGAGCTTAGAAGATGCCTATCCCATTGTCAGATCACCACTTTGAGAGGGTCAGACTCTTCCAGAGATTGCTAGATTCTAGAGAGCTGATAGGTGACTCGACCTACTTAGTCAATTCATTCATTTGTGCATGATTTGATGTGATTCATAGCATGTTTAGGTTAGATTCAACTATAGGTTAGGATATAAATTTTTTGTTCTTAGGTGAAGAACAAATGTGCAGTTGCGGCACATGTATGCATAGCAACTCGCCATGTTTGCATAGCAAATAGGTAGTTTTGTGCATACATGTGGGGTATCTGCACATTTGTGCTAGATAGATTTTTGGTGGTGCATTTGGTAAAGAAATGTGCATAAATATGATTCAACACTTTTGACAAAATGTCCAGCGCATTCATTTAGGGATGTTACACATTTTTGAGATCTACGCAAATGTCTAGAGTTTATGTGCCTACATGTTTCTATGTTGCGCATTCATTTTAGATGGTAGAATTTTGGTAAATTAGGAGGTCAATAAGGTCAAAATTCATATTGAGAGGCTGATTTGATCTATTGGCTTTGATTTTAGATCATGTTTTGTCAAGATGGATAACATCATAGCATGGTCGCTAGTTAACCTTCCTGAGTGAAGATAATTAATAGAATTATCTATTCATACATGTGATAAACATGTGTTTGATTGATAAGATAGGATAGATAGATAGAGAAGGTTGAGAAAATTCTGATAGTTTGATTATTTGATGACTATGATAGGAGGATATTACTGACATTCTGATGTCATGGGAGAGATATCCCATGACTCAGAATCTAAGACTGGCACTGTCAGAGACTAACAAGATTTTGATTGGTACAACTGGATTATACCATATTATTTACACGTCTAAGATTCAGGTGAACCTTGGGATGCTGATAGCACTCATAGAAAGATGGCACTCAGAGATGAGTACCTTTCATCTCCCTATAGGAGAGATGATGGTCACACTTGAGGATGTGTATTGCATCCTATGTCTACCCATCATAGGAGAGTTTGTACAGTATGATAGACATGGCAGGGTGGCAGAGTGTAGACATGTGTTTGGTGATGATGACATAGATGAGGCAGAGATCACTTGTGAAGATATGGTATATTTTTATGAGCCACTCCATGTTTTTTTGAATGGTGAAATCAGAGGTGATGTCTTCCCAGATTGATGATCTCATGGCTTTGCAATTGGTTATGGGCGCACACTTCAGAGCATGATGAATGATCATGATCTTCATTAGGTATTTTATCATAGGGGAGCATCATTATTAGTTGGTGTTACCTTGCTCCATTTATGGGCATGGGAGCACATTTCTATTACATGACCTACAACATTGAGATTCCAAGGTGTTGGGCAGCCTTACATATTCTTGTGTGCATTGATCTAGTATTAGCACAAGCTGGGATGTTTGGAGTTTTGTTGGCATGAATTTGATACTACTGATGTTGTGATCTAGAGACCCTACCTTGGGTGTGAGTTGTGGGAGGATGAGCATTAGCTTAGATACTATTTCGAGTCCTGATGGCTGATAGAGAGAGCTCCCTATATCATAGAGAGACAGGTTGTTAGTTGGGTCCTACAATAGTTTGGCAGTATCCAAGGGATGCCATAGGGGGTGACTAATTTTGCACACACCCATCAAGAGAGATGAGATTGGGGACCTATGGTGTCATTTGAGATTGTGTGACAAGATTTCCTAGACATTTCATTTAGGCATGGTCTATGAGATAGGGGGTCATAGACCTAGGCATGGCGACAAACTACAAGAGACTTCTCAAGGATCATCCATTCCTGAGATTGACTGATCTGACAGAGAGGCCACCACAAAGGGATGCTAGAGAGAGACACCAAGATAGGTGACGAGGCTATGATAGGAGAGGTCAAGGGAGAGGTGGAGGTGGTGATGGTGGTGTTGGTGACACAAGATGATCCTATAGTACAAGTATAGGTATAGGAAATAATAAAAATACTGATAGGTGCATAGGTACCAAGATAGGATGATGCAGATGATGTACTTGGTCAGGAGAGACTGGTTCAGGGTGGACATATATAGGAGGAGATACAAGATGAGTAGATTCTTGATATAGGAGGACATGATGTATAGATGACATACATCAGTGTATAGGATGAGAATGCAGAGATGGATGTTGGGGGATAGGATCCCTATCTATAGAGAGATGTCATAGAGGAGGACATAGATATTGATGCATTTCTAGTTAGACTAGCAATAACATAGGTACATGAAGACTACATCCCAGGACTGGAGAGATTGGTGGAGAGATTGGAGGGTGTGGTTGTAGAGGTCAGACATGAGAGAGACATCACCATAAAGAGACTAGGGGAAACTGAGACTTTATTGGATGAGCTAGAGTCCACATGAATTGGGACCATGTACAGATAGCCTATGGGTGATGATGCAAGCTGGTAGGGAGATCACCTACTCAAAGGAGGCCTATAGATAGGTTGTTACTAGGGATCACTGGATTGAGAGCTTCAAAGAGAGCTCATATGTGGTCAGGATAACTATGAATCATAGGCATGGATTGACCGATAGCAGAGGGACATTATCATACCCTTCACAACCTCCCTCAAGTTCAAGAGATCTAGAAGCATCAGTATCATTTATTGCATCATCTAGACATTGACATGTTGAGTTTGGAGGCAGTGGCTCTTAGTTATTTTGTATACACTTGTATATCTATATCACCATTATATCAGTATTTTTCATTATGTTTATGACTTGATGGACACATTTGGACACTTTATTATTTTATGAGATATCATTGGACATTTGGACATATGATTTGTTTTTATGGACTCTATGTGATGGACTATTTATGCATGATGTAGTTGTATTATGATTTATTTGATGATTATTGTGTGTGTGAAAATTGTACCTAGCTATGGACACAACACTTCAGTAAAACATTAGAGGTTAGCAAAATAAAAAATTACAAGTAATTGAAACTAAGCTAACCAGGTGATTTACTGCCTTCTAGTAGGTGTGAGTATGATGTTCTCATATTGAAATCGAGATCAATGACAATGCAACACCTGAATGAAGGATTTGAATGCAGATTAATCTATTTTTTTGGATTTTGTAAGGAATAGGAATGAAAAACTTGATATGAAACTAATATAAAATGAATTGAAATGATATACAGATTTAGTCTAAGAATGATATGAATGAATGAATGCTATGATATGGAAACTATACAAAAACTATGATCAATAATGAAAGATCTCACAAACAGCCCATCGCAAGTGTTTAATCCTTCAATCACAAATTTGCCAGAGTAATTGTGCAAATTTGAGAGATTGAGAGATTGAAAGCTTGAAGGATAATTGTGAAGAGTTGAGCCTTGTTTTTACAGAAATCCAAGGTTTGAGGATGCATTGAGAAAAACCATAAATCACTCTTGATAAACTCAGGTTGATTTTTGAGTTATCAAGAAATCAGAGATAATTAACTCACAAAATCATGTAAAAGCAGTGTTTATCTCAAAATAGAGTTTAGATCAAATTTCAACTCATCATCAGATGTTGAGTTTAAATTTAAAATTGGTTGTTGATTTCTAGTTAACTTCTTTTCTAATTGTGCATGATTTAATTATAAATTAATTTAAAAATAAAGTGATTTATCTCAACATAACTAATTTTTTGATTAAAATAATTGATTTATGGGTTAATCAATTATTAAATCAAACTTTTATTCAAAAACTATATTATTAAATATTGACAACTGACATTAATTAATTAAATAAAAATTTAATCAATTAGTCATGAGGTTTTTGATTTATTGTCAAAATTAAATAATACAATTTAAGAATAAATTTAATTAAATAATTAAGTGGTAGAATTAAATATGATTAATTAAATATAATTAATCAAACTTTAGGATAAATAGGATTTATCGCCAAATAATTATTAAATCAAAGGTAATTAAATTAGGATAAATAGGGAATATTCAAGGAATATTCTCCAATGCAGAATTAAGATAATCAATTATTTTTTGATGATTTGTTGTGCAGATGTGCCTTAGGTTAGGACTTCGATGTCAATTTCATTTGATTTGAAGATGTAAGAGGTTAATGAACCTATAGCCCATTTTTGTGGTATTACATTTTGCCCCTCTTTGAATTATTGTGTGAAGCGCAGTGGTTCAAGGATTAGTCTGTGTTTGATGTAAATGTATGAAACTAATTTGAAAGATTAATCGATTCTAAGACATAAATCGATTGAAAAAATTGAAGATGTTAGGTTTAGGTCCTAATTGACCAAAGATAATGTTAACTATAGCAACAATGAACCCGTGATTATGAAAAAGTGTCAAAATGCATGATTCTAAACCTTATGATTATGAAGAAGTGAGTGACCCAATTCCAAAACTGAATGTCTAGAGGAATCGTAGTGGTATCACATCTAAATCCTTTAGTTACGAAGAACCAAGGAAATGATTCTAATGAACTGATGGTTACAAAAATTTGATAAAGTTTACAAGATAGATTAGGATACCAGATTGATATGGATCTCGATGAATCTGATATGCCCCAAGCGATGTGCCCCAAGCGATGAGGTCTTTAGATGAATCAGAAACTAGACATGGTTGTTGTCTTGATCATTGAGGAAAGATTTGATTGATAGAATTAGATTTACAGACTTGAATGATGTGCAATACCATGCCCCCTTCGGGATGAAAATTGAAATCTGACAAGAAAAGTCAATATTGAATGGTTTAGAAGCATGTTAATTGATTTGAGAAGTGGTTATACAGGTTTGAGAAAGTGTTCTACATTGTTTGAAGGTCCAAAAGACCAAGTTTGACTAGGTTTGACCATGAGTTGACCATGGTTGACCAAGTTGAAATTTGAATAGTTTGATCTAAGATAATCAGTTAAGTTTAATTTTGGATTTTTGTGATGATTGAAGGTTGATTATGAAAGCAGTTAGCCATCCTGGGTTTGAAAATTTGAAATGTGATTTTCACATAGTAAATGATCTTAGATTTTGATTTTGATCTCGAAAATGGGTTCAGAATGTCAAAATTAGCTAGGGGTGCATTTTTGTGAAAAACGGAGCACTTTTGAAAATTAGGTCAAAACCTATATAAGGGCCAAAAGGGTCATTTTCAGTTCATTATTCACTTTTGACTTTTGAAACCTTGGTGTAGCCCTCTGAGTGAGAAAAATGGCCGAGATGAAGTTACCTATGTCTTCACACCATAAATGAAGGATTTGAATGCAAAAGAATGAAAAACTGTATGAATGTAGATTAATCTAGTTTTTGGGGTTTTGTATGCAATAGGAATGAAAAACTTGATATGAAACTAATCTAAAATTAATCGAAATGATAAGCAAATTTAATCTAAGAATTATATGAATGAATGAATGCTATGATATGGAAACTATGCAAAAACTATGATCAACAATGAAAGATCTCACAAATAGCCTGTCGCAAGTGTTTAATCCTTCAATCAAAAATTCTCTACAGTAATTGTGCAAATTTGAGAGATTGAAAGCCTGGAGGATAATTGTGAAGAGCTGAGCCTTGTTTTTATAGAAATCTAGGGTTTGAGGATGCATTGAGAAAAACCACAAATCACTCTTGATAAACTCAGGTTGATTTTTGAGTTATCAAGAAATCAAAGATAACTAACTCACAAAAATCATGCAAAAGCAGTGTTTATCTCAAAATAGAGTTTAGATCAAATTTCAACTCATCATTAGATGTTGAGTTTAAATTTAAAATTGGTTGTTGATTTCTAGCTGACTGCTTTTCTGATTGTGCATGATTTAATTATAAATTAATTTAAAAATAAAGTGATTTATCTCAACTTAACTGATTTTTTAATTAAAATAATTGATTTATGGGTTAATCATTATTAAATCAAACTTTTATTCAAAAACTATATTATTAAATATTGACAATTGACATTAATTAATTAAATAAGAATTTAATCAATTAGTCATGAGATTTTTGATTTATTGTCAAAATTAAATAATATAATTTATGAATAAATATAATTAAATTCAATTAAATAATTAAGTGGCATAATTAAATATGATTAATTAAATATAATTAATCAAACTTTAGGATAAATAGGATTTATCGCCAAATAATTATTAAATCAAAGGTCATTAAATTAGGATAAATAGGGAATATTCGAGGAATATTCTTCGATGCATAATTAAGATAATCAATTAGGTTTTGATGATTTGATGTGCATATGTGCCTTAGGTTAGGACTTTGATGTCAATTTTGTTCGATTTGAAGATGTAAGAGGTTAATGAACCTATAGCCCATTTTTGGGGTATTACAATTATATATACATGTGTGTATTGACATATGGAGGATTTGATGATTTACTTTGATATGCATAGTACTTTTGTTCTATAATGCAAATGGTTTACTTTAATTTGGATGCATAATGTGTTGGGTATCTTAAAATTTTTCAAGGTTTGAAGTCCAATTCATGGTTTAGGTCTCCATGCGAGTGTTTTTCCTGGACTAGGGTTTGTAAAGTGTCGTGAAAATGGTCTTGACATGTTCAGGAAAACCCTTACCCTAGGTCTTGTCTTCCAAAATGTTTCCATTCGTTTCCAAACTTCATGTGGCCTTCTTGTTTCTTTTCTTGGTTACCTTTTAATCACTTAAGTTGTTATTTATGCACATGCTTATTTGCCCCTAGTGTTCGCTGAATCGGGAAATGTATTATCAAAGGTCAAAACAATCTGGCGATTCAGCGAATGAGTCATGTTCATGTTCATTATTAAGGTCTCAGTCGCCAGTTCTCTAGATCCTCCAGCGGTTATCCCAAACATCCAGCGAATTGGCGAATGCATTAAAGCCAAGCTTTTAACCCTTTGTTCGCTAAGTCTCCAAGTGTTTCGGCGGTTTCATTTTCCTTTCCGAGAACTAGCGAATGGCGGTTATCTCCAGTTCTCGCAATATTTGGCGGTCTTTTGAAACAATCTGGTAATTCAGCGAATGCTCTGTGTTCGCTTGTTCTCAGAATCTGGCGGTCAAGGGTTGTTTCAACTAGAGAATTAGCGAATACCATGGATTGCTTTCAAGATCAACGGCCCTGTTTTAATCTAAAGATATCTGTGGGTCCTACATATTTGATCTGGCGAATGAGCGACTAAATGAAAATAATGCTATCCTCTAAATTTGGCGGTTCTGATGGTTTGCCTAAAAGATTTCGGCAGAGATAAGTTTTCTTTGTTCGCTGATTCTCGAAATAAGTTGGCGACATGCTAAACCATTTAGCGATTCAGCGAAGCCTTTGGTCGCTAGTTCTCTTGATAAAAAGGTAAAGGTTAAAACAATCTGGCGAATAAGCGAATTAATGGATGATAAGTTTTAAGGCTTCAGTCGCTTATTCTCGAAATGAAATTGTCACTGATATAGAGTATTTGGAGAACTAGCAAATGCTCTTTGTTCGCTGATTCTTGGAATTAAATGGTTAAGGGTTTTGATATTCAGAGGACTAGTGATAGCCATCGATTGATGAAGATCAACGGTCAATCTGGAATCCTGGTATAAAGTGATGATTAAGTTAAATGATTTAGCGACTCAGCGAAGCCAGTGTTCGCCAGTTCTCCAGACAGTCAAGCGGTTAAGTATATCTTTAAGCGAATGTGTGAACCCTTTGTTCACTAGATCTCTAGGAAAATTGACCGTCAGTCATAACATTAAGAGAATGGGAGATGGCTTTGTTCGCTAGTTCGCCAAATGATAATTGCAGGTTAACTGTGTAAGTGGGAACCCTTTGTTCGCTTATTCGCGAAATGCTTGGATGGTTAAGGATAGGATTCCGAGAACCCGCGAAGCTAGTAGTCGCTAGTTCTCCAAATGTGAACCAGGGTCAAACAAGGATTCAGAGAATTAGCAAAGCCAGTGGTCGCCATTTCTTCGGTTGATAGCTAGGGTTAGCATTCTATTCAGCGATTAAGAGAAGCCATTAGTCGCTGGTTCGCTAAATGAGCTCAGATGGAAAAGGTCATAAAGGAAAAGGAAAAAGGACCGTTGCCACATAGATAAAGTACTTTGTCGATATGGACATAAAACCAGTAAGCCATCAAATCAGCTTCAGGAAGAAAGATTGCATGACGCAAACAGTTTTAAAGTACAGAATCCTGATCATTCCCTCTTCACCTTGTTTTCAAGTAGTTTAATCTATCTGTCAACATCCGGACATGGCGAGCTCAAAATTTGAAATCTGGGGGTACATGAAATTGAATATGGGATCCATTAAGGAGATTTGCATTAACTGTGGTAGTTGCACACCTTGGATTCATATCGATAAATAAGTTGAAACTCGTTGTTTATTTGTTCAAGTTTCAGTTGTTAAGAGTTTCTGTCTGTCTAGAGCATTTCCGAGCATAAAGCATTTGAGATACAGAGAATTGAAGGTGTTTCTGTAGCAAGGATGAGTCAACTTGAGAAGAGTGCAGCGTCTTCCAGTAGTGAGGCCAAGTCCAAAGCTGGTGAGGACAAGAATAAGCCTAATTTTTCAGATGAATTCCTGAAACTGTTGCTGGGCTCCAGTCAGAACAAGAGGGCTGCTGATGACGTGTTTCAAGATCTTTTGGAATGGTGTAGAGACCCAATCACTCCGGAATTCACAGGTTACACCATTTTCAATTTCTTTTACGGCAATAGAAATAAGCATGTTCCTGTATGTAATGGTTGGGTGCTAGGATTAGGAAAAATGGTTGTCCCTGACATTTTCCTAGATATTGATTTAATTGTTGCCCTAGCCAGAAGATATGACCCTATCTCAAGGACAATCAGAAAAGAAGACCAATCACCCTTAGTTACTCTTGATAGGGGATCTTTTATGAAAGCTTTTGGTCTATACACGTCCTTTTCCACTAAGATTGATTTGAACAAAGAAAAAGCAAGATACAGAAGCAATGTAGGGTCAGTAAAAGACCAGTTGGTTAAGCATATGCCAAAATAGGACAAATATATAGCCCCCCTTCCTGCTAACATGAATGCCCCATACCAGTTCAAATCCCTCCATCATTATATGAGATATACTTGTTATGCATTATGTAGAGTTTTGGGAATGGATGGGAATGCAAAATTTTTACCAGCTGACTTGCTGATGATCATCCTAGATATTCAAAACCCCTTGGTAAACACTGACTATGATTACATTCAGTATGTGATTGATAGGATGCATCAAGGGCTGATGTCTGTTAAAGAAAGTAAAATCCCTATTGAGTTCATGCATTATTCTCTATTAATGCATTTGATTCTATTTTTCAACATCAACAGTTTTGATGCAAACATGTTAAAACCAAGGTTCAATTTCAAGGATCAGCACAACCCAGTGCAGTTGTGGGTGAGGATATGGAATTCTACATCTAATGAGGCAGATTTTTATGTTTTTCAGAATTTTATTGTTTATCCAATTATCAGGATGCTAGGTATAAATGTCACTAGGCTATCTCCTAGAGTCCTCAGGCTTTTAAGACCACTGCAGTATGTGGATAAGTGGGAGGGAAATCATAATTGGGGTGATTTCTACTTAGGAGATAATTCCACAATTATCAGAGTTTATGGCTGTCCCCAACCCCCACATTTATTACCAAAGTATGTGCCTCTGAGATTGGCTTGTTTGGAATTTGTTTGGTAGCTTATGTGTACAGATAAAGAGCTCCTGGCCCCTCACAGAAAGGGTACATTCACACCCAGGCAATTCAAGGTAGGTGATTTTCTGATAGGAAAGAGGGCTTTTCCTCAAATCAGTGCATGGCTACAACAATTCAAAATGGTTACTGGTGCTTGTAGGCACATAGATCCTGAGGATTTCATCAAGACTGCTAGGATGACTTACATCCCAAACATTGGTGTGATCAAAGAGCATGAAGGTTTGGATGAAGAAGATGTGATCAGAAACATCTTAGATGAAGATGAAGTTAAAAGGAGATGGTACAGATTCTTTGATTTAGTGGATTTTTCCAACCAGTTGAAAGTATCTCAGATTCTTTTTGAGGGTTTTTTCCCTGATCTTCCTTATTTGAAGAGGATTGATGGGATGATTGAAAAGTATGATACCTTGGCAAATCAATTGGAAGGCTTGATTGATCAGAATGAGCCAGAGAAAAAGAAAAGGAAAGATTATTCATCTTCTGATGAGGAAGAATTTACTGATGAGTCACAAGAAGAAGATAGTCCTCCACAGGTTGAGAGACCACCAGTTGTTGATCTCACTCAAGATCAACCAGAAATGCAGGATATCTCAGAGCCACCATTGAAGAGACAGAGGCTTGAGGAAGGTGAACCTTGAAGGCATGTGAGACAAAGAAGGGAAATTGACAGAGCATCTGCTCTTGTACCAGGGGATAAGCCATATCATCATCAATTGAGGAAAGCAATAAGAGCAGGCAAGAAAATAGCCATTGAGCAGAAAAGCAGAGAAAAGTCCTTATGGTTAGAAAAGGACATCAGAAAGGTTTATCAAGAGGAATTCTTGAGTGATGATCAGTTCATTAAAACTGATGAGTTCAAGAGTTTTCTCATTTGGAACAAGCAGCAAGAAGTAAAGAAAGCTCTGCCTGAAGGTATGGAGCCAAGTGAAGAAACTCTGAGAGCTCTTACGTCATATGATCCTAGCCTTGATCCTATAACAGTGGACGAAGCCAGAGATTTGGTTAAATCAAGTGGAATGTTGCTAACCCCAGGATGGGATCTGACTTCTGCATTCCTTATTGATCAATTGAGAAAGCAACCAGAGGGTAGCCTATCATATGAGGTTCACATTGGTGACATGATTAGAGGAAGTGGCGATGACCCTAAGTCCCAAGCTGTTGCAATGTGGTCCATGGCTCCCAAAACTTAGAAGCCATCTCTATTGAGTATAGAGGATAAGATGGAGGGGAATAAGATTATATGGACTGTACAAAATACAACAGACCTTGAGGTCTCCAAGGCAGTAACTCATTGGGCTAATCTGAATGAAGCCAAGACAGCTCAGCTGTCAGAAAGATATGCCAAATTGTTTGAGAGTTCAAGCATGGTAGCCAAGGACAGAGATCTGAAAATGATGAGGATCAAACAGTTGGAAGATGAGCTGGCAGAAATAAATGTCAAACTTGAGGAAGCCTCAAAAATAATTCCTCCTCCTCCTTTGCAAGTTGAGGTACCTGTTCAGGTAAATTTGGAGGCAACTGAGGGACCTGCTGAAGACTTGGAAAAGGTGAAATTGGATGCGTCCCTGGACACTATAGCCAAAATAGTGTAGTACAGGTAGGACAAAATAAAGGACAGGATGGATGCAGTTCATAAATCAGTCAGCCTATTACATCAGACCAATCAAAAGGTGAATGACTATTTAGCCACCTTGGAGCCACTCTATAGTATTTGGTCTGGGAGGAATTTATTGTTTGATAAGCTTGACAGTTTACAAGAACATAGGCCTGATATCCCAAAAGTAGTAACTGATGTGTTTGAAAGGATTGGCCTAATAAGTGTAGCGTCAAAGTTTTTCAAAGGAAAGTCAAACCAAATAAAGGCTAAGTTAGCCATGTTTGATAAAGATTACAGCAAGTATTTGCCCCCGGTATATGATGACAATGGAAATGTGGTTAAGCTGGAAGATTGGAAGCTATCAATGGGTCAGTTGGTCATCAATCAAGATGCCTTCCTAAAAGATAATAAGGCTTTGGACGTGGAAGGAACTAACAATATAATTGATAGTTTATTCAAAGTTGAAAGTGACTGCATCAAGTTTATATCAGAAGTTAAAAATGTGACTGATTCTACATGGGAACGGCAAGTCAACTTGTTACAGGAGCTGCAGAGTTACGACTGGCCATCCAATGATGATGTGGCAGCTTGGGAAAAGCTAATGACAAAGAAGAAGAAGAAACCGGTCATCCAGCTGACGGAGGAGGAAGAAGAATAGATCGCACTTGGCACCTGATCCAGAATTTGAGGGAGAGCATGTTCAAACAGAGAATGATGTAAGTTAGCCTGTAATGGCGGTCATCATTCATATGAAAAACTTGGTAACTGCTCTGAAAATATCTACAAACAAAGGTGCCAGCTAGGGAAGTTGTTCAGAACTGAAAATACACCTTGCTGTCTTTATTAAATATCTTTCTGTTTGTATTTTCTTTTGTTTTCTAGCGCAATTTTCTATTAGCCATCTGAAGCTTGTTGCATCCTTACGAGGATTCCAAGATGGTTGATTAGTATAAATAGTCTGTTCCTATTGATGATCGAGGTTGGAAAATATTTTTGTAAAGGAGAGGTTTGAAATATAGAACCTGATTTTCTATGAAATCAAGGAAAATTGTACGAATGCATTTTATCAATTAATACAAATACACTGGAGTTCTGTTACTACAATTTGATTGTCTTTACATGTGGAGTGTTTTAGTTTCTTTATGCATTTAAATTGTAAGACAGTTTAAATACATCTTTCACAAGGTGAATGTAGGGGTTGAGCTTAAGTATCTTTCAAGGAAAGAGTAAAATCTTAGGGGAGGTCTCTGGGAATTGAATATCTATATGTGGATTTGATGACAGGTGTAGGAATGGAATCAATGATATGTTAGGCATGTTATTTGAGTTTCATTGTATTCGTTTTAATAGATATATGTGAAGGTAGAGTTTGACTCTGATGCCCAGCGGATAAGGGACTGGTTTTAGATCCACTTACATTCGTTTACCATCCAAATATATAATTGATTGACATTTTACTTTATATGCATAATTTCCAGACTTGAGTCATATTATGACAAGTTCATAAATATGTATTTCAGTGCTTTGTAGAAGTAATAAATGAGGTTAACCCTTCCCTGAGTTTAACTCTAAAAGGAAGAAGGATGAATATCCTTAAGCCATTGTATCATGTTGCTGTTTTTATAGTCTATATCATGATGTTGTGTATCAGGATGATTTGGGCTATACTTAGAGTTTTAGCAACTTATTGAGTTAGATTTTGAAGGCAGTAACAGAGCAGTGAAGGAGCAAGTTCTCAATTCAGAGCTCAGCTGAACGTTGAATTGATAGAGGTACACCCGCCTGAGTATATATTACTCGAAGTGAAGAAGGTCTTAACCTTAATACCTTAGTAGTTTGTAACTTGCTAGGTTACAGCCATTGGGATTATTTGAGTATTTGATTAATTTGCAGGTTCAAACACTAACAAAATTGGCGACTCTGCTGGGGATTTATCTTGATAGCCTGCAATAGGTTAGTGCAAATCTTGTCTATTGTATGTTTGTAGACCAGTAAAAATATTTTTTCATTCCCGCTTGAGTAGTGGGTGGCGACTCTAAAGAAATCTGTGTTACCAGTTGCTAATAGTTGCAAGATTTTGTAAAAGTTGTTGTCATTTACCATGAGTCGACCAAGGAACACTAGGTCGTACTATAGGGATCATCCAGAAGATAATATAGGGGATGAACTCCACACACCAAGCAGAAAGCAATGGTCTAGGAGAGGCCAAAATAATGCTAGTTCCTAGGCTCATTCTCGAGAAAGATTTGGTGTTCCACTTCCTCATGAAACTTCTTCATCTTCTAGCGATCCTGAGCATGTCAAAAGGGTCGCACCAGAGGTCTATATGCAGAAAGAAGTAGTCACAGAAGTAGGTTTTTTCCCTGCTAGAGAAACCCTTGAACAACCTGATGAAACCTATACTGCTGAAACAGCTTCATATGATTCTGAGAAGTTAAGAGAGGAAGTGATTGCCTTGAGAAAAAAGGAACGTGAACAATTAGCAGAAATTGCTAATAGAACGAAGATAAGGGAACAACAGCTTCGTGAATTGCTTCTGGAAAGAGAAGAACTCCTCAAGAGAACCAGGAGAAATGAGACCCATGTTAGTGATCTAAACCAGGATGTACAAGGTTTGGATAAAGAATTGTTTGGTGATATGCAAGCTTTGAGAAAGCAAGCTCAGGATACCAGGCCCAAACAAAGTGAATTTGAGGGAACAGGCCATGTTTTAAGACAACTGAATCCCTCTGAAATCAAAATAAACAAGGAGATTAAAATTGCTCCCAAGGAAATCCCTGATAAGGGAAAACAAAAGGTGGTGGGTGTTGCTATAAATGAACTGAAGAAGGTCGTGCCCATTCCTAATGTGCCTACTCAAGCTAGTGCAGATTTAGACAGAGCTAGGAAAGCAAAGGAGGATTTGGCTATGCAACTTGAGAAACTTGAGTTAGAGGCTGCTGCAGATGAAATGAAGAGGAAGATTGCCTTTCTACATGCTAACATGAATACATCTGCTAGTAGTTCTGTCCTTGTTACCATAGGAACAACTTCATCCAGTCAGCCTAACATTGCAATTCCAAATACTCAAGCCTTTCATTCTGGACAATTTCCTAGTCAAGTTCCCTTGGTTTCTCAGGGTACAGTGGGAACTATACCTTGTCAAAATGTTGCAATTACCCCTTCAAATTAGTCAATTATCCAAAGACGACCAGTTCATTTGGATAGATATAGGCCCTTGTTTTTTGATGGTATTCCTAGCCAACCTAATGCCATTCCTAATGAAATCAGGAAGAAGATCCCATTATTTACTGGGAATAATGTTATTACTTGTGAAGAGCATTTGAAGTTTTTCACAGATAAAGTTAATGACTATGAGATTGAGCATGAAGATGTCATTATGAAACTTTTTGTTCAATCATTGATTGAAGATGCTAGGGATTGGTACAGAGGGTTACCTGAGAACAGTATTGCTTCATGGGATGAATTTGTCAGGAGTTTTAAGGAGCAGTATGCTGAACATGTGAATTCTAGTTACATGCTCAATGAATTCAATAATATCAAGAAAAATTATAATGAGAGCATGTCAGAGTTCAATAGCCGGTTTCAAAAGGCTATGTACAAATTGTTCCAGGTTTTGAGGTTGGATAATGCAGTTTGCATGACCACTTATTTCAATTCCATGGATGGTAAAATGTCTTATCTCCTAAGAGATAAAAATCCCCGCACCCTTAGGGATGCATTTAAATTGGCCATAAATATTGAGAGTAACCGAAAGGCATCTGGCCAAATGTACAAGAGGGATGAGGGTAAATTTTGGAAAGAGACCAGACCACAACATACAAGGCCTTTTAAAGAGGAGGATAAAGGACCGGGTGCTAAAAAGGAGTTCCCAACAAGATTTGATAAAGGTGGTAGAAACTTTCAAGATGCAAGACCCCCTTATCAAAGGCAGGACAAGGCCCCTAATTTGAGAGACATGCCTTACAAGACTAATTGGAAGGATGGGAGACCTGTTCTCGACAGTAATGAGGTACAAAAAGGGAGAGATACCCCAGATCCCTTAAAGAAAAATACAACACACAATGTAGAAAACGCTCCTTGGTGTGTTGCTTGTAATATGCCTCATTCACCTTTCCAGTGTGCTGTGGCCTAAGCCTTAGGAGAAGAGGCTGATAACTCATGTGCAGGAGATTATGAAGAATCTGAAAAGCCTGCCATTAACATGTTTACTACAGATCCAATAGAGGATTTTGTGTCCTCAGAGGATGAAGCAAGCTGCCCAGATGTTGATCATAAGAGAAAGATTTTCTTTGATTATGAGCAACAAATATTTACTCAATCTGATCCTGAAGAATTTGATAATAATGATTATAAAACTCATATGGTGGGATCTAGATCAGATGAGAAGCAATGGAGGAAGCCCAATGAAGAGGAAATCAAAAACTTAACTGTGGCTACCATAACACAAGCAAGATCCTCATACAATTTGAGGAACAGAAAGGTGGATAATGAACAGGGAATTCCTAGATCAGTATTCATCAAAGGTAGTCCTCAAGATAAGGGTTTCCCAAAACCCAATGTTATAGATGGCAAGGATCAAGAACTTGTGGGTGAAAAGAAGAAAGGGGAGGAAGTTAGTGCTGACAAGATCAAAAAGAAAACTGGTAGGACAAAGGATCAATCTGATTATCCTACTAATTCCCCTGCATTTGATATGAGACATGCGTTGTCTCAGATGAAAGTGTCCATCCCTCTGCTTGAAATGTTGAAAATAGAGGAGCACAAGACAGCAGCCTTGGCTCTTATAAATGAGCAGAGATTTGCTCCTACCAAACAAGAAGAAGGGAGTTCTATAAAAAGGCCTATTCCCATCTCAGATGTATGTGTTGGGACAATTGTAACACAAGAACCTTCTTCCATCAATCCCTTTTATGTCACTTTAATTGTGAATGACTTATTGTTAAAAAATTGTATGATAGACTCTGGTGCTGCCACAACTGTGATGCCATATCATGTAATGAAAGAATTGGGATTGCAAGTTGACACTTCTAATGGCAGGTGTTATGCAATGGATAATAGGGCAGTGCCTGTTGTGGGGACTTTGATTGGAATTGAGGTAAAAATTGCTGCATTCCCAGAGGCTACATACAAAATGGATGTAGTTGTTGTAGATACAGAGCCTCACTATGGCATGTTATTGTCAAGACAATGGGCTGCAGCAGTGGGTGGAAAGTTGGAACTAGATCTATCTTATGCCACTATTCCAGTGAATGGGACAGAAGTAAAGTTGTACAGGGAGCCCCGTTCCTCAGTTATGGTGGAGATGGTTGCTCCGGAAGCCCTTAATTGTTTTGTAGATATTGACATGAACAATTTTGTCATTGAAGAAGTGTTACCTCAGTTGAAGAACACAAACCCAATTGTGGAAGAATTGATGATGCAACAAGATAGCTTGTGGCAAATGTTTTTTGATGGTGGATGCTCCAAAGAAGGATCAGGAGCTGGTGTTGTTTTCATTTCCCCATTAGGTAATACTTTCAAGTACTCCTTCTTGTTGACTTTCAGTTGTACAAATAATACTGCTGAATATGAGGCCCTGATCTCGGGATTAGATGTAGCCATAAAGCATGGTATTAAATGTTTAAAAGTTCATGGTGACTCCAAATTGATTGTAGCCCAAGTAAGATCCCAATATGCTTCTAAGGATGAGAAACTCAAGTTGTATAAGCATGCTGTCTGGGATAGATTAGAATTTTTTGAAGCTTTTAATCTGCTCTAGGTAGAGAGGTCAAATAACATCATGGCAGACTTTCTTGCTAATGTTGCTTTGAAAAACAATGATATCACTCTCTCTGGTGTTTCCATGTTGGAAACTAAAACTAGGCCTGCAGTTCCTGACAATGTGTACAATTGGCAAGTTTTCGAGGATGATCTTGATATCCTTAGATTCCTTCAAGGCCTGGATCAATATGATGGTCAACAGATAGATTTCAATGAGGTACAGGAATGTATTGAAGGAAAAGAATGCATCATGGGAAATGAAATAGTCCAATTACTTTCTAATCATATACCCAAAGGACTAGTAGAATTGGAGGGAATGTTTAAAATAAATGATGGTTGTCTGTCCCAAAAGTCTAATGCAAAATTGGAAGACTTAGAGGAGATAAACCTAGGATCAGAAAATTCCCCACAAATGGTATACATTGGAAAGAAACTGAGTAGGGAGATCAGAGGCAACTTGATCAGACTATTGAAAAAGTACAAACATGTGTTTTCCTGGTCATATGATGACCTCAAAGCTTATAGGGCTGATTTATTCCAGCATGAAGTTCCTCTAAAGGATGAAACCACACCCTTTAGACAAAAGCAGAGACCCATTAATCCTTTACTGGCCACCAAAATGCAAGTTGAGTTGACAAAATTGAGAGATACTGGTATTATTGAACCAATTAGGCACTCAACTTGGGTTTCAAACCTTGTACCAGTGAGGAAGAAGAATGGTGACATTCGGCTTTGTGTTGATTTTAGGAACCTAAATGTGGCATCACTCAAGGATAATTATGGATTGCCTAATATGGAGGCCATGCTGCATAGGGTGACTGGATGTGAACTCCTATCAATGATGGATGGTTTCTCAAGGTATAACCAAGTGCTGGTCAAAGAATCAGAAAAATTCAAGACAGCCTTTACAACTCCTTGGGGAACTTATGTATATGTTCGCATGCCTTTTGGTCTAAAAAATGCTAGGGCAACTTTTCAGAGAGCCATGGATGTTGCTTTCAAAGAAATGATCAATGTCTTAATGGTAGTGTATCAAGATGATCTCACTGCTTTTTCCAAAAGGGCTGATGATCATTGTTCTCATTTGGAAAGGATTTTTCTCAAGGCCTTAGAGTTTGGTGTGTCCTTGAATCCTAGGAAATGTCAATTTGTAGTGACAGAAGGAAAGCTACTGGGACACATAGTATCAAAAGAAGGAGTCAGGATTGATCCTGAAAGAGTGGAAGCCATAAAAGGGGTCCCTCCACCAAAGAATATAAAGGGTGTGCAATCATTCTTGGGGCAAATAAATTTTGTGAGAAGATTCATTGCCAACTTTGCTGAGTTGGTCAAGCCAATAGTTAAGTTCCTTAAAAAGGGAATGAAATTTGAATGGAACCTGGAAGCTCAGCAAGCTTTTGAAAAAATCAAACAAACAATTCAAGAAGCTCCTGTTTTGGTATCACCTGACTATTTGAAACCTTTTTCCCTATTTTCTTTTGCATCTTTCCATACTATTGCAGCTGTCCTTCTACAGAAAGATCAAGAAGGATATGAACATCCTATAGCTTTTTTCAGCAAGTCTTTACAATCTGCTGAACTAAATTATGAAATAATGGAAAAGCAAGCTTATGCACTTGTGAAAGCAGTCAAGGCTTTCAGACCGTATTTGGTTTGTGCAAAGGTTAATGCTTATGTACCCCATGCTGCAGTAAAGGATATCTTGATACAGAGTGAAGTTACAGGGAAAAGATGTAAATGGATAAACAGGATTCAAGAGTTTGACCTTGAGATTCACATTACCAAATTGGTAAGAGGATTGGGACTAGCTAAGTTGATGACTGAGGAAAACATGGACCTTGTCCAGATCAATAATGTTGCTGCTAATGTTGATACAGTTACTAGTATTGAGATGCAACCCTGGTACAAGGATCTTGTTTATTTTATTAAAAATGCTAAATGTCCACCTGAATTGAATGATAATCAGAGAAGAAGCTTGAGATTACAGGCTCAAAGATATGTCCTCATTCAAGGTGATTTGTACTGGAAAGACAATGATGGCATTTTACTCTTCTGTTTGGATGAACATCAATCAGAGAAGGTGCAAAAAGAAATGCATTCTGGAATGTGTGGAGGGCATTATTCTGCTCGGTCAACAGCTCATAAAATTTTGAGGGCAGGATATTATTGGCCTGTATTGTTTAAAGACACCCACTCTTATGTTAGAAAGTGTGAACCTTGTCAAAGGTTCTCAAAGAAACTAAAATTTTCAGGTGCATTATTATTAAATCCAGTTGTTGCAGAAGCCCCTTTTGCAATGTGGGGTATGGATTTTATTGGAGAGTTCTCTGAAAAGTCCAGTGGAAGACATAGTCACATTTTGGTGGCTACTGATTACTTCACCAAGTGGATAGAAGCTATTCCCACTAGAGGAGCAACAAGTGCTGTGGTGATTAATTTCCTGATGAACAACATAATCACAAGATTTGGTGTCCCAATCAAATTGGTTGTAGACAATGCAATGAGTTTTAGGTCTCAGGAAATTACTAATTTTTGTGATGAAATGGGAGTTATCTTGTCTTATTCAAGCCCATATCACCCATAGGCCAATGGACAAGCTGAGTCTAGCAATAAGAGCATTTTGCAAATTTTGAAGAAGACCCTGGAAAAGAACAAAAGAGGTTGGCATGAGAAATTAAAGTTAGCACTATGGGCTGATAGAATTTCTAAGAAAAAGGCCACAGGGAAATCCCCCTTTGAAATGGTATATGGTGCAAAGACAAGATTGCCAATTAATAATTTCCTTCCCATCTACAGGTTTATGCAAGAGGAAGATATTGAAATCAGCAACCCACTGCAAGATAGGATGGTTCAACTGATTGAGTTGGATGAGATAAGAAGGGAAGGGCAGAAAAATAACATCAAACTGCAGCAAAAAATGAAGTATCTTTTCGATAAAAGGGCTACTGTAAGAAAATTTCAGCCTGGTGACATGGTTCTTCAATGGAATGCTAGATTTGAAGACAAAGGGAAGCATAAAAAATTTGAGTCCTTATGGATGGGTCCTTTCATTGTTTGTCAAATTCATGGCAAAGATTCCTATTTTTTGCAAGGTATGGATGGTGAAGAGCAAGAATTGCCAGTGCATGGACAATTCTTGAAATTTTTCTTCAGTTGAAAGTATCTTTTTCCATGCACAGTAGGCTTGTATTATATGTATAGGTGTGTTTGCTTCTCGTTTTAGGTTCAGGTTTTGTGGTCTGCCTCCCAGAGATTCATGGTTTCTTGCTTTGATCTTACAATCAAGCATCCTCAGATGGAGCCACTGTTGGGTATCTTAAAATTTTTCAAGGTTTGAAGTCCAATTCATGGTTTAGGTCTCCATGCGAGTGTTTTTCCTGGACTAGGGTTTGTAAAGTGTTGTGAAAATGGTCTTGACATGTTCAGGAAAACCCTTACCCTAGGTCTTGTCTTCCAAAATGTTTCCATTCGTTTCCAAACTTCATGTGGCCTTCTTGTTTCTTTTCTTGGTTACCTTTTAATCACTTAAGTTGTTATTTGTGCACATGCTTATTTGCCGCTAGTGTTCGCTGAATCGGGAAATGTATTATCAAAGGTCAAAACAATCTGGTGATTCAGCGAATGAGTCATGTTCATGTTCATTATTAAGGTCTCAGTCACCAATTCTCTAGATCCTCCAGCGGTTATCCCAAACATCCAGTGAATTGGCGAATGCATTAAAGCCAAGCTTTTAACCCTTTGTTCGCTAAGTCTCCAAGTGTTTCAACGGTTTCATTTTCCTTTCTGAGAACTAGCGAATGGCGGTTATCTCCAGTTCTCGCAATATTTGGCTGTCTTTTGAAACAATCTGGCGATTCAGCGAATGCTCTGTGTTCGCTTGTTCTCAGAATCTGGCGGTCAAGGGTTGTTTCAACTAGAGAACTAGCGAATACCATGGATTGTTTTCAAGATCAACGGCCCTGTTTTAATCTCAAGATATCTGTGGGTCCTGCATATTTGATCTGGCGAATGAGCGACTAAATGAAAATAATGCTATCCTCTAAATTTGGTGGTTCTGATGGTTTGCCTAAAAGATTTCAGCGGAGATAAGTTTTCTTTGTTCGCTGATTCTCGAAATAAGTTGGCGACATGCTAAACCATTTAGCGATTCAGCGAAGCCTTTGGTCGCTAGTTCTCTTGATAAAAAGGTAAAGGTTAAAACAATCTGGTGAATAAGAGAATTAATGGATGATAAGTTTTAAGGCTTCAGTCACTTATTCTCGAAATGAAATTGTCACTGATATAGAGTATTTGGAGAACTAGCGAATGCTCTTTGTTCGCTGATTCTCAGAATTAAATGGTTAAAGGTTTTGATATTCAGAGGACTAGCGATAGCCATCGATTGATGAAGATCAACAGTCAATCTGGAATCCTGGTATAAAGTGATGATTAAGTTAAATGATTTAGCGACTCAGCGAAGCCAGTGTTCACCAGTTCTCCAGACAGTCAAGCGGTTAAGTATATCTTTAAGCGAATGCGCGAACCCTTTGTTCGCTAGATCTCTAGGAAAATTGATCGTCAGTCATAACATTAAGAGAATGGGAGATGGCTTTGTTCGCTAGTTCGCCAAATGATAATTGCAGGTTAACTGTGTAAGTGGGAACCCTTTGTTCGCTGATTCGCGAAATGCTTGGATGGTTAAGGATAGGATTCCGAGAACCCGCGAAGCTAGTAGTCGCTAGTTCTCCAAATGTGAACCAGGGTCAAACAAGGATTCAGAGAATTAGAAAAGCCAGTGGTCGCCAGTTCTTCGGTTGATAGCTAGGGTTAGCATTCTATTCAGCGATTAAGAGAAGCCATTAGTCGCTGGTTCACTAAATGAGCTCAGATGGAAAAGGTCATAAAGGAAAAGGAAAAAGGACCGTTGCCACATAGATAAAGTACTTTGTCGATATGGACATAAAACTAGTAAGCCATCAAATCAGCTTCAAGAAGAAAGATTGCATGACGCAAACAGTTTTAAAGTACAGAATCCTGATCATTCCCTCTTCACCTTGTTTTCAAGTAGTTTAATCTATCTGTCAACATCCGGACATGGCGAGCTCAAAATTTGAAATCTGGGGGTACATGAAATTGAATATGGGATCCATTAAGGAGATTTGCATTAACTGTGGTAGTTGCACACCTTGGATTCATATCGATAAATAAGTTGAAACTCGTTGTTTATTTGTTCAAGTTTCAGTTGTTAAGAGTTTCTGTCTGTCCAGAGCATTTCCGAGCATAAAGCATTTGAGATACAGAGAATTGAAGGTGTTTCTATAGCAAGGATGAGTCAACCTGAGAAGAGTGCAGCGTCTTCCAGTAGTGAGGCCAAGTCCAAAGCTGGCGAGGACAAGAATAAGCCTAATTTTTTAGATAAATTCCTGAAACTATTGCCGGGCTCTAGTCGGAACAAGAGGGCTGCTGATGACGTGTTTCAAGATCTTTTGGAACGGTGTAGAGACCCAATCACTCCGGAATTCACAGGTTACACCATTTTCAATTTCTTTTACGGCAATAGAAATAAGCATGTTCCTGTATGTAATGGTTGGGTGCTAGGATTAGGAAAAATGGTTGTCCCTGACGTTTTCCTAGATATTGATTTAATTGTTGCCCTAGCCAAAAGATATGACCCTATCTCAAGGACAATCAGAAAAGAAGACCAATCACCCTTAGTTACTCTTGATAGGGGATCTTTTATGAAAGCTTTTGGTCTATACACGTCCTTTTCCACTGAGATTGATTTGAACAAAGAAAAGGCAAGATACAGAAGCAATGTAGGGTCAGTAAAAGACCAGTTGGTTAAGCATATGCCAAAACAGGACAAATATATAGCCCCCCTTCCTGCTAACATGAATGCCCCATACCAGTTCAAATCCCTCCATCATTATATGAGATATACTTGTTATGCATTATGTAGAGTTTTGGGAATGGATGGGAATGCAGAATTTTTACCAGCTAACTTGCTGATGATCATCCTGGATATTCAAAACCCCTTGGTAAACACTGACTATGATTACATTCAGTATGTGATTGATAGGATGCATCAAGGGTTGATGTCTGTTAAAGAAAGTAAAAGCCCTATTGAGTTCATGCATTATTCTCTATTAATGCATTTGATTCTGTTTTTCAACATCAACAATTTTGATGCAAACATGTTAAAACCAAGGTTCAATTTCAAGGATCAGCACAACCCAGTGCAGTTGTAGGTGAGGATATGGAATTCTACATCTAATGAGGCAGATTTTTGTGTTTTTCAGAATTTCATTGTTTATCCAATTATCAGGATGCTAGGTCTAAATGTCACTAGGCTATCTCCTAGAGTCCTCAGGCTTTTAAGACCACTGCAGTATGTGGATAAGTGGGAGGGAAATCATAATTGGGGTGATTTCTACTTAGGAGATAATTCCACAATTATCAGAGTTTATGGCTGTCCCCAACCCCCACATTTATTACCAAAGTATGTGCCTCCGAGATTGGCTTGTTTGGAATTTGTTTGGCAGCTTATGTGTACAGATAAAGAGCTCCTGGCCCCTCACAGAAAGGGTACATTCACACCCAGGCAATTCAAGGTAGGTGATTTCCTGATAGGAAAGAGGGATTTTCCTCAAATCAGTGCATGGCTACAACAATTCAAAATGGTTACTGGTGCTTGTAGGCACATAGATCCTGAGGATTTCATCAAGACTGCCAGGATGACTTACATCCCAAACATTGGTGTGATCAAAGAGCATGAAGGTTTGGATGAAGAAGATGTGATCAGAAACATCTTAGATGAAGATGAAGTTAAAAGGAGATGGTACAGATTCTTTGATTTAGTGGATTTGTCCAACCAGTTGAAAGCATCTCAGATTCCTTTTGTGGGTTTTTTCTCTGATCTTCCTTATTTGAAGAGGATTGATGGGATGATTGAAAAGTATGATACCTTGGTAAATCAATTGGAAGGCTTGATTGATCAGAATGAGCCAGAGAAAAAGAAAAGGAAAGATTATTCATCTTCTGATGAGGAAGAATTTACTGATGAGTCACAAGAAGAAGATAGTCCTCCACAGGTTGAGAGATCACCAGTTGTTGATCTCACTCAAGATCAACCAGAAATGCAGGATATCTCAAAGCCACCATTTAAGAGACAGAGGCTTGAGGAAGGTGAACCTTGAAGGCATGTGAGACAAAGAAGGGAAATTGATAGAGCTTCTGCTCTTGTACCAGGGGATAGGCCATATCATCATCAATTGAGGAAAGCAATAAGAGCAGGAAAGAAAATAGCCATTGAGCAGGAAAGCAGAGAAAAGTCCTTATGGTTAGAAAAGGACATCAGAGAGGTTTATCAAGAGGAATTCTTGAGTGATGATCAGTTCATTAAAACTGATGAGTTCAAGAGTTTTCTCATTTGGAACAAGCAGCAAGAAGTAAAGAAAGCTCTGCCTGAAGGTATGGAGCCAAGTGAAGAAACTCTGAGAGCTCTTGCTTCATATGATCCTAGCCTTGATCCTATAACAGTGGACGAAGCCAGAGATTTGGTTAAATCAAGTGGAATGTTGCTAACTCCAAGATGGGATCTGACTTCTGCATTCCTTATTGATCAATTGAGAAAGCAACCAGAGGGTAGCCTATCATATGAGGTTCACATTGGTGACATGATTAGAGGAAGTGGCTATGACCCTAAGTCCCAAGCTGTTGCAATGTGGTCCATGGCTCCCAAAACTCAGAAGCCATCTCTATTGAGTATAGAGGATAAGATGGAGGGGAATAAGATTATATGGACTGTACAAAATACAACAGACCTTGAGGTCTCCAAGGCAGTAACTCATTGGGCTAATCTGAATGAAGCCAAGATAGCTCAGCTGTCAGAAAGATATGCCAAATTGTTTGAGAGTTCAAGCATGGTAGCCAAGGATAGAGATCTGAAAATGATGAGGATCAAATAGTTGGAAGATGAGCTGGCAGAAATAAATGTCAAACTTGAGGAAGCCTCAAAAATAATTCCTCCTCCTCCTTTGCAAGTTGAGGTACCTGTTCAGGTAAATTTGGAGGCAACTGAGGGACCTACTGAAGACTTGGAAAAGGTGAAATTGGATGCGTCCCTGGACACTATAGCCAAAATAGTGTAGTACAGGTAGGACAAAATAAAGGACAGGATGGATGCAGTTCATAAATCAGTCAGCCTATTACATCAGACCAATCAAAAGGTGAATGACTATTTAGCCACCTTGGAGCCACTTTATAGTATTTGGTCTGGGAGGAATTTATTGTTTGATAAGCTTGACAGTTTACAAGAACACAGGCCTGATATCCCAAAAGTAGTAACTGATGTGTTTGAAAGGATTGGCCTAATAAGTGCAGCGTCAAATTTTTTCAAAGGAAAGTCAAACCAAATAAAGGCTAAGTTAGCCATGTTTGATAAAGATTACAGCAAGTATTTGCCCCTGGTATATGATGACAATGGAAATGTGGTTAAGCTGGAAGATTGGAAGCTGTCAATGGGTCAGTTGGTCATCAATCAAGATGCCTTCCTAAAAGATAATAAGGCTTTGGACGTGGAAGGAACTAACAATATAATTGATAGTTTATTCAAAGTTGAAAGTGACTGCATCAAGTTTATATCAGAAGTTAAAAATGTGACTGATTCTACATGGGAACGGCAAGTCAACTTGTTACAGGAGCTGCAGAGTTACGACTGGCCATCCGATGATGATGTGGCATCTTGGGAAAAGCTAATCACAAAGAAGAAGAAGAAACCGGTCATCCAGCTGACGGAGGAGGAAGAAGAATAGATCGCACTTGGCACCTGATCTAGAATTTGAGGGAGAGCGTGTTCAAACAGAGAATGATGTAAGTTAGCCTGTAATGGCGGTCATCATTCATATGAAAAACTTGGTAACTGCTCTGAAAATATCTACAAACAAAGGTGCTAGCTGCGGAAGTTGTTCAGAACTGAAAATACGCCTTGTTGTCTTTATTAAATATCTTTCTGTTTGTATTTTCTTTTGTTTTCTAGCGCAATTTTCTATCAGCCATCCGAAGCTTGTTGCATCCTTACGAGGATTCTAGGATGGTTGATTAGTATAAATAGTCTGTTCCTATTGATGATTGAGGTTGGAAAATATTTTTGTAAAGGAGAGGTCTGAAATATAGAACCTGATTTTCTGTGAAATCAAGGAAAATTGTACGAATGCATTTTATCAATTAATACAAATACACTGGAGTTCTGTTACTACAATTTGATTGTCTTTACATGTGGAGTGTTTTAGTTTCTTTATGCATTTAAATTGTAAGACAGTTTAAATACATCTTTCACAAGGTGAATGTAGGGGTTGAGCTTAAGTATCTTTCAAGGAAAGAGTAAAATCTTAGGGGAGGTCTCTGGGAATTGAATATCTATATGTGGATTTGATGACAGGTGTAGGAATGGAAACCATGATATGTTAGGCATGTTATTTGAGTTTCATTGTATTCATTTTAATAGATATATGTGAAGGTAGAGTTCGACTCTGATGCCCAGCGGATAAGGGACTGGTTTTAGATCCACTTACATTCATTTACCATCCAAATATATAATTGATTGACATTTTACTTTATATGCATAATTTCCAGACTTGAGTCATATTATGACAAGTTCATAAATATGTATTTCAGTGCTTTGTAGAAGCAATAAACGAGGTTAACCCTTCCCTGAGTTTAACTCTAAAAGGAAGAAGGATGAATATCCTTAAGCCATTGTATCGTGTTGCTATTTTTATAGTCTATATCATGATGTTGTGTATGAGGATGATTTGGGCTATACTCAGAGTTTTAGCAACTTATTGAGTTAGATTTTGAAGGCAGTAACAGAGCAGTGAAGGAGCAAGTTCTCAATTCAGAGCTCAGCTAAATGTTGAATTGATAGAGGTACACCCGCTTGAGTATATATTACTCGAAGTGAAGAAGGTCTTAACCTTAATACCTTAGTATTTTGTAACTTGCTAGGTTACAGCCATTGGGATTATTTGAGTATTTGATTAATCTGCAGGTTCAAACACTAACATAATGGTTGATGATTTATCATATGCTGATGATGTTCATTTTAAATGCATTTCCTAAATGGGGTTTTATTTAATGTTATGTGTTTCTAATGTAATGATTTAATGATGGTGATAAATTGAGAGAATGAATATGATAATGCAAGAAATGGATTGTAATAGATGAACAAATGATAATGTATATAATGAATGAAAAATTAATGATAAGATCAATGAGAATGAATGTAATGCATGAAATGTCAGTAATAAAGTACCTTATGAAATCACAAAAAGAATTGGACAGATTGTAATATGATAAAATAAGATGAAATGTGATAACCTATAATGTGATAAATAAAATGTGATTAGATGTTAGCTATGATAAAAACTTACATAAATGATCAAAACATGCATGTGAATATACAATGGTTATGAACAAACCTAATAAGCTAATAATAAGGATACATACAAAATAAACTATGCAAATGATTAAATGTGATAATGAAGATGGATTATGCTAAAAAAAATTTAAAATGCAACATTAAATTTATATTTTTATTACCCAAATGTCCTCAACTAAAATAACAATGTGTCCAAAATGAGAAGAATGGACAAAGAGAAGAGATGAATCGATAAGAAAGATGACCTATAAATCCCTATAAAAGGAACATTGATATGCAACAAGACTCATCTAAATGTAATGCAAAATGAAATATGAAATGAATATCTCCACAACTTCATGAAACATCTTAGAACTTCATGGTAAATAGAATTTTATTATCATCATTGAGCTCATTATGTTGCAAGGAAATGCAAGCACCATGTTATAATTAAACCAGGATGACCTGAGCAATTCTTGCATGGAGTTTAATATAGAAAACTTGACAAGCATCGAGGTATAATTAAACTGAGATGACCTGAGTTTCATTTGCATAACAGACAAGGAATATTCTCCCCTCCACCAGGGAACAAATATTCGGAGTCAAGGTATGTGTGGCATATCACCATTAATAGCATTTTCATAACAACATGAATTAAATATGTCAATGCTTATTAAACTGATGAAGGCACTTATGCATAGACACCCCAATTACTTGTTCCTTTGACTTCATCAGAAAATATCCCACAAACAACAATCAAATAAAAATATCATGCCCCATCCTAACCATTCTAATAAATGACATATGAGAGTTTTAAAATCATGTCAAAGATATCCTGGAATAGCATAGGAAACATGATAACAATGAAATCCATATATGAATGCATAATCTACAACAAATCAATCTAACATGCCTACCATGAATACACCTTTCTTTGCCAAAAGATAGTGTTAGGTGTATTGATCAATTTGGTTGATGTATAGCCATTTCAAATGTATAGATAAGCATTCACAGTTGAAAGATAGATCACATATTACGATTCATGATGAGGATATCTGATGCAAAGTGGATAGTAGGAAGCCCCTAAACAATGAGGAATTGGCAAGAATTGGGTACCAAGTACTCCAAAGTATGAAGGTCAAGTGCCCTACACTTATCCCAAGTGTAGAATGAACAAAAATGAGGTTATCACAACCCCAAGATCCAAGGGTAACCTAATCACTAGATTTCACAAAGTTCTAGACACCTATAACCAAGGGTTACTAAGGAGTTTCCTTAACCCAATAAACAACCAAACCCCATGAAATGACTCGCAAGACTAGGGGTGGCCTAAAATCACTGTTCTAGCCTATTTAGGTCCTATTTTTTTAGTTCCAATGGTTCTTTCACCTACAAGAAACCCATACATACTAGTTGCTTCACAAACCAAGGACTAGGCTAGTAGCCTTCCCTAGAAGGAATTTTGATCACAAGTCAAAATTCTTCCATATGAGAGATGAATTAGGTTGGAGATTATAAAACCCTTTTGTCTTTACAAAACATATCCAAACACCAAGATGTGAAGTCCAATGGATGATATTGAAACACCTAAACTAGACCGGGCCTATAGGCCTAATTAGGACTCCAATTGCACTATGGGTGCTCTTTCTCCCAATCCAATGCACAAAATAATTATTGGATCATGTGAGGACATGTAAAAGAACTCAGAAACCATATTTTAGAGTCTTGATGAATCCCCAACCAAGAGTTATGGTGACTGTTCTAAGTCACAGACTGGTGCACACATAGAGATGTACACCTAGGGCATAACAACAAATCCACTCCCCTACAAATCCTCACTCCTAACCAATAGAATATGAAAATTAATTTACAAAGGTTGAATTCCACCAAGGGGCATCAATTTCCCATGGTGGAATTGATCCAAACAACCAAGCCCTATTGGAAACCTTGGTTTTAAGCCTTCAATCCAGATAGTCTCACTAAAAACTAGATATCTCACAAACTAGGAAAGATTAGAACATGAGACTAGTTGAAAATGAAATTAGATTTAGGGGTCAAACTTTTGGTTTCACAATTTCATGCCCTCCTATCCATACCCATCTGTACACTTCAATTCTCCTTGGAATTTGTAGAGAAATGTTGATATTTTATTGATTTGAATTGCTAAAATTACATATCTTACTTTCCACCCACCTAAAATGGCTTATGAAGGTGTCTCCCATTGGTTACAACTGAATTAAAATCATTTGACCATTAGGGGCTTTGGTTACAAGTTTTGGTAAAAGTTGTCAAAGTTGCTAAGCAACTTTTACAACATTTTTGCAATTTTTGCATACTAGGAGACCAAACTTGGTCTAGACCTAATCTATTGATCCAACATGGATATTAAAGCATTAAAAATATAAAAATAACAAAATCCTAAGCTTCTAGGCCTTTTGACCACCTTTGACCATAGTTTACCAAGGGCTTATAGTTATGCCAATCTTGGAACTAGGTCTATATGCCTAGATGGAAGATCTAGCCTAACTAGATGTCCTTAGGACTTTGATGAACATTATTTGTTCATTTTATTGTGGGTGCTCCTACACCATACTCCCATTGAGTTTTAAAACTCAATTTCCTACTTGAGGTTAACTGTTCCACCAAAGTCCCATGTTGTTTGATTTGGTCTTCGGTCAGCCAAGTTGCATCTATGTTGGGGATCCCTTTCCATTTGACTAAATACTGCATATACTTCTTGGTTCTGGTCTGCTTCAACAACTTGGTGTCCAATATTTCTTCCAAATATATTGGTTTTCTTTGAGGAATATTTGTGACATAGTCTTCATCAATGATGTTTGTTTCCTCACCTTGTTCATTCATTGAACCTTCTGTAGCTTTGTATTGGGTGAGGTCTACAACATTGAATATTGGAGAGATTTGCAAGGTTGGGGGAAGAGAGATCTCATAAGAATTCTCACCCATTTTATTGAGTATACTACAAGGTCCTACTTTCTTCATATGAATTTTAGAGTATCTACCCTTAGGTAGTCTAACTTTCCTCAGAAATGCCCAAACCTTGTCTCCCACTTTGAAGTGGATCTCCCTTCTTCTCTTGTCAGCATGTTCCTTGTACTTCAAACTGGATCTTTGCAATGCTTCTTTGACCTCATGTTGCATCTTTGTGATGATTTTTTCCAATTCTTAGCCTTGAGCATTGACTTTGAAGTCAGATGGTAGTTCTATCAAGTCTAATGGTCCTTTGGGATTAAGACCATATACTACTTGGAATGGAGTTTTGCCGATTGACCCGTTCATGGAATCATTAAATAAAAACTCTACCTGGGGTAGGAGTGTATCCCAACTCTAAGAATATTGTTTGGTTAGGCATCTTAGGAGATTGCTTAAGGATCTATTTACTACCTCAGCATGCCCATCTATTTGTGGGCGATAGGCTGAGCTATAGGTGAGATTTGTTCCCAATTTCTTGAAGAGTGTCCTCAAAAAATGGCCTTGGAACTTTACATCCCTGTCAGATACAATTGATTGAGGTAGACCATGGATCCTAAATACCTCTTTGAAGAAAAGATGAGCAATGTGGGAAGCATCATTTGTGCTTTTACATGGTACAAAATGGGCCATTTTTCTAAACCTATCCACTATTACAAAAACACTATTGAAGCCTTTCTTTTTTTTAGGCAACCCCATTACAAAATCCATTGAGATGGACTCCCATGGTCTAGAAGGGATTGGTAAGGATTGATATAGTCCTTGATTGGTTGACACACCTTTAGCTTGCTGACATATTGTGCAAGTTTCTATGAACTTCTTAACATCATTGTACATTTTAGGCCAAAAATAACTTTTCCTCACCATGTCTGTTATCTTATCAATGCCAAAGTGACCTCCTAGGCCACCACAGTGCTTTTCCCTGATTATGTTTGTCCTCATTAAAAATTTTGGTATACATAGTTGAACTCCTTTGAATAGGAGTCCATTCTAAATCAGATATTTAGAAAAGTCAGTATGGTACCTCCCAACCATCTTTTTGCAAATTTGGTATATCTCTACAAATTTAGGGTCATCAAGGTATAGGTGCTTGAGAGACTCAACTCCTACACTTTGTAGTTGTATTTCTTCAATTATACCAACCCTCCTACTAAGGGCATCAACAACTTTGTTTTTTATACCCTTCTTATGCTTAATGTTAAAGGTGTAGGCCTGCAACTGTTCTACCCATTTCAAATGTCTGACAGAGAGTTTTTCTTGTGAATTAAGGAAGCTTAATGCATGGTTATCAGTGTATACCAAAAATTCCTTTAGGATAAAATAGTCCCTCCATTTCTTGAGGGCTTGGACCATGGCATAAAGCTCTAGGTCATATGTAGAGTATTTCCTTTTGGCTTCATTTAGTGTCTTTGAGAAAAATGCAACTACCTTACCTTCCTAACTTAGGACTGCACCTATAGCCAAGTTGCTTGCATCTGTCTCCATAGTGAAGACATTGTTGAAATCAGGGAGGAACAAGATAGGATATTGGAAAACCCTATTCTTCAAGTATTGGAATGCATCATTTTCTTCCTTTGTCCATGTAAACTTAGTTTTATTTCCTCCTTTAATGATTTCAAGCATCAGTGCACACACATGACTAAATTTTTTGATGAACTTTCTATAGAAAGTTGCAAGTCCATGGAAGCTTCTTACATCACCTTGGTTCTTTGGTGGAGGCCAGTTGATGATTGCTTCTACCTTCTCATGATCCATCTTGAGGGTACCTTGTGAGATCAAAAATCCTAGGAACACAAGTTCCTTCCTCATAAACATGTACTTCTCTAAGTTGATTACCAACTTGTGTTGATGAAGTCTTCTTAATACCTATTCCACATGATCAAGATGGTCTTCCTTGCTATGACTGAATATTAGTATGTCATCAAGGTAAAAAACAAAAAATTTGCCAATAAAATCAATGAATATCTCATTCATATGCCTCATAAAAGTGCTAGGGGAATTGCTTAAGCCAAAGGGCATTACTAACCATTCAAACAAACCTTCAGTATTCTTGAAAGTTGTTTTCCATTCATCTCCTAGTTTGATTATGATTTGATGATAACTAGACTTTAAGTCTATCTTGGTGAAGTAGCAATCACCTCCTATTTGATCCAATAGATGCTCAATCCTTTGCATGGGGAATCTATACCTTATGGTGATCTTGTTGAGGGCCCTGTTGTCAGTACATAATCTCCATTTTCCATCCTTTTTAGGGGCTAGAACTGATGGCACTGCACATGGACTAAAACTATTTTGAATGAGTCCTCTTTCCAAAAGTTCTCCAAATTGCTTTGCAATCTCTACATGATGCAATGGCATCATTTTATATGGGGCCTTATTAGGCAGAGAGGAACCAGGTATCAAGTCAATTTGGTGACTGATATCTCTTAAGAGAGGGAGGCTTGAGGGTAGATCAATAGAAGTGACATCTCTATACTTTTCTAGCAGTTTCATGGCTTCTCTTGGTATAGGATCTTTTTTATCAAACTTCATTTTGTCTTTGGGTTTAGATATTAGGACAAAGGCTTTAGTATTAGGTTCCTTCAATGTTTTTAACATTTCTTTCTCTCCCATGATGATGAAAGTAGGTTCTTTTTCAGACTTGATATCAGGCAGGGGCTTCATGGTAAAGGTTTTTCCATCCTTGGTGATGGAGTAGGTGTTCTTCCTATAATGGTGTATGGCATCTACATCAAATTTCCAAGGTTTACCTAGAAGGATGTGTGAGGTATCAATTTCAACCACATTACAAAGAACTTTGTCCTTAAAGTCTACAATTGAGAACTCTATCCATGCTTGTTTTGTTACTAGAGTGTGTTGGCCTTTTGTTAGCCGAGAGAAATAATAGGGGAAAGGGTGTGGCATCTTAGGGAGTTTTAACTTTTGAACCATTTCACAAGGTACGAGATTCTCAGTTGAACTAGAATCTATAAGTAGATTACATACCTTTCCATGACATTTGATCTTTGTCCTGAAAAGGTTCTTCCTCTATGGAGGCTCTTGGTTTTGTGGCACCTGAAGGAAGACCTACCTCATCATAAAACATACTCCTTCCTCTAGTTCCAAGTCTCTAGTGTCATCATTATCTTCTTTCTTGTCCTCTTGGATAAGTTGTGCTCTACTCTCATCTTGATTTTTATTCCTCTTCTCAGGGCACCTTCCTGCATGATGTCCCATCTGATTGCAATAATAACATTTCAATGGTCCATTACCCCTTCCAGATTTTTTTCTTCCTCTATTGAATAGCCTCCTTCCTCTATAGTTTCCTCTTAAATTTGAGTGACTATTTTCTTTGTCTCCTTGGTCAGGGGTCCTACTACTACTGCCACTATTTTGTCCCTTATTCCAAGAGTTTCCTTTTCCTAATAAAGTTCTTCCCATTGTCATTACTCTTCCCTTTGCCAAAATCTTTTTTCCTCTTCCATTTCTCCTCTACCTTGAGTTCCATTTGATAGAACTTATTGAATGTGGTAGGGTAGTGTAGGCTTAGTTCCTCTTGAATGGATACCTTCAACCCATTCATGTATCTTACTAGTTTTTCTTCCTCATCTTTTGCCACATTTGTCTTCATACATAATTTTGGAACTCCTTAGTGTATGAGCCTACATCCATGTCTTTTTTATTCAAAATTTTCTTCCTCCTATGGAGTTGTACCCCATACTCTTCAGGCACAGATGTCTCCTTGACCAATGCTATCATCTTGTTCCATGAGTTGATCATGCTCTTCCCATTCTTCACCCTTTCTATTTGGATGAAGTTCCAAAAATTTAGGGCTGCTCCCTTCAACTTGGATCTTTCCATCTTTACCCTTTTCTTTTTAGGGATGTCCTCACATTCAAATAATGTTTTCAAAGCCTCTACCCAATCCAACGCTAAATCTGCATTCATCTTGCCATTAAAGACTGGCAAGTCTATCTTCTCCTCCATGGTTCTTCTCCCCATGGACTTTAAGGCATCAATGAAATGCCTTTGGTCTATAGGGATGTTCTAATTAGGATCATCTTCCTCCTCTTCACTCCCCTCTTCATTTTCAGACCCATCTTCCTTATCCTTGTCTAGCTTCTTTTCAAGTTCTTGAAGCCTCTTATTTAAGGTTGTGTTTGCATCCCTTTGTTCTCTCGCCATCTTTTCTAACTCATTGTTTGTGACCCTAGTAGGGATCTCTTCATCCTTAAGAGCAGACATAGCTTTGATACCCCTTGATGCAAAGTGGGCAGTAGGAAGCCTATAAACAGTGAGAAATTGGCAAGAATTGGGTACCAAGTACACCAAATTATGAAGGTCAAGTGCCCTACACTTATACCAAGTGTAGAATGAACAATAAATGAGGTTAACACAACCCCAAGATCCAAGGGTAACCTAATCACTAGGTTTCACAAAGTTCTGGACACCTATAACCAAGGTTTACTAAGGAGTTTCCTTAACCCAATAAACAACCAAACCCCATGCAATGACTCACAAGAATAGATGTGACCTAAAATCATTTTTCTAGCCTATTTAGGTCCTATTTGTTTAGTTCCAATGGTTCTTTCACCTGCAAGCGACCCATACATACTAGTTGCTTCACAAACCAAGGACTAGGCTAGTAGCCTTCCCTAGAAGGAATTTTGATCACAAGTCAAAATGCTCCAATATGAGAGAAGAATTAGGTTAGATATTTTGACACCCTTTTGGGCTTTACAAAACATATCCAAACACCAAGATGTGAAGTCTAATGGATCATATTGAAACACCTAAACTAGACTTGGCTTTTAGGCCTAATTAGGACTCTAATTGCACTATGAGTGCTCTTTCTCCCAAGCCAATGCACAAAATAATCATGGGAGCATGTGAGGACATGTAAAATAACTTATAATCCAGATTTTAGAGTCTTGAGGAATCCCCAACCGAGAGTTATGGTGACTATTCTAAGTCACAGATTGGCTCACACATAGAGATGTACACCTAGGGTATAATGGCAAATCCACTCCCCTAAAAATCCTCACTCCTAACCTAAAAAATATGAAAATTAATTTAAAAAGGTTAAATTCCACCAAGGGGCATCAATTTCTCATGGTGGAATTGATCCAAACAACCAAGCCCTATTGGAAACCCTGGTTTTAAGCCTTCAATCTAGATAGTCTCACTAAAAACTAGATATCTCACAAACTAGGAAAGATTAGAACATGAGACCAGTTGAAAATGAAATTAGGTTTAGGGATCCAACTTTTGGTTTCACAATTTCATGCCCTCTTGTCTGTACCCATCCGTACACTTCAATTCTCCTCGGAATGTGTAGAGAAATATTGATATTTTATTGATTTAAATTGCCAAAATTACATATCTTACCTTCCACCCACCTAAAATGTCTTATGAAGGTTTCCCCCATTAGTTACAACCTAATTTAAGACCATTTGACTATTGGGGGCTTTGGTTACAACTTTTGGCAAAAGTTGTCAAAGTTGCTAAGCAACTTTCACAACATTTTTGCAATTTTTGCATACTAGGAGACCAAACTTGGTCTAGACCTAATCTATTGATCCAAAATGGATCTTAAAGCATTAAAAACATAAAAATAACAAAATCCTAAGCTTCTAGGCCTTTTGACCACCTTTGACCATAGTTGACCAAGGGCTTATAGTTATGCCAATCTTGGAACTAGGTCTTACAACTTGGTCTATATGCCTAGATGGAAGATCTAGCATAACTAGATGTCCTTAGGAATTTGATGAACATTATTTGTTAAGTTTATTGTGGGTGCTCTTGCACCAATATCATTTTGTAATAACATTTGATTATGTTTTCTTTTCTGGTGAAAGTACTCCATTCTGTCCTCTGGGAGTCGTGACTATCATAGATCCACTTCCAAAACTAGTTTGAGGACATGCCCCCAACTAGTTGATGGACTAACTTAGTATGGGTGATGAAGGACACAACAAGACTAGGATGAAGACCAAGATAATAGACCAAGCTATGGTGGGGTTTTATTATGGATATTATAGTGGATAGTATGCTATGAACTGGCCATTTTATTATGATATATACATGGCAGGAATGGAAACTGACTATCCATTTTATTATGGGTATTTACAATGGGATAACACAATAGAAGAATCCTAATAGATAGAAGAGCTAACTTGTCACAAAGGACACTTGTTTCCAAGTTTACACATGTTTTTATTGTAATTTTATTTTAAATTTTTTTATTTTTGTGTTTTTTATGTTTTACTTATATATATACCCCTTGCAATGGTATTTTAAGCATAGAAATTATTGAGGTACATGTTGTTAAGAGGCTCATCCAAGAGATCTCCCTCAAATGTAGACAACTGATAAGCCCCAGACCCATAGACTACTATAATCACAAAAGGACCTAACCAATTGGGTTCAAACTTGCCCTTCTTCTCACGATGCTACTAACTTTTGAGATTCTCTGGGTTTCACTTTATTGTTATACTAATAAGACATCCTTTGTTTATATAATTGTAAATGATTAAAGGGTATTTGATGGCTTTCATCTAGCAATTCCAATTTAGTTAGTCATGCAACCCTACACTCTTCATCTGGAATTAAATCTTTTAGGGATACATGAAGAGAAGGTAACTCAACCTCGAGGGGAAGAATAGCTTCAAAAATAGAGACAAGGGAATATGATGTGGCTCTAGTGGGAGTATGGATGGAAGTATGATAAGCCCTTAAGGTGGGATTCAACTGGACATGCATGTCACAACCAATGTCATTGATAGTATTTTAAAGGATCTTGACAATGGTTTTATTAGATGCCTCAGCTTGGCCATTACCTTGGGGATAATAAATGGTGGAATAATGATGTGTGATGTGGAATTTCTCACATAATTCATCCATGTCTTGATTTTGGAATTTCTTCCCATGATCAGTAATAAGATGCATAGGGATACCATATCTACAAATGATATAATTGAGGATAAACATGGATATTTTCTTACCAGTGGCAGTAATCAATGGAATGTCTTCAATCCACTTGGTAAAATACTCAGTTGCACTGATAATGTACTTATGGCCATTGGAAGATGGAGGTTGAATTGCACCCACAAGGTCAAGTCCCCACTAACTAAATGGCAATGTGGTTGTAAAAGGGTGGAGTTGTTGTGCCGGTGCATGGATATGATTCCCATGTATCTGGCATTTCTTACATTTCCTAGAAAAGTGACAGGAATTTGTCTCCATAGTAGGCCAATATTAAACCATATGCATGAGCTTCTTATCCAAGGAAGGACCACTCGAATGTGTCCCACAAATACCCTCATGAACATCTTGTAGGGAAGTTTTGTCTTCATCATGTTCAAGACATCATAAGAGAGTACCATCAAGACCTCACTGATACAGGCTGTTAGATATTAGAATATATCAAGAGGCTTGGTGTCAAAATGTTCATTTTCGGTTTCTAGATATGTCAGGTGGAATGGTATTGTCTTTCACGTAGGAATATATCTTTCCATAAGTCAGGGAATCTTGTCTGATAATATGACATATGACACTTGTAGTAGGATTATCGTATGTGGGATAAGTCAAAGATTCAACTAAGAACTTGTAATGCCCCGCCAGGGAACCCAAGAGAAGTTAACCTATAACTTGATACTAAGTTTGGTGAACATTTTTTTTTTTAATAGTTAACAAACAAGATACACAACAGTGCAGAAGCAATTACCATTTATTCACATTTGTACAACATCCAACATAGATAACAAAACTCGAGGGTCCCATGACGTAGAATTACTTAAGAACAAAATAAAACAACTAAAGAAAGATAACAAAAGATTCCATAGCATGAATGATACAATTACAGCTTACATCATTATAACAAATCTCATGGACAACCATGATAATAAATAAACTGACATCCACTGCACATGTCGCAGGGTATGTAATAATAAATCTAACATAAAAGTACAATGTCCATATTAGGTATCACATGCGATACTCTAATATAAGACTACATAAATGAAGGTATCAAAGAATCTGATAATGAAGAATCAATGAAGAACCAAGAAAGCATCCAACTGCAGAAGTATCAATACCAGCACGAGGACGTCGAATCTCAAACGGTAAAGAATCACTACCACCTGTCCGTGTAGAACCACAAAGGTCTACCCCACCGTGCTGAGGAGATAACCACAAACCCCAAATGGATGACCAAAACCAAACAATGATAGAACCACTGAGCAAGGAATCCTGAAAGTGCTCTACTCAAGGTACACAATAATAAAGTGAAAGGTGATACACACTAATCCAGAGGCATAAATAGAAAACTCAGAAGATGACTTAAGCTACATGCTATGGGAGTGTCATCACATGTCTAACTACTTGAGTTACCCTCGACTGGTCACTCTGGACCCCGGACCCTCAAGCATTGAGTTACCCTAGACTGGCCACTCTGGGCCCCAGAGCCTCAATACAAACCATGTGGGATTAGAATACTCTCTCTCTAATATGAGAAATTCTAATCATAACCAAACTCTATATTATCTTTTTAATGATCTCTACACATTTTAATTACTATATTATCACTTAATTACATAACTTACAATAGGTTACCTAGGTACTGACCACTTTGGGTCCCGGCCCCTATTGTAAGCCACTCCCCTAAGATGCACTTAATCAATCTTCCCTAGGCTCATAATCACATAAACAACAATCAGGTATTCCACTAGGTAATCCTAGATGCAGTTTCACACATAGAAACCCAAATGATTACACAGATACCAAAAATAGATATTAACCAATAAGAGCCCATAAGATTGATTCATAGATGACATTCAGAATAAACACTCACATAAACATGATATTGAAATACAATTCAACTGATACAAAAACCCTGCCTCTGTTTCCCCTAGGCCATCTAATGCCCGAAAACACATAATGCACAGAAATATAGTTTAGGCACGAAGAAGACACAAAGCATCATATACCACTTAAATTCATAAGAATATCCAATTCCATTTTGAACATAATTGATTTCAAGTACATATACAAAGAATCCCACTAGAATAATTAGAACATAATCATTACATTAGCACCACAATTTAGAAATTATTCCTTAGTATTGCCCTATATCTTTGACAAAATAAAAGACCCAATTTGTCTAGTAATTTACTTAAATATACCAATTATCTATACTAAATTAGGTAACCAATTAGCTAAACCAACTAATCAAAATGAGGATAAAATACATATAGATTAATTTCTACATTAACTCATATTGCTTCCTAAATGAGTTATAAATAAACTAAATTTCAATTATATAAATTACCAATAAAACAAATTATATATATTATATTCTAAACTAACTAAATTTAATAAAAATTTAAAATTACTAAATTTAAATATTAATTAAAAATTAATAAAATAAAATAACTAACATTAAAACAAAATTTACATAAAATAAAATTTACAAAAGCAAAGTTTGTGGGGCCCACGGCTCTTATCCCCACGGCAGTACCCTGGTACTGCCGCTGCAGTCCTTTGGGGACTGCGCACGGCAGCGCCCAGGCCTAACATGACAGTCCTTTGGGGACTGCGCACGGTACCCTAGGTGTCGTGAGGTGGATGGGTAGGGGACAGGTGGTCCCCGCCCACCACTAAATATTAATTTTTTTAAAATTTTTTTTAATAAATCATTTCTTTAACATAATTTTGAAAATGTATTTTTTTTCAATTTTATTTATTTTTATATAAGATTTAACTTATATGCAAAGTCATATGTATATATATATTTTT
The DNA here is from genome assembly GCA_027943335.1 of Chamaecyparis obtusa. NCBI lineage: Eukaryota > Viridiplantae > Streptophyta > Pinopsida > Cupressales > Cupressaceae > Chamaecyparis > Chamaecyparis obtusa. Next base: position 298,593 of record BSBK01006525.1, read on the forward strand.
AAATAAGAATTAATTTATATATATTTGTTTACTATGTTTTTAATACACAGTCAATCTGCACTTTTTAACAGTAAATCAATACATATTATATATATATATATATATATATATATATATATATATATATATATATATATATATATATAGAGAGAGAGAGAGAGAGAGAGAGAGAGATTCTTTTGGTAAAGAATCTCTATTATTCACAATGAGATTCTTTTGGTAAAGAATCTATTCCTTCCTCATATCCTCTTTAAGCATATACAAACAATTTATTCTTCCCATACAAATTTGCACAGTACTAAGATTTGGTTTTTTTTGTCCTAAATTTGATTTCTCTTAAACCAGAATAAATTTATTTCATTTTCTATAGTCTAACTATTGCCCATATTTATTTATTTATTTTAATTTGTAGGAAAACAACAAACAATCATTCAAAGAAATTTTGCCAGAGTAACACTACAATGCCAAGTAATGATAAAATACAGAAAAATAACTACACTAGGGTTTTAGAATACCCAATTCCATTATAAACAAAGATCTATCAAAATTGAAAACATAGATCATTATAAATCACAGAAAGATAAACATATGTAGAAGTAAATCTAATAAACAAATCCAAGCCTACCTCAGATCCAATGCCAAATACGGAATAAAATAGAAACCCCTGTAGATATGAGAACCAAATCCTCTCCAAATTCAAACACAACCTGCAGATTTGAAAACTAATTTGCAGCGAGGTGCCCAATCTAGAAGCATGGAGAAATTCAATTCAACAAGCAGCCACAACATTCCACAAATCTTCAAAATGCCAAAAACACAAGCCTTCTCCAAAATCCCTCTCCAAAACCTTTTTTCCAAAAATGAAAGCAAAATTCCCCTAATAGGAATTCAATCCCAACATCCAAGCAATCACAGAAGACAACTCAACAGATAACTCAAAGTTCAACTCCAATCAAAAAAGTGACTCATAAGACAACTCCTAATTCAACTCAAACTCCAAAATTGAAAGAAATTACAATTAATTAATTTAAAATATCATTTATATGCACAACTCAACTTAACTTTCTAAAACTAGTTGTTATCTTTTTGAGAACAATTCCCTTTTCTAATTTGCACATGTTTTAATTTAAATTCAATTATTAAATAAATTAAATAATCAATGCATCACAAATTCATGCAATTAATTATTTAATTACTTAATAATGTAAACAAGCATAATTCTAAATATATTCTATTTGAGCACATGTTAATAATTAAAACCTAGATTAAATAAATTAAGTATTTAATACATCCTAAAGCATGCATTAAAATATTCAATTATTAAATTATACATTCAAACATAATTAAATCCAACTTCAATTAAATAATCAATTAATTCCATTTAATCAAATAATTGACTTTGGACAATATTCTAAATTAAACATAAGAACATAATTAAATCATTAAATTCAACTATAATCCTAACCTCAATAATCATATAAAATCACCTGTTAAAACATAAATCCACTGAATCAAGCATAATCAAATTCAAGCACGATAACCAAGCAAACTGCAAACATGCACAGACTCAAGAACGGGATCCACGAATTCATACCAACCAGGTGAATTCAGGTAAGGTAGTCATACTGGTATTTGTCCAATTCTAGGACAATTGGCTAGGGTTAGGGTTTGGGTCTATGAATTATCTCCCCTCTTTACCATTGAGATGAATGTTTGTGGGCATGCTGACTCCTGCCAATTCAGGGAAGATGATGCCCTGTACCTGCGCACCTGTCATCAGAAGACAAAGCATGTACATACATTATATAACAGACAATGATAGGGTATGGTCGGACGTGTGGATCTCGACTATGGGAGTAACTACGCCTCCGTCCTCTACCACACAAGCACATCAAACAGATACAGACACATAATCACCATACACATGCAAGTATGGGGTAAGTACATCGTATTCAATATAAAACATGTAATCTAACATCATGAAGCATCATCATCTAATCTATGCAGGCACTTGATAAACATATAATAATAATCCACATCATCATGAATGAAATAATAATCAATCACATGGAAAGTGACCTAAAAGAATTCGGTCATACATCTAAAACATAAAGAAAACTAAAAAGCAATCCATAGGCGGGTACTACATTCACCCCCCCTAGGATTAGGCTTACTCCTGGAAGTCTGAAACAAGTAGGGATATGAGTCCCACAAAAAAAAAATCTCTGCACCGAAAAGAAATCTAAACTATGAATCACTAAGTAGGTCCATTCCATGCATTAGGGTTTGAACACTGAGGATCATTCCCTATCGCAAAGGCCCTATGAGATCCACCAGCATTCCCAACTGTAGGCTCAGAAGCTACAGGCCTCTGTCCTGAGAACTATGTCGATCGGTTAGGACAATTGACCGCAATGTGGCCATGTTGTCCGCAAGAATAACAACCATCTCTACCTCCAAAACTCTGGGGTTGCTAATCCTCCCTATTGCGCAAACTACACTGCCAGTTGCGATAGTTCCCTGACTGAGAACCACCACTGCTACCATGAAATAATTTCTTATCCTGTTGATCTTGATTACCTTTTGAAAAGGTTGAAGGATTTTGAAAATTTCCATTCTTCTGAGATTGATTCCTCCTTGAACCACTAGACTGAATACCTCCTTGAGCACTTAAACCTGCTGCCAGATTTGCCTCCATAATAGTTGCCTTAATAACTGCATCTCTGAGGGTCTTAGGCTCAAAAAGTAAGACATTCCCAATAATGCGTGCATTCAACCCCCTAACGAAGTGTTGCACTAGCAAGGCTGTGTCCTGACCAAATCTAGCATACTATTTGAGCTCAAAGAACTTGCGCTCATACTCGCTCACTGACATAGTAAGCTATCTCAAATTATGAAACTCATCAGCCCTCTACTTCCTCCACTGATCAGATAGAAAATGTTCCCGGAAGTGCTCTAAGAATAACTCCCATGTAACTGTGTCCATCCGAAGACCTAGCTTCTCTTCCTCTATCCTCCACCATATAGCTGCAAAATCTGTGAGTTGTGTCACTACATACCTAGCTTTAGTATTGCTACTAAAGGGATGCATGGAAAAACTCCACTCTAAGGCTATCAACCAAGTCTCTGCCTCTATACCAGTACCTTTCCCATCAAAGGGATTAGGTTTCCCTCGCAACAGATCTCTCATGTGGTTAGCTGCCACAACTATAGGATCAACTGTCAAGTCCCTCCTTAGAGGACTCCTAGACCTCTCTCTAGCTCGCTCTACTCTAGCCTGCTCAGGGCCAAGACGATTGAGAATTGCTCGCAAGAACTATCTCATGTCTAGTGCCTTAGACTTAGCTTGACGATCCTCTCTCTGATCATCTCGAGACTGCTGATGGTTACTCTCCTGACTAACACTCGTAGAAGGGCTATGATGTCTACCCCTTCCACGGCCACCAGAATGACCTCTACCTCTACCTCTAGAAGCTCTAGTGACAGGCATGATTCCTGCACCACAAGGAAATCAAGACAATGTCACACAACATAACTCAAAACAAAAAATAAAAGGAAACATAATTGCAAAGCAATGGTTTGCAAACAAAATGTTTTATGTCTATGTTTAGTTTCAAGTTTAGACTCCACAAAACCTAATAGGCGTACATACCCAGATTTCCCAGTGTAGAAACTCCGCTCTGATACCAATTGTAATGCCCCGCCAGGGAACCCAAGAGAAGTTAACCTATAACTTGATACTAAGTTTGGTGAACATTTTTTTTTTTAATAGTTAACAAACAAGATACACAACAGTGCGGAAGCAATTACCATTTATTCACATTTGTACAACATCCAACATAGATAACAAAACTTGAGGGTCCCATGACATAGAATTACTTAAGAACAAAATAAAACAACTAAAGAAAGATAACAAAAGATTCCATAACATGAATGATACAATTACAACTTACATCATTATAACAAATCTCATGGACAACCATGATAATAAATAAACTAACATCCACTGCACATGTCACAGGGTATGTAATAATAAATCTAACATAAAAGTACAATGTCCATATTAGGTATCACATGCGATACTCTAATATAAGACTACATAAATGAAGGTATGAAAGAATCCGGTAATGAAGAATCAATGAAGAACCAAGAAAGCATCCAACTGCAGAAGTATCAATACCAGCACCAGGATGTCGAATCTCAAATGGTAAAGAATCACTACCACCCGTCCGTGTAGAACCACAAAGGTCTACCCCACCGTGCTGAGGAGATAACCACAAACCCCAAACGGATGACCAAAACCAAACAATGATAGAACCACTGAGCAAGGAATCCTGAAAGTGCTCTATTCAAGGTACACAATAATAAAGTGAAAGGTGATACACACTAATCCAGAGGCATAAATAGAAAACTCAGAAGATGACTTAAGCTACATGCTATGGGAGTGTCATCACATGTCTAACTACTTGAGTTACCCTGGACTGGTCACTCTGGACCCCGGACCCTCAAGCATTGAGTTACCCTGGACTGGCCACTCTGGGCCCCGGACCCTCAATACAAACCATGTTGGATTAGAATACTCTCTCTCTGATATGAGAAATTCTAATCATAACCAAACTCTATATTATCTTTTTAATGATCTCTACACATTTTAATTACTATATTATCACTTAATTACATAACTTACGATAGGTTACCCAGGTACTGACCACTTTGGGTCCCGGCCCCTATTGTAAGCCACTCCCCTAAGATGCACTTAATCAATCTTCCCTAGGCTCATAATCACATAAACAACAATCAGGTATTCCACCAGGTAATCCTAGATGCAGTTTCACACATAGAAACCCAAATGATTACACAGATACCAAAAATAGATATTAACCAATAAGAGCCCATAAGATTGATTCATAGATGACATTCAGAATAAACACTCACATAAACATGATATTGAAATACAATTCGACTGATACAAAAACCCTGCCTCTGTTTCCCCTAGGCCATCTAATGCCCGAAAACACATAATGCACAGAAATACAGTTCAGGCACGAAGAAGACACAAAGCATCATATACCACTTAAATTCATAAGAATATCCAATTCCATTTTGAACATAATTGATTTCAAGTACATATACAAAGAATCCCACTAGAATAATCAGAACATAATCATTACATTAGCACCACAATTTAGAAATTATTCCTTAGTATTGCCCTATATCTTTGACAAAATAAAAGACCCAATTTGTCTAGTAATTTAATTAAATATACCAATTATCTATACTAAATTAGGTAACCAATTAGCTAAACCAACTAATCAAAATGAGGATAAAATACATATAGATTAATTTCTACATTAACTCATATTGCTTCCTAAATGAGTTATAAATAAACTATATTTTAATTATATAAATTACCAATAAAACAAATTATATATATTATATTCTAAACTAACTAAATTTAATAACAATTTAAAATTACTAAATTTAAATATTAATTAAAAATTAATAAAATAAAATAACATACATAAAAACAAAATTTACATAAAATAAAATTTACAAAAGCAAAGTTTGTGGGGCCCGCGGCTCTTATCCCCACGACAGTACCCTGGTACTGCCGCTGCAGTCCTTTGGGGACTGCGCAAGGCAGCGCCCAGGCCTGCCGTGACAGTGCTTTGGGGACTGCGCACCGTACCCTGGGTGCTGTGATGTGGATGGGTAGGGGACAGGTGGTCCCTGCCCACCACTAAATATTAATTTTTTTAAATTTTTTTTTAATAAATCATTTCTTTAACATAATTTTGAAAATGTATTTTTTTTCAATTTTATTTATTTTTATATAAGATTTAACTTATATGCAAAGTCATATGTATATATATATTTTTAAATAAGAATTAATTTATATATATTTGTTTACTGTGTTTTTAATACACAGTCAATCTGCACTTTTTAACAGTAAATCAATACATATTATTTTTATATAAATATATATTTTACAATCTTATTCACAATAAGATTCTTTTGGTAAAGAATCTATTCCTTCCTCATATCCTCTTTAAGCATATACAAACAATTTATTCTTCCCATACAAATTTGCACAGTAATATATTTTTAACCAGAATAGAATATTTTGTACTAAGATTTGGTTTTTTTTGTCCTAAATTTGATTTCTCTTAAACCAGAATAAATTTATTTCATTTTCTATAGTCTAACTATTGCCCAGATTTTTATTTATTTTTTAATTTGTAGGAAAACAACAAACAATCATTCAAAGAAATTTTTCCAGAGTAACACTACAATGCCAAGTAATGATAAAATAAAGAAAACAACTACACTAGGGTTTTAGAATACCCAATTCCATTATAAACAAAGATCTATCAAAATTGAAAACATAGATCATTATAAATCACAGAAAGATAAACATATGTAGAAGTAAATCTAATAAACAAATCCAAGCCTACCTCAGATCCAATGCCAGATACGGAATAAAATAGAAACCCCTGTAGATATGAGAACCAAATCCTCTCCAAATTCAAACACAACCTGCAGATTTGAAAACTAATTTGCAGCCAGGTGCCCAATCCAGAAGCATGGAGAGATTCAATTCAACAAGCAGCCACAACATTCCACAAATCTTCAAAATGCCAAAAACACAAGCCTTCTCCAAAATCCCTCTCGAAAACATTTTTTCCAAAAATGAAAGCAAAATTCCCCTAATAGGAATTCAATCCCAACATCCAAGCAATCACAGAAGACAACTCAACAGATAACTCAAAGTTCAACTCCAATCAAAAAAGTGACTCATAAGACAACTCCTAATTCAACTCAAACTCCAAAATTGAAAGAAATTACAATTAATTAATTTAAAATATCATTTATATGCACAACTCAACTTAACTTTCTAAAACTAGTTGTTATCTTTTTGAGAACAATTCCCTTTTCTAATTTGCACATGTTTTAATTTAAATTCAATTATTAAATAAATTAAATAATCAATGCATCACAAATTCATGCAATTAATTATTTAATTACTTAATAATGTAAACAAGCATAATTCTAAATATATTCTATTTGAGCACATGTTAATAATTAAAACCTAGATTAAATAAATTAAGTATTTAATACATCCTAAAGCATGCATTAAAATATTCAATTATTAAATTATACATTCAAACATAATTAAATCCAACTTCAATTAAATAATCAATTAATTCCATTTAATCAAATAATTGACTTTGGACAATATTCTAAATTAAACATAAGAACATAATTAAATCATTAAATTCAACTATAATCCTAACCTCAATAATCATATAAAATCACCTGTTAAAACATAAATCCACTGAATCAAGCATAATCAAATTCAAGCAAGATAACCAAGCAAACTGCAAACATGCACAGACTCAAGAACGGGATCCACGAATTCATACCAACCAGGTGAATTCAGGTAAGGTAGTCATACTGGTATTTGTCCAATTCTAGGACAATTGGCTAGGGTTAGGGTTTGGGTCTATGAATTATCTCCCCTCTTTACCATTGAGACGAATGTTTGTGGGCACGCTGACTCCTGCCAATTCAGGGAAGATGATGCCCTGTACCTGCGCACCTGTCATCAGAAGACAAAGCATGTACATACATTATATAACAGACAATGATAGGGTACGGTCAAACGTGTGGATCTCGACTATGTGAGTAACTACACCTCCATCCTCTACCACACAAGCATGTCAAATAGATATAGACACATAATCACCATACACATGCAAGTATGGGGTAAGTACATCGTATTCAATATAAAACATGTAATCTAACATCATGAAGCATCATCATCTAATCTATGCAGACACTTGATAAACATATAATAATAATCCACATCATCATGAATGAAACAATAATCGATCACATGGAAAGTGACCTAAAAGAATTCGGTCATACATCTAAAACATAAAGCAAACTAAAAAGCAATCCATAGGCGGGTACTACAGAACTCAAAACAAGATTTTGTATCTTCCGCATCAAATAGAGAAGCAATTGTAGCCATAGCGTCTGCAGCCTTGTTATCATGCCTTGGAATTATCTCAAAGGTGATCATTGAAAAATATTTCTTAAAGTCATCCATCATACATTTATATGGTAACAACTTGTCATCCTTGGTCTGGTATTCATTATTAACTTGATTGATAATCAACTAAGAGTCTCCATAGACATTCAATTCAGTGACTTTCCATTGCAGATACATCTTCAACCCAATCATCAAGGCTTCATACTCTACTACATTATTTGTACAAGAAAAGAGTAACTTGTAAGACTTTGGTATTGTATATCCTTGTGGTATAACAAATAGCACTCCAACCCCTGAACCATGCTTAGTATATGATCCATCAAAGTACAACTTCCATGTCTGTGTGGATAATGTTAGGATATGTACATCTAGAAATTCTATATGTATAGGTTGATCATCTATTAGTGGTGCCTCGGTTAATTGATTTGCAATTACTTGTCCTTTGATAGCCTTCCTATCCACATACTCAATATCAAATTCACTAAGTAACATAACACACTTAGCCAATCTTCCCATTATTGTTGTCTTGCTCAAAAGATATTGCGAAGGATTGATCTTTGTGATAAGATTGATAGAATGAGAAAACATATAATGTCACCATTTCTATGAAGAAAAGAATACTAATAGACATTCTTGTTCAATTGGAGAATAATTGAGTTCATATCCCACAAGGGTGTGACTGATATAATATATAGCCTTTTCCTTTCCTTCTTGATCTTGTTGGGCCAGAAGAGCACCTAGTGAGACTTTTGTAGCTAAAATATAGAGCAAGAGTGGTTTGCCTGTAATCGGTGACATAAGAGTAGGAGGATTTTCCAAATATTTCTTGATCTTAGTGAAGGCTTCTTGACACTTATCATCCCACTTGAATGAGATTTCTTTATGTAACAAGTGTTGAAAAGGATGACTTATGTCCCCTAATTGAGAAACAAACCTTCTGATTGATTGGAGGTGTCCTTGTAAAGATCTTAACTGACTTATATTTGTAGGGGAAGCCATCTCCATGATTTACTTAACTCTTTATGGATCAAATTCTATACCTTTATCTGAGACAATATACCCTAATAGTTTGCCTGATGTAACCCCAAATGCACCTTCTTTGGATTGAGTCTAATCTGATACTTTTCCATCTAGGTAAATATTTTATCCAGCACTCATAGATAACCATCTCTATTTTTAGATTTTTCTAGAATATCATCAACATAATCTTCCATTATAGTATGCATCATGTCATGAAAGATTGTGGTCATAGCCCTCTAATAAGTTGCACCAGCATTCTTGAGCTAAATAGGCATCACATTCTAACAATATGTGCCCCAAGGATATGTAAAAGAAGTCTTCTCTTAGTCTTCTAGCATAGTCTTGATTTGATTGTAGTCAAAAAAAATATCCATTAGAGACAACATCTCATGGCTAGCTGTCAAATCAACTATGATATCAATGTTAGAAAATGGGAAGTCATGTTTAGTACAAGATTTGTTCTTGAAAATGTATAAAAATCTTGATAGGCTTGTCTGGTTTTGATACTGGTACAATATTAGAAATCCACTTAGCATAATCAATGGCTCGAATGAATCCAACATCTAGGATTTTCTTCAATTCTTCTTTAACCATAAGTGCAATATGAGGATGCATTTTCTGAGTTTCTGCTTGACTAGTTTAATTCTTGGTGCAATAAACAAGTGATGCATAATAAGATTAGGATCTAATCCAGGCATATCAACATAAGACTAGGAAAATTTGACTTGTCTCTTTCAAAAACTATGAAAAAGCTCCTTTCTCTGACTCTATTAAGGATGCTTCTAATTTTAGAATATGCGAGTGATTCCTCCATTCCAATGTTTAGTGGAAGTGTTGGTTCAATAAGTACTGTAGATTTCTCTCGATACATATAATTGGGGAGAGTGTCAATGCTTCCATCTTCATGTGCCTCAGAGAGGTTTTCACTCTAAGATACATCTTTTCATTTTGCTATTTTCAGATCTAATACTGCCACTAAGTGGTTTTCACCATTAGATCTATTGATTATTTTTACATTTTTACGACTAAAAGGATTGGCACACTCTCCAAAAAAATCCATCTCATTGAGTTATATTGGAAATCCCAACTTATGATCTCCTGGTGGTAGATGTTCTATTATTCCAAGATAGTCAATAATTGCATCATCATTATGGAAAACATCAAGTTCTTACTGGTTGGGAGAATCCCAATCTATAAGCTCAGGATGAATAAGGGGTATAAGATCATTTGGGTCAATTTCAAATGATGAGATGGTATTTATAGAGAAGTTGTCAAGGTTTATGATTGTATCAACATGGTCTATTTCCATACTCTCATTTGAATCATCTATCACAAGATAATTCTCACTTTCCTCACAATAATCAAGAGTAGTATTAGATGGAACTAATCCTAGTGACTCAGTCCTTCAACTCTCCCCCTCATAGTAATCACCACTATAGGTATGGATAACATCAACTCCTATTTCTTCAGTATAGTCAGATAATGAATCCCATTCATAATCATTAGAGTTAGAATCATCATCATGATTATCCCTAAGTCTATTAATGATTTATGTTGCTATCCTTTGCATTTCTGGATCCACATACATACCATGTTTTTGGAACTCTAATGCAGGGTCCTTAGATGTCTTATTGAAAGGTGTGATCTTTTCTCTACCTTTAGGTTCTTTTTGTCCTTCTTCTTTGTATCCTAATCTTGTGGTATCTCTTTGGTAATTTGGATTTTTTACAATTGGTTATATAACACATTCTCTCTACAATCCTATAGGTCCACTGCCTTGGTATACCATATTTTGCAACAAAGTATATCCCTTACCATATACATTAGGTGATATATATTCATGTTTTACATCTTCTTCATTCTTTTGTTGTTTAAGAAAATGTTAGCATTATGCTCAACTGCTTCTTTTGATATAGTTCCCCCACTTATAAATGTGCCATAAATAGGTGTGGAAGGAGCTTTTGATTTTTGTCTAATAATCATGGATTCTCCATACGACATTGGAGATAAAGGTAACTCTACGATACAAAAAGTTTGAACCAAAGTGTATTCTCTCATACTTTTTCCTTTTATGTCTATTTTGATCCCACTAGATTTAGAGCTTGATGCTACATTACTTCGATCAATGGGTGTGGTTGCAGAAGATCCATCATGATTATAAGGTACCAAAGAGTCAGGTGTTGTCTTCATAGTGTTATAATACAAGAAAGGATTCAGATCTCATTTGATAGTTATTTCTTGACCATTGTGGGGAAATTTCAAACACTAATGATAAGTTGAGGGCACAAATTTCATAGAATGAATCCAAGGTCTCCCCAAAAGAATGCTATATGCAAGTGTTGGAGATTTGCCATCAAAACAAAATGCTGATTATATGTTTGTCATTGATGACAACATATGGTAAGAAGCATGTGTGAAATCCTGATGAAGAGAGCTATGAGTACATGTTTCCTAGATATGTTATCAACATGATATCATAGATGCAAAGGTTGATTCTAAGCGAAGATAGTAATATAGTAGTCTGTATCAGTGAGTGTTCCTGATAGGTCCTAGGAAGAGTTCTGTATGAGATTTACAGTATGGTTTTAATGAAGACTTGCACATTTATATTTATGTTGTAGACATATATATGATTCTATGTTCATGGACACAAAGTTAGATATGTAGTACATGTTGAGTTATGAAGTCTTTAGTTGATAGTGATAGTTTCCTAAGTTTATCTGGTAGAGGTGACATTGTTTTTATTGTTATAGTAGTTGCACTTATCAGTTTGATATGCATGCTTGGATTAGTGTTTCAAGAAGAGTTAAGAATGTTTGGTTAAGAGCACATGGGATAATTTAGTAGGAGAATAAATTATTAGTTAATTTGGTGGAGTCGATAATGTGAAGCGATGCATCCACTCATATGGAGTTGCACAGTCCTAATTTGTGTTGCATACTTAGTAGAGTTGACTAAGATGTTATTGGAGAGTTTTATTGTTTCTCTAATATTATTTCAAGATGGTTCTAAAATGATGACTTTCTTATATCATTTAGAGAAAGATATTTATAGGTAGTCATTTTGTGATTGCTAAGTATGGTAGATAGTTGAAAGATAAGAACAGAGAAAAAGGTGCGAAGTATTGAACCATTAGTAGAAGGTCTATGTGAGAGAGTAGAGAGTCTATGCTATCCATTGGAACTGATCAAGATAACAGGTCTACTCATAGTTCACCAAGATCTAGATATAGTGTGTATCTATTAAACAGAAGGTTGTAGGTTTCACCCCTTTGAGTAATGTGCTCTCAGACAGTGTGTCCTCACCCCTAACAGGGTTAATTTTAAAAGACTCCTAATAGGGTCTGATCTTTGACCAAGTCACAATACTTAACACATTGTAAAGATCAACTCCTAACAGGGTTGTAAGATCTTCTAACAATACTCTAGTGTAGTTTATAGTGGGTGCTAATTCCCATCAGTATTTTTACATATTAGGGTTTTTCTGTAACCAAAATTGTGGTGTTGTGTTAAGTGTTCTCTTATTGTGTTTATGCCTAATGTTATTATGTACTTAATTGGATAAAGAATTGAATCTTATAGATAACTGATTCCCCCCCCTCTTAGTTATCTCTTTGGACTATTCTTAACAATTGGTATCAGAGCCAAGTTCCTTAGAGAGAAAGTTTAACAGCTTGAGTTTGATTAGATGGCATTCTTTAGAAAAGAAAGTCCTAAGTTTTATGAAGAGAACTATCTAGATTGGAAGAAAAAAATGATGACACACCTATAGTGCATTGCCTTTGATATTTTTGAGGTAGCTACGAAAGAAGTTCAGATTCCCTCTCTAGAAGATCTTGAAAAGGAAGATGCAACTCTTAAACAGAAGGAGATGTTCACTCAAAATGCTATTGCCAAAGAAGCCCTTATCAGTGCCTTGTCTAACAGTGAGTTTTTAGAGATCAAGAAAGTTGACAAAGCCTATAGGATATGGAAGTATTTAGAAGACATGTTTGAAGGAGATGTATACAATTGAATGTACCTTCATAGAATTAGGGTTAATCATCAATAATAAGTGAAATAATAACTAAATACAACCACAATTGAGTAACTATTTAAAAAAATCAATGACTAATTGAGAATCCTATGGCTCTCTAACTAAGATGTTAATGAGTGAGCTCTTAGCAATCTCTCATTAATGACAGTCTTAGAATGAGAATGATAGAGATAAAACAATGCTAAAGCTAACAATTATCAAGATAAATGTTAAAATTTCTCTTAAATACCTTCTAAAATCAAATTGCAAGAGGTTTGATGTACTTCTCAGATATGTGGTTAATGAATTATGAAGGATTTTACCCTTCCTTTTATAGATTTTCCAATGGTAGGGAGTGTAGTTGTGTTTAATCATGATTGAGTTGGGGTTAAGTCTTTGGTTCCACCCTTTGAAGACAAAGCAAAGTTTGTGTCCTCAAAGCTTGGGACAAGTAGACAAGATGGATGTGTTGGAAATTTGGCTAAGTTGATTACATAGATGTTGTCATTATGGAAACATATGATCCACATGAAGATCACACAAGTTAGAGAGAAAGTATGACAGAGCGCATTGCAAATTTGTCTAAGTATGAGACAGTATTTTCACCAGTGCACCTGGACACAATTTTTGTTTACGATGTTGACTGGAGTAAGTTCCGTGCTTGCACACTTGAACATAGACTCTATGGTGACTAATGATGACCCATCTCAAAGTGCAAGTTAGTACAAAATGTATGGAAGAAATTATGACAGTTTTACTAAAGACAATGTGAAGTCGACAAGACAAAATATGAAGGCAGAATTGGTAAAGAGTTAAGGGATTATTTTGTTTATTAAAATAATGTATTTACAATATAAAGGGATGACATCCTAGATTTTTATCCTTGGATAAAGTTATTTTTTAATATGGTAGCCGACAAAGTAAAGTTATTAGCCTTAATAACTTGTATAAATGTAATTGTAAAATGTAAGAAAGATGTATGTAATATGCGAGATCTATGATGTATATGTAATAGTAATAGTGAAAGAGAAGGGAAGAGATATTGATGCAAGTAGTATAAGGTTATGTACCTTGACCTCTTTTTGTAATTAGTGTATATTGTACATTACATGTTTGGGTAGTGGGCTCAACTGGTAATCACATTTTGTACTACCAACTCCTAACAAGGTTGAGGCTTCTAACAAGGCCTATAGTCCCTTAATTAGGACTAATACACTATATGCTTTTAATAGATTCCTAACAGGGTCAACATCCTTAACATGATACTTTTGATTAGTGGATCTTTGTGGGTAACATCCCTACCAGGGTTTTCCCTTGGCCAGGGTTTCCTCGAGAATAAATCATGTGTTATGAGTTCTTTAGTTTTATTGCTATGCATGTTGTTTAGCTTCTTATGTTATGCATGTGTAAAGATAATATGTTATATCCATAATTGGGCAAAAGATAAAGTTTGTATAATATTGATTCACCCCCCCTCTCAGTATTCCCTATTTCTAACAATTGGTATTGTTCGCACTTGAAAAAAAATTTCATGGCTACTTGTTCTTTCCCCTGGCCTCTGCAAGTATTTTTCATCTCTCTAGCTAAAACCCTTGCAAAAGTTCAAAAACTAGCCGTTATAATGAAATACCTTAAGTTTACCTAGGCCATGTTCTATTTTTAAGTTACCATTTTGGGTCACTTAAAACTCCTAATTTGCATTTATATTTTGGTCGGTCATGTTTTAATTCTTCCTAAGTTTTTACCCGCCCGGTGGCCTTAATATTTTCCTAAGTCCTTAGCCTTTAATATTTCCTAAGTTTGGTGCCCTGTAAAATTAAAATCTTTCCCTAAGTCATGTTTTAATTTTTCCTAACTTCTCGACTTCATTATTCCCTTGGACCTCCCCTTTGACAGATTTTTCCATCTAACGGTTGGCGTATCTTCTCATGCGATGTGTCAGAGGCTTGCGATCATGCACCCACCATTGATTTTCTTTCATGACATAACCTTTCAATGCAGGTGGGTCCACTGCCACATAAGCACATTTGGAGCTCCCCTATTGGCCGAAAGAATCAATGACTTGGCAGGGATGTCAGAATGTCCTTTTGAGTGAAGAAAATTAGTTTGTCTGTTTGCTAGATTTTGTGACATGGCAGTCTCTGGTTGGTCAGTATGAATGATGCAGCATGGTGGGGTCAGGCTTTATGTCAGTACAAAAAGATTCAAGATCTACGATGGGTGCATGATCTCAAAGAATCTTTTGAACCCTTGAGATTATGCTCCAACCGTCTGATTATCCAGGTGTTTAGGTCGGCATAAATGGTGGGTCCAAAATAACATGTAGGTACAGTTGGTAGTTTTTGACTGGTCCATGGGTAAACAACTCAGCATGTGTCAGTGGGACCTAATTTCTCAATGGGTCAGAGGGTCCTAACATTCGTAATCCATCCAATGTTGGGCGTAAGTTCTCATGGAATCTATCAGAGGCTTGAGATCTTATGCTAACCGTTGATCTCATTTGTCTCAAATGTATCTTTGGTGGTGGTCCCGGTGTTAGGTGGAGCTACTTTGGAGTTTTTTTTTATTGGTCCATGTAGTATGAGGTGGAATCCTGTTAGTGGGACCTAGTTTCTGGATGCGTCAGTGGGTCCTAATCCTGTCAGTGAATCAATGAATGATTTATAATCTTATGGGTTTTGTCAGAGGCTTAAGATCTTACAATGGCCATTGATTTTGTTTTGTGTTAGAGGTTTATTAGGGTAGGGAGAAGATTCTTTATCCGATGGTGGGCATGAAATCTGATAGAATCTTGGATGGGTATGCGAACTTCAGATGGCCGTTGATCTTCCTAGTGAAGGCTTAGTGGTTCAGATAAATGTTTTGGTGGTCTGACAAATTTATGAAGGGTTCACTCATTTGCATGATAAAATGGTGACATTCTAAAAGTCTTGGCAATTCAACGAACAAGGTCGTGTAATCGCTAAATCATTTGGCGGAAGTAAAAAGTGTTCTACAAACTGGCGAAAACCTTTGTTGCCAGTTCGCTAAATTTGACTGGGGCCCTTTTAAGAGTTAAGATCATAAAAGACCATGAAAGGGAGAGATCAGATGGTCATGACTTAAAGTTGATGGAGATTTAAACATCAACCACTAATTTGTTGTTAAAGCCATAAAATGACAGTTAAGTTCAAATTCAAATTTGCCGAGGGTTTCAAGCGATAGAAGGTATCAAAATTTATGGTTTTAATGGCCGGTTTCAATTGATTTGGTGGCGTTGGTTGTTGCGGACTGGTCTGAGGGTCCCTATGGTAGGTGGCATGATATTTTTGTACCAGGACAAGTATAGTTTTGTGCTCGAGATATGTTTGCAGGTGGTCGATTTGACTAGTTTTCATGGCATTTCTTGGTTGTTTTGTACTGTTCTCATGAATTTTGATGATTGCGGATCCATCTAGGATTTTTTTCTCCGGGTTGCTTATGTTTCTTCCCCTATAATAAATTATGATGTAGTTTTTAGTTGGTTGAGTTGTTGAAACCCTAACCCTAGTCACCTAAAGCTTGATGCATCTTTTTTGAGGATTCCAAGGTGACTAGGGGTATAAGAAGTAAGATGCTTTATTTTGAAAGGGTTCTGATCTTGATTAGTTCTAGGGAGTTGTAGCAGGTGGTATCATATTGTATTAGATTGAATAGAATTTCCTTGTAGTCTTTTGCAGGTTATTGAAGTGGTTTTCTCTCTTCTCTACTTTGAACATGTACATGATTCATTATACTTAATACAATTATTTCAAGCTTTCAAGTCTCTCCTTGGTGTCAATCTTGTGAATTCTAAATTTTTTGATCTATTGCATATGATTACCTTTATATATGTTCTAGTCTTCAATTCTTGATCTAGGATCAAGTGAAATATACTTTGGATAGGACATAGATTCACTTTGATTTGTCTACAAAAGGATGTTGTAAGTAGTGGATGGGATGGAATGTTTGCATTTATGGCTATGAGTCTTAGACAGTAGTTGGTTCATGTTTAATGTCTATATTTGAGATTTTCCCAATGGACAATGGCACTGATCAGGGATTAGTATATTCAGTTGAGTTCAATGCTTGATTGGCTCTTGTTTACTTCTTTCCATCTTCATATATCAACACCTTTTCAAGTTTTAATTGTATTTGGTTGATAGTAGTAACACCCTATAGTAATGGAGAGTCAATGAATTTGAGGTTAGCATTTAGCACTTTCTTACTATTCAATCTATTGTTTGGACCCAGTCTTTGGTGTGTGAAGTATAGTTTTCACTAGGTTAGGTGCACCTGCCTTGGTTTTGTAGAGCCAGAAGTGAAGAGGGTAGTCTTGTCCCTATAGTTGGTCCAGTTACCCTAAGATCCTTATACATTTTGGAACTAACCAATCCTAAAATCAACCTGAGGGTATATTGGTAGCCTAAGAGCATAAGCATCCATTTTGAACAACAACAAGATGGCGACTTTGCTGGGGAATAAATGAAGAATCTTGTTAAAGAAATTAATCTCTGGAGGGCCATGATAAAGAGTCAGATGAACAAACAAGCATTTGCTAAATTTTCTCACCTAAGTTGTGAGTGGTGGCTCTGATTCTCTCTATTTGATCAGTGTTCCTTCTAATAAACAATGTGGTTACTTGTGAAGTTTTGTGTTGGTTGGAAGAAGAAACAAAGAGAAAGTACAAAAATTTTCCTCTTCAAGGAGGTGGTGACTCTACATTGCAAAATATGATGGAACTTCATGGTGAGCTCTAAATCTGCCCTGCCTTCCAACCAACAAGGTCTTCTGCTGCAAAACTCCCAGGTATTTCTCAAAGATCTAAAATGTTTCCTTATTAAGTGACCAAGCACTAAAAGAAAGGATAAGGTGTGAATAGAGGTTGCATACTTCAAGTCTTTAGTTGCATCTCTCCAAAATCTTATGGGAGTGTTGCATTAAGTTATGACAGATAATCAAAGGAAAATCCAGTCTAGGTTACTGGGTTTCCTCAGGTTGGATATACCTTTGAGTTGTGTTCTTCCAAGGTCCCCACACTCTTTTCCTAGTGAGCTTTTGGATCCGATTCCTATTTTTGTTTGTCAATCTGATTCTGCAGTGAAGCATGTGCTAGCATTCTATAGATTTATTATAGAATATCAGATTTTTTATGAGGATGTTAGTATGATGTTTTTTGGGAGATCCCTCAAAGGGGTTGCATCTAATTGGTATCTAAATCTTCTCCCAAAATGCATTTCTTCTTTGACTAAGTTTAAGTGGTTGTTCTTAGAGGAGTTTGTTGATGATGATGAATGGAATAAGTTGCAAAGGGACCATCAGCAAAAGGGGAATACAAGCTGTATCCCAGAGCAATCCATATCTAATGCTGAGGATACTTCTTTTGATGAAGTTTTGTCAGAGGAGTATTCAAAGGCTAGTAGTGAGCAGGAATCAGAATCATTATATGCAGGATCTTCCACTCATTCAGAGATGTCTAAATGTGATAGCAAAGGTTATTCAGCTAAGGATGATGAAGGCAGTGAAGTGGATGTGTCTTCATGTGAGTCAGATACATCATGGAAGGAAGAGAGTAATGAGGGGAGTGAACAATCACTTGACAGTGAAAGTATGGTTTCTCTTTCTGAATCTAAAAATGAAAATGCATCTCAGTTTTTGCATTGTACAAATTAGTGTGAACATGATGATTTTGAGAGTGTTTCATCTTCACAATATGAAGACAAGGAAGTGGTGTTTGAATGTAATATCAGTAGGCCTTCATGTATTTCTAATTTTTCTTCATATGCTGAGAGTCTCTATGAAGATGAAATGGGTAGTGATTTTAAAGTGTTTACCAACACTTTATATGATGAGGACTATGATGGTTATCAACCCATTTTTTGTCATGATGTTCAACATGGTGCATTGCATGGAATTACCAATCCATTGTTTGAGGAGCATGTGGGGTTTTTAGATTCAGTTGAGCCAGTTACACATTTGGAAATATAGAGTTAGGGTATAAATGAAGCCTTTTAGCAGGTAGAGTATGAGTTTTTTGTGTTTCCAATTGATAGCATGCATGAATCAGTAGAGAAGAGTAGGTTTTTATCTGATGATAATGTTCAGGAGCATGATGAATTACATGTTGACATGCCTGGTGAAACAAGTGAAAACAAAATGTCTGGTATGCCACATGAGGAAAAGAATGAAAATCAAATTTTTGATAGAGGCAGGAATTAACTCATATTTGATATTGTAGGTTTTTGTAAAAATGTACATTATGTATATAGTTTTCTCCTTCCTATTGTGTGTTTCCCTTCTTTTTTTCCTATCTCCTATGTTTTTAAAGGTCTCTGTGATTTTCCAGTGGGTGCTCTACTTTTTCCAGAGATCTGAGGTCCTTGCTGCGCTTGCAAGAGGCACACATCCCCAACAAGAGCCACTGTTAGCACTTGCAAAAAAATTTCATGGCTACTTGTTCTTTCCCCTAGCCTCTGCAAGTATTATTCATCTTTCTGGCTAAAACCCTTGAAAAAATTCAAAAACTAGCCGTTATAATGAAATACCCTCAGTTTACCCAAGCCATGTTCTATTTTTAAGTTACCTTTTTGGGTCACTTAAAAATCCTAATTTGCACATGTTTTATATTTTGGCCGGTCATGTTTTAATTCTTCCTAAGTTTTTAACCCCCCCCCCCTGGTGGCCTTAATATTTTCTTAAGTCCTTAGCCTTTTATATTTCCTAAGTTTGGCACCCTGCGAAATTAAAATCTTTCAATAAGTCATGTTTTAATTTTTCCTAAGTTCTTGACTTCATTATTCCCTTGGGCCCCCCCTCTGACAGATTTTTCCATCTAACAGTTGGCGTATCTTCTCATGTGATGTGTCAGAGGCTTGCGATCATGTGCCCATCATTGATTTTCTTTCATGACATAACCTTTCAATGTAGGTGGGTCCACTGCCACATAAGCACATTTGGCACTCCCCTATTGGCTGAAAGAATCAATGACTTAGCAAGGATGTTAGAATGTCCTTTTGAGCGAAGAAAATTGGTTTGTCTGTTTACCAAATTTTGTGACGTGGTGGTCTCTGGTTGGTTAGAATGAATGATGCAGCATGGTGGGGTCAGGCTTTACATCAGTAGAAAAAGATTCAAGATCCACAGCGGGTGCATGATCTCAAAGAATCTTTTGAACCCTTGAGATTATGTGCCAGCTGTCCAATTATCCAGGTGTTTAGGTCAGCATAAATGGTGGGTCCAAAATGACACGTAGGTACAATTGGAAATTTTTTATTGGTCGACAGGTAAACAACTCAGCATGTGTCAGTGGGACCTAATTTTTTGATGGGTCGGAGGGTCCTGACATCCATAATCCATCCAAAAATGAGCATAAGTTCTCATGGAATCTATCAGAGGCTTGAGATCTTACACCAGCCATTGATCTCATTTGTCTCAAACGTATCTTTGGCAATTGTCCCAGTGTCAGGTGGAGCTGATTTGGAGTTTTTTTATTGGTCCACGTAGTATGAGGTGGAATCTTGTCAGTGGGACCTAGTTTCCGGATGCATCAGTGAGTCCTAATCCTATCAGTGAATCAATGAATGGCGTATAATCTTATGGGTTTTGTCAGAGGCTTAAGATCTTACAATGGCCATTGATTTTGTTTTGTGTCAAAGGGTTGTTAGGCCAAGGAGAAGATTCTTTATCCGATGGTGGGCATGAAATCTAATAGAATCTTAGATGGGTATGTGAACTTCAAATGGCCGTTGATCTTCCTGGTGAAGGCTTAGTGGTTCTGATAAATGTTTTGGCAGTCTGACAAATTTATGAAGGGTTTGCTCATTCGCATGATAAAATGGTGACATTCTAAAAGTCTTGGCGATTCAGTGAACAAGGTCATGTAATCACTAAATCATTTGGCATAAGTAAAAAGTGTTCTATGTACTGGTGAAAACCTTTGTCACCAATTCGCTAAATTTGATTGGGGCCCTTTTAAGAGCTAAGATCATAAAAGACTACGAAAGGGAGAGATCAGACGGTTACAACTTAAAGTTGATGGAGATTTAAACATCAACCACTGATTTGTTGTTAAAGCCATAAAATGACCATTGAAGTTCAAATTCAAATTTGTTGAGGGTTTCAAGCGATAGAAGGTACCAAAATTTATGGTTTTAATGGCTGGTTTTGATTGATTTGATGGCGTTGGTTGTTGCAGACTGGTCCGAGGGTCCCTGTGGTAGGTGGCATGATATTTTTGTACTAGGAGAAGTATAGTTTTGTTCTTGAGATATGTTTGCAGGTGGCTGATTTGATTAGTTTTCATGGCATTTCCTAGTTGTTTTTAACTGTTCTCATGAATTTTGATGATTGCGGATCCGTCTAGGATTCTTTTTCTCTAGGTTGCTTATGTTTCTTCCCCTCCAATAAATTTTGATGTAGTTTTTGGTTGGTTGAGTTGTTGAAACCCTAACCCTAGTCACCCAAAGCTTGATGCATCCTTTTTGAGGATTCCAAGGTGACTAGGGGTATAAGAAGTAAGATGTTTTATTTTCAAAGGGTTCTGATCTTGATTAGTTCCAGGGAGTTGTAGTAGGCGGTATCATATTGTATTAGATTGAATAGAATTTCCTTGTAGTCTTTTGCAGGTTATTGAAATGGTTTTCTCTCTTCTCTACTTTGAACATGTACATGATTCATTATACTTAATACAATTATTTCAAGCTTTCAAGTCTCTCCTTGGTGTCAATCTTGTGAATTCTAGATTTTATGATCTATTGCATAGGATTACCTTTGTATATGTTCTAGTCTTCAGTTCTTGATCTAGGATCAAGTGAAATATACTTTGGATAGGACATAGATTCACTTTGATTTGTCTACAAAAGGATGTTATAAGTAGTGGATGGGCTGGAATGTTTGTATTTATGGCTATGAGTCTTAGACAGTAGTTGGTTCATGTTCAATGTCTGTATTTGAGATTTTCCCAATGGATAATGGAACTAATTAGGGATTAGTATATTCAGTTGAGTTCAATGCTTGATTGGCTCTTGTTTACTTGTTTCCATTTATTAGTCCATTTTCTAGTCATAGAGAAATCCTATGAAAATGGCCTCTTGCCTGCAAATGTTTTTGTAAAAGTGTCCCGCCCTACCTATGATCACACTTTTATCTTTTGATGAAAATCTATGAGGTTTTATGATGTGCACCCTTAGCCCTATGATCTTTATGGTGTCACCTAGCTCCTGTCTAGATCACATAAGCTAATTCATAAAAATCAAGGAGAAATTCAAGTTTTAAGGTCTATAGGAAACAATTTCAAAATATGCCTCAGTGTCGAAAACCAACAATGTTTTTGAAAACCCATGATGTTTTCGGTCTCCCTGCTACCCTTTGGTCTGCATGAAAACCCTGTGTGTTTTTGACCTCATATTTCTTCCCTTTGGCTGGCACTCCTTGTTTGTCAGTCCTAACTGCGCAAGTGCGATGGTTGGTGGGGCCAGATTCTTCAAGCAGTAGAGGGAGGAGATCGATGATCGGCATATGAGCGTAAGGAATATTCCATGCTCATGAGATCATTCACCTGCAATTGATCTTGTTTGTTTTAGGCATTTCTTTAGTGGTGGTCCCGATGTCAGAAAGGAAGTGAAGGTGTATGTTTTCATTGGTTGTCACATGATCACATGTTAGGTATTTCTGACATGTGACCATGCGACCGGTTGACATCTGTCACTTGGGGCCCGCTGGCAGATAAGTGCAGTAGGACTTGACATCCGTATAAAATCAAGGGTTGGTGTAAAAGCTTATGAAGTGTGTCAAGTCTATGAGATTATGAGATGGATGTGGATCTTCCTAGGTGGGCCCGGTTGAATTTCTTGGTGTCTTTGGTAGTTGTGATAAAATGTTTAGTGGCCTGAAAAATTTTCTTCTTGTTCACTAGTTCACGTAATGTTTTGGTGATGCCCTAGTTTATTTGGTGATTCAACAAACAGTGGTCATGTGATCGCTAAGTTTTTTAGTGATGGTGGAAAGTATTTCATGAATTGGTGAAAGTTCTTCGATCGCCAGTTTGCCAAATAAATTGGGGCCGCTTGCTCGGTGATGTGCTCAGTTCTGATTGGTCAGTGGGGTGATGAGCTAGATGTTGTCAGTGGGGCCACAGTTTTCAAAGGATGTGGAGTGTCTGCAAGTCTATGAAGATCATGTGGTTGTCACTATACCACTAAGGTGAGATGCTTGACTTTTAGCATCATGGTATAACGATGACCATCGATTTTGTTTAAAGAAATATAAAGCGTGCTGGCCTGAGAAAAGTAAATGAATCAAACGGTGGTGATATAAAGTTAATCTCAGTTCAAATGTTGACCATTGATAGATTGCTGGCACCCTGAGGATGACCATTGCATTTCAAATTCAAACTTTTGAGTGGGTTTGTGATTGCAGTTGCATGACTAAGTGATTACAGTCACATGATCGTAAGGGTGAGTAGGGTGTCTTGCGATCATGCGACTAGGCATGAATGTAAACCAAGATCCTTTTTGGGTCGCTTGATTTGCTAAAAAAGAAGGAGATCGACAACTGCATTTTAAATTTTGCTAATTAGCCATTGGATTTTTTAATTTCAAACTTGCCGAGGGTTTCCTATGACCAAAAGGACTAAAATTGAATGTTTTCCTTGCAGATTTTCTTGCTGGTTTGATGGTGGTAGGTGTTGTGATCTGGCCTGAGGGTCTATGTGGTTGGTTGTATGATGATTTTGTACCTGGTGGAGTTTGTTTTTGAGCTTGAGAAGCTATTTGTAGGTGGCCAATTTGACTAGTTTTCATGGCTATCCTTGGTGTCATGTACTGAGCTTGTAGATTTTCATGATTACAAATATACTTGAGATTTGTTTCCTCCAAGTTGCCTGCATTTCCTGCCCCTGCATTAAGTTTTTAACTATTTCCAATTGGTATGGTAGTTTTAGTCCTAACCCTAGTCACCCTAATCTTCATGCAATCTCTTTGAGATTCCCAAGGTGGCTAATGGTATAAGTTGTTAGTTTTTGATAGAGTTGGGGTTTGAATTTTAATCAATCTAGAGGTTCTGATTATAGTTAGTTCCAGGGGTTTGTAGTAGGGCTATATCACATTGCATGTAAGCTAAATAGAATTTTTGGAAGTCTTTTGTAGGTTATTGAAGTGGTTTGATCTCTGTCCTACTTTGATCATGTACATGACTCATTATACTTAATATAAGTTTTTCATGTTTCCAAGTCTCTCCTTGGTGTCATTCTTGTGAATCTTGTATTTTCTAATCCATTGCATAGGGTTACCTTTGCATATGTTCTTGTCTTTAGTTCTTGATCTAGGATCAAGTGAAATATACTTTAGAGGGGACATAGATTCATTCTTGGTTGTCTACAGAAGGATCTTATAAGTAGTGGATGGGCTGGAATGCTTATATTTATGGCTATGAGTCTTTGACAATATTCGGTTCATGTTTCATTATTTTTATGTGAGGTCTACCCAATGGATAATGGCACTGATCAAGGATTAGTACATTTAGTTGAGTCCAATGTCTGATTGGCTCTTGTCTACCTTCCCTATCCTCATTAATCAAAGACCCTTTTAAGTTTTAAGTATTATTGTTGGTAGTAATACCCTTCACAAGGCCATTTTATACCCAATAGCAATTGAGATTCAATGAATGTCTAGTTAACATTTAGTAGTCTCTTGCTATCATCTGCTTTGTTTAATCTAGTCCAAAGTCCTAAAATGTCATAAGTTACTAGATTAGGTGCACCCACCATAGTTTTGCAAAGCTAGAAGTGAAGAGCGCAGTCTTGTCCCTATAGTTGGTCTAGTTGTCTTGTAGAGCTTTCACACTTGGAGCTAACCACTCCTAACAGTAGTCTCAAGGCATATTGGCAGCCCTAAGTGGCATAAGCATTTTTGAACACCAACACCATCTTCATATATCAACACCTTTTCAAGTTTTAATTATATTTGGTTGATAGTAGTAACGCCCTATAGTAATGGAGAGTCAATGAATGTGAGGTTAGCATTTAGCACTTTCTTACTATTCAATTTGTTGTTTGGACCCAGTCTTTGGTGTGTGAAGTATATTTTTCACTGGGTTAGGTGCACCCACCTTAGTTTTGCAGAGCTAGAAGTGAAGAGGGCAGTCTTGTCCCTATAGTTGGTCCAGTTACCCTAAGATCCTTATACATTTTGGAACTAACGAATCCTAAAATCAACTTGAGGGTATATTGGTAGCCTAAGAGCATAAGCGCCCATTTTGAACACCAATAGGTATTAGAGCTTAGTTACTTGGTGAAGAATCATTCAAAGAAAGCCTAGCAGCTTGAGTAAGATCTCTATGGATATGGATCAACTACCAAAGAATCTTGAAGAAGCTCTTGAGCAGATTGATATGCTTACTGATGAAAGAGACACTTTGAAAGGGAAATATGATGATGCAAAGAACCTCATTGAGAAATTGAAAAACAAGTTGGAAGATCTAAAACCTGAAAAGGAATCCGAAGTTCTTATTGAAGATTGTGATGACAATTTAAAGGAAAATGAGATCCTTAAGAATGAACTAAAGATAGCAAATTTCAAGCTTAGCTTGAAATATGGAAATAGAAAGAATGAAGCAAATTTGAAATCTAAGAATGAAAGTCTAAAGACTAAAAATGAAGGACTGAAATGTAAACTTGGAAATGTAACATCTAAACTTGAGAAAGTCAATTTGTAGTATGTTGAACTTGAAAAATACAACAAGATTGTGAAAGGAAAACTGACTCAATCCAAGCAACAACTTGAAAGGCTATATTCAACTAGTAAGAAGAATGATGAACAAGCATCTTTTCAGAAACCATTCTATGATAAGACTGGTCTTGGATTTAACACTCTTAAAGAAAATGATGAAAGGAAGGAACCCGATCTGAAAGTATCTGAAAACATAGATGAGAAGAAGTCTGATGAGATCACCAAATCTAAAGATACACCTAAAGAAGAAGAATCATCGAAGCAAGAGGAATCACCCAAAGGTATGCAAAGAGAATTCAAAGGTAGATGTTTTTCTTGTAATACTATTGGTCATATGAAGAGAGATTGCATAGGTAAGCAATTTAAACCTCTTAATGGTTATTGTTATAATTGTCATGGTTTTGGACATAGAGCTATTGAATTTAGAAAACCTAAGTTTATTAAGAATAAAAATAATAGTAGAATGTTTAGGAATACTAACAATGCAGATAAGAAACTTACTGAAGATATGAACAAAAGAAATGGAGTAATATGTTATAGATGCAACAAGGTTGGACACATTGCTAGAAACTATAGATCACAGATTAATTCACCTAGACCAAGATATGGAAACAATGAAATTGTTTGTCAGATATGCAACAAGATTGGACATACAACAAGGTTTTGCAAAATGAACAATGGAGTTTTTCATCCTAACCCTAACCCTAGAAATCATGAAAGAAGAAAAGAAGATGCAAGAAATAGACAGAAAGGTTGTTTTAGCAATACAAATGAAGTGAATTTTATTAAATGAACAGATCAAGGAGACATACTCAACATTGAAGGTAATCAGAAAGGTGAAGTATCAAGTCGTAAGAATGAATCCTTACCTGACCTATCTCAAAGCACTTAATTTATGAAAATTATAGTAGATTAGGAACTTAGATTAGTGTAGGAGTAGATTTATGATGAATTGAGTCTTGCACAGTTAATGCAAGGTAGTTTATGATGCTATGGTTAAGAGCGCAAAGAAAAATATTATGTTTTGCGAGATCCCAAGAAGTTTTATGTTTTGCAGGTTAGCAGAAACAACTTTTTGGAAAGAAGCGGAAAAAGAATTCAATGCGATGTCAAACCTAAGTGAGATTGAAGTAATAAAAGGTTATGATTGGTGTTATTTGATCATCAAAGTGAATACAAGTGTTAAGGAGATCAAATAGTAGTGATTGGAAGCATTTTTCAATGATTTGGTGAAGGATTTGAGCGTCGAATCTACGCAAGCCCTAAAATCATGAAATTGAGGTATTTTACTTGGCAGATCTTTGAATCGATAAAAGGAATTTAAAGTAATCATGGATGTATCTTTAGTTCACAATTTTAGAGACAAAAATAGACCTAGAATGAAGAAGGAACCAATAGAACCCTTGGAAGAAGACCCTAGTTTAGCTTTATCATCCGTACTAGACCGAGTTTTGCATTTAGAGAATGTAAGAAGTTATCTTGGATGCAAGTTAGAAACCATCAGTGATAGTGATTTTACCAATGAGTATTAGAAGATTTACAACTAGGACATGTCATTAAAAGAAGGATATGATCATCTAAAAGAAAATGATATTTTTAAGTATGCATTGCAGTATGAGTTTGATAATGAAGAATGAACTAAGATAATCCTTAGCATAATTCTTAATGGGAAGTTTTGGCTAGAAGATAGAGTGATAGACATTATAGCTGATTTGATTCATGAAGTCATAGGACTGTCTAAATTTGGAGCTATTCTTTTAAATGAGAAGAACATGAGAAAAATAGTCATTGATAACATAGGTTCATCCTATAATGGTAGAGGAATTGTAATTAGTAAGATCCAACAACATGATGTTAGATACTTATGCAAGATCCTAACAACTAAGATTTGTACAAATTCAAGAGAGGATGACATGGCAGTTGGAATGGTACACATAGCTTATTTGATGTGTGTTGACAAAGTGCTAGTTGATATGTGTGAAATTCTGAGAATTCAATTATTTGAGAACTTGGAGAAGATTAAGAAGGCAAAGTATGCACATTTTAGATTTTCATCTCTGATCACTTACATATTTTTCCACTTATTAAGAATATTTCCTTACACCATTGCAAGTGAATGGAATGATGGAAAAAATACAATGGAAAGCATCAATAAAGTGTATATGAGGCATGTTATTGACAAAGTAAATGAAATTCTGTTAGTCCATTTTCCTGTCAGTGCAAAATCCTATTAAAATGGCTTGTTCCCTGCAAATGTTTGTCATGTTGTCATGCCATGCCTGCAAGTCATAGTTTTAATGTGTGATGAAAATCCACTTCATTTCATGGTGTGTGCTCTTAGATATATGTTCTTCCATGTGTCACCTTTCTTTAGTCTAGATCGCATCTCCTAAATCACAAAATCCAAAAAGTTATTCAAGTTCTAAGGTCTGCAGGAAATAAATTTTAAAATCTGCCACAGTGTCAAAAACCCACAGTGTTTTTGAAAATCCATGATGTTTTCAGTCTATGTGAAAACCTTCATTGTTTTTAACATTATGCCTTCCAGCTTTTGTGTGCTTATCTTTTGGCGTCAGAAACCTTGTGTGTTTTCAATTTTTTCCATTGAAAACCTTGTGTGTTTTCAACGTCATAGTTTCCTGTTTGCTTGCATTTCCTAACTGCGCAAGTGCGATGGATGGTGGGTCTAGGTCTGTAGGATCTTCCTGATTGGTTGTCACATGGCCACATGTCAGACTTTTCTAACATGTGATCATGCAATCACTTGCCACCTATCCACGTGGGTCCCAGTTCTTCTTAGTTGCCAGGTGTGGTTAAAGCTCAGACATAATTGGTGGTTGTCACATGCTCACATGGTGAAGATGCATGGTGTTTATCCCTCATGCTTTTACGATAGCTATCAGATTTTCCTGTGTGGGTGTGTCGTGGGTCCAGGTGGGTCTGCGTGTCAAATAGTGTTGAGGTGCTCATTTCTGATTGGTCCATGTGGTGATGAGTCAAAAATGTCAGCGGGGCTTGGTATAGTGATTTAAATCTATGGTCGGCATGTGATCGCATGGAATATTCTCACTCCATGTGATCATGCACCCACCATTCGATTGGATTCCGATAGGTTTGTTCGCAGTGGGGCCATTTGGGCTGAGGTGTCATCACTTGATCCGATGAGTTGGGCGATGATTTGGACTTGTCAGTGGGCCCCATATTTCTTAGTGAAATGACAATGCAGAAGAGATCTACAATTGTCACATGATCGTGAGGAATATTCCTCCCCTTTGTGATCATGTGACCACCATCCGATCTTCCCAAAGGGTAAGGCTTTTCTCGGTGGTGGGTCCAATGTTAGGTGTTGTGGAGATGGAAGCTTTTCATTGGTCGAAAGGTTTGTGAGAGGGCATGCAGCAAGGTAAAGGGGGTGAGGTGGTAGTCTTGTTGCCTTGTCACGTCATCGCAAGGGACATCTTTTGGCCATGTGATCATGCGACAAGGGTGTCATGTTGGCAGGTAGCGGTGGTGGTTATGCTATTGGTTAAGGTTTGCAGGTTGTCACATGTTCGCATAGCTCATCTCCATGTTATGCGATCATGCAACAACTATTGTATGTCTCTGTTGCAGAGTTAACCTGAGGTGTCTAGATGGGTTAAAAACATAAAGCCCGCGAAGTATGAAGATCTAACGGTGAGGTATAATGTTGATCCCAGTTTAAATTGTGACCACCGATTCACTGTTGGCACCGTAAGATTGACTATTTCTTTTCAAATTCAAACTTTTGAGAGGGTTTCCAGTGATAGGAAGTACCAAAATTGAATGCTTGCATGGCTAAATTTGGTGGGAATGATCTCGCTGACTGTGCAGTGTGGTCCAGAGAAGCCATGTGGCTGATTTTCAGAGGTTGTTTTGTACCTGGTGGATTATGTTTTTGAGCTCGAGAAGCTTTTTGTAGGTGGTAATTGGACTATTTTTCATGGCAATTCCTAGTTTTCTATCCTGATCTCAGTGATGCTTGTGATTGCAGATCTTCCTGAGATTTGTTTTCTCCAGGTTGCCTGTGTTTCCTGCCCTTGCATTGAATTTTGATGAAATTTTGATTCGTGTGGTGGGTGAAACCTTGGCCCTAGTTGTCCGTAGCTTGTTGCAACCTATTTTGGGTTTCCAAGGCAGCTAGTGGTATAAATTGTAGAAATTTTGACTTTGTAAGGGTTCCAGCTTCAAAGTTTTGAAGTGTTCCTAGTCCTGGATCCAAGATTATAACACTTTTGCATTCAGTATTCTATTGATGATAGAGAAAAAGTTGCAGGTCTAAGCTGTAATTTGCAAGCTTGACTCCTCTGGATTGATTGTTTACACTTAAGGATTCTTCATACTTAATACAAGTACATGACTCTTATCTCTCCTTTGTGTCAACTTAGATAGATTCTGAACTTTCTAGTCCTCTGCATATTGTTTTATGTATATGTATCCATTCTTAAGTTCTAATCAAGGATTAGATGAAATGATGCTTTAGATGGGACATAGATCTATCTCATTGTCTATGTAAGGATATCTCATAAGTAGTAAAGGGGATTGTAGGTGTGTTTATGGCTTGGAATCTTAGCTATTGTCTGGTGTGTGTAGCATTCATGTTCTAGGAGATCTTGCCCAATGGATGAGGCACTAGCCTAAATGATTATCTCTTTATCAACAAATACTGATTGTTGTTGTTATGATCCCAAAAGCATAAGTTAAGAACCATCCTTTTAAGTTTTGAGTATTTGGTTGTATGTGGTTCTACCCATAGTAATGGAGAGTCAATGAGTGTGTGGTTAACACTTAGTACTTTCTTACTATCCTATTATCTATTATTCAAACCTAGTTCTTGGTGTATGAAGTATATTTTATACTAGGTTAGGTGCATTCGTCTTGGTTTTGCATAGCCAGAAGAAGAATAGGGCATATTAAGTCCCTATAGTTGGTCCAGTTGCCTTGCAGAGCTCCCACGCTTGGAACTAACCATTCCTAATATTAGTCTCAAGGTACATTGGCAGCCTATTAGAGCATAAGCATCTTTTTGGACACCAACAAAGTGCAATGTTGGTGATGAATACTTTTGATAACTTGGTAACTAGTAGATCAAGGATCCCACAGTCTCTTGTGGAGAAATACAAAAATGAAGAATGTTTTATGGTTGATACTAACTTTACCTACATTGAAGTAGTTGAACCTAGAATTGAGTTCATAGACCCTCTTGGCTATGAAATATTTGAAACTAAGATAGAAGAATATGTGAATAGGCTACTTAAGTGCAAGGTTGACACTCACAATAACAGATTTGGAACTTCTGAAGAAAATTTCAACTCTACAAAGACTATACTTGAGGAGAAGCAGTCTAAGAAAAGAGTTGAGAGCACTATTAAGAGAATACTAAAAGATTTAGGAATGACAGAGCAAGAATTCCTAGTGGAAAAGAAGACACTAGCAGTAATCAAAGATATTGGATAGAAAGAGATTTTTTTTGTACCTCCCTTGTCACCTAGTGCAGTACAATAGGAAGCTACACAAGTCAAAGTGAAAGTAGAGGAACCTGAGCAGGAACAAGAAGCACAGAAATCTACTAGATCCTATTCCTCCACACCTAGCAAGAGAGTGAAAGAAAATGTTACTGGACCTAGTAAGAGGCATAAAACTTTGGTGCCACTAGTTCCTAGGAAAGTTGCATAAATTCAAGTTGATGACACTTCTATGAAGAAGAAAGCATGGAAACCTAGAGTTGAGAGAGTGAATGAAGAGATTATAAAAGATAGAGACTTTACTAAGATGAATAAATACTATGACCTCTATGAGAGATTGAATCTTGAAAATGCAGTGGTCAAGCACTTGATTCTAGCTAATAAGAAGTTTGACACTATTCAAGGTAAGATACCTGATGACTTATTCAAGAAACTTTTTAATAGGAAGAAGAGAGCACAAGAGGAAGACAAATATATTAGAGAGAATCTTGTGAAGAAACTATGTGATGTGAGAGATGATGAACATCTTAAACAAATTTTGAAGCCACTTAGCACCCATTTAAGGACTAAAAGGAGAACCATTCAAATCATGGCAAGACAATATGAAGAAGTGAATACATAGATACAACAAGCAATAGTTAAAGTTATGGTAGAAATTTTTGGAGAGCGATCTATTGCAACAAAGCAAGAAGAAGAAGTAGAACAAGAGGATATTCCCTCTCCACTAGCTATAAACATTGAAGAAGAATCTATGAATGTTGAAGGTACAAAGATTACCTTGGATACTGATGATAATGTATTCAATAATCTGGAGAACATTGTTGACAATTCAGCTCTTAATGAACCGGATAGAACAGTAGAAGTAGAGAAGACCCAATCTATTGTTGAAGAACCTAAAGTGACAGAATTACAAGCACCTATACCCTCTAAAGTAGAAATTAGTCTTACTCTTGAGACTGGAAAGAAGCAAATTGGATCTTTGTTTGAGGATTTGGGAAAAGAAGTAGATGATGATGATCAGATGGAATTGATCACATCTTTGAACAAAATCATTGGGAATAATAAGAAAGTTAAATTTCTAGAAGGATGTCTGATGGACCTTACTAAAAAGTTACAAGGTCTTGTAACTACACAAATTGTAGAAGCAGACCCTCTAGAGAAAGCAGAGAAAGTGATGAGAACTTTTTTGATGATGAGTTCACTAACTTATCTGAGATTGCAAAGATAAAAGCACAAGAAGACTATGAGGCTGGAATACTTTTGAACATTTGCAAGAATATCAGAAATGATATCAACAGTCTTGATATTTGTATCAAAGATTTGAGGAAACATTTGGGAACAGGAAAATCTTTGTACATATAGTGTACAAAACCAGAGACTTTGACAACAGAAGAAGATTAGAAGATCAACTTGACAGAAGCAGAGATTCTAAATGAAACAAACCTTCTTTCTAGCCCTAATGTGAAGGTATGTGATGTTGAGAAGAAAGTTCAGAAGCTTTATGATGAAATCATAATTGTACAATATGAGAAAGATAGGAAAATAAGAAGATATACTCTTTTGAGAGAACATATTTCTATGAAGTTAAGCGTTATTGAAGAGTAGTTGGAAGAATGTCTTACAGCTAAGATATCTTTTCATAAGTTGAACTTTGAGACCCTCCAAGCATGTCAGGTAGCATCTTATGGACTGAGCACATTACTCAATGTGGTAGATTCCATTAAGAAATCATGGGAGAAGGAGACAGAAGCTATGAAGATTAATTTTGCAGATTTTGTTGCAAGCCTACCAGCTTTGCAATAATGGATTAAGGTATAATCTTTTTGAGATATAGTTTTGTAGTCCTCCCTACCTTTATTTTGTCATTTTTGTCAAATGGGGAGAGATATTTAGTAGAAAATTGATTGTATATGAGAAGGATTGATACTCTTAGGGGTAGTATTGTATTAAAGATAAGATTTTTTGAGGAGTTATAAGGATAGTATATATATGTTATACTATGGCCACAATTTTGACAATTTTGAGATTTTAGAGTTACACACTTAGCCAATTTTCTCATATGTTGCCACCAATGACAAAGGGGGAGATTGTTGGAAATTTGGCTGAGTTGATTACATAGATGCTATCATTATAGAAATAAATGATCCACATGAAGATCACACAAGTCAGAGAGCAAGTATGATAGAGCGCATTGCAAATTTGTCTAAGTATGAGACAGTATTTTCACCAGTGCACCTGGACATAGTTTTTGTTTGTGACATTGACTGGAGTAAGTTCAGTGCTTGCACACTTCAACATACACTCTATGGTGACTAATGATGACCCATCTTAGAGTGAAAGTCAGTACAGCATGTACGAAAGAAGTTATGATAGTTTTACTAAAGACAGTGTGAAGCCGACAGGATAGAATATGAAGGCATAATTGGTAAAGGGTTAAGGGATTATTTTGTTTACCAAAATAATGTCTTAACAATATAAAGGAATGACATCCTAGATGTTTACCCTTGGATAAAGTTATTTTTTAATATGGCAGCTGACCAAGTAAAGTTATAAGCCTTAATAACTTGTATAAATGTAATTGTAAAATGTAAGAAAGATGTATGTAATATGTGAGATCTATGATGTATATGTAATAGTGATAGTGAAAGAGCAGCAAAGAGATATTGATGCAAGTAGTATAAGGTTATGTACCTTGACCTCTTTTTTTAATCAGTGTATATTGTACATTACTTATTTGGGCAGTGGGCTCAGCTGGTAATCACATTTTGTACTACCAACTCCTAATAAGGTTGAGGCTTCTAAGAAGGCCTATAGTCCCTTAATCAGGACTGATACATTATATGCTTGTAATAGACTCCTAACAGGGTCAACATCCTTAACATGATACTTTTGATTAGTGCATCTTTGTGGGTACCATCCCCACCAGGGTTTTCCCTTAGCCAAGGTTTCCTCGAGAACAAATCATGTGTTATGAGTTCTTTAGTTTTATTGCTATGCATGTTGTTTAGCTTCTTATGTTATGCATGTGTAAAGATAATCTATTATATCCATAATTGGGCAAAAGATAAATTTTGTAGAATAATAATTCACCACCCCCTCTTAGTATTCCCTATTTCTAATAGGATGGTCAGATTCCTTTTCACTTTGAGTGAATGAGATTCAATTTGGCTTGATCCATGTGAATGCCTTTCTTGAAATCTCATTGGTTGATTGATTTTCCTCTCCTTTTGGTTTGTTGAGAGTAATTGATTTTTATTAATTGATCTAACTGATTTATTTTAGCTATGTACCCCTTCAATGGGTTGAATTTAATTTAATCCAAGACTATACAATTAATTGATTTAATTGTATTTTGATTTGATTGCACTTAATTAAAATGCTCTCAATTTTGATTGATATTGAATTAAGACTTGATTTTCATTTTGAATGGCTAATTGTGCATTGTGATTCAATTGATTCAATTATTTCCTTGATTTTCATTGATTTGACTTGATTTACTTTGAATTATCATTAAATTGTCTTTGTCCATTTTTAGGTGATTACAAATGCCCCTCTTTGAGTTGACGTGTGAAGCATGTCGATTCAAAGAATACTTTGATCTTGCTTGATAATATATCCTGATTCAATGATGGTCGATCTTTGATGTTCATTTGATGTCTTTTGATGGTCAATCCTTGATTTTTGATATGAGATTGATGCAGGTCATGATTGATATGAAACTCTCTTGATATGGTTTTGATGATCATTCTTGATATGATGATCGATTTGCTGATTGATCCCGATATGATGTTTGATTTGATGATTGATTTATATGTGATGCCCTATTCGTCTGATTAAAAAAAAATTTCTAATAAAAGCTTTCACTTTGATTTGATGATCGGTCTCTAATTTCTATTGATGTTACTGATGATGTTGATATGATTATCTGATGGTATGCCCCCTCAAAAATGAAACATATTGTTGTTTTCGATAGATAGATTTAAAATGATTAATTGATATGTTTTCATTTATGAAAAACACTTTATGATATGCCACACTTCTCAATTTTCCCCAGTCAGTGCAATAGATTAGTATAGGTCAAAGTCAATTCTCACCTCAAAATTAGGTCAAATTTGCTTAAATAGGTTGTAAAACCTTGATTTACTATTCATTTTCACTTTTGACTCTTGAGATTTTGCTCTGGTTTTGCTTGGATTTTTGAGATGGTTGTGCCTATTTGAGAGCATCAATTTGAGCGGTGTCAAAGATATGTGAGGCTACCTAATTATGGACCTCTGGTAAGTACTTTTCAAACCTCGGTATTGCATTTATTGCTTATTAATTAGCATTTATTACATTTTCCAATTTCATCGCTGCTTTGAAACAGTTAAGTTACACTTATGAAAATTGTAATGTGGCCTAAAACTGTTAAGTGTCACTTCGAGGGTTTTTAGTGTCGCTTATGAGTATTTTAATGTCACTTATCAAATTTTCATTTTCGCCTGTAGTTAAATGATTCACACGTAGCCTTAGGTTTTAAAAACCAAATTTCATAACTTTTTACACCTATGAAACCCTAGCGTTTTGATGTCGCTTAAGGAAGGTTTTACTGTTGCTTAAGTGAATTTAGTGTCACCTATGAAAACTTTTTTGCCTAACAATAATTTTGTGTCGCTTAAGGAAATGTCACTTGCGATGAATAAAATCACACCTATAGCATTTTTCTCAAAATTTTCACTTGTACTTGACTATTTTATATTTTAAGTTTTTTGTTTAAACCTTTAGTATGTCAAGATGACTGATTAGAATGATATGATTAGGTCAGTTACATTTTAACTAAACAATCAATTAGGATATCAGTATAGTAATACCAACAAAGTTGATTTGTCAATTTGTTATGATAGGGTGATGATCTAATATTTTATTCTCAAGATCGAGAGAGATAAAACAAAGATTTTACTTCCTCAAGATATAGAGTTAGGAGTTTTGATGCGCTCATGATGAGAAAATGGATTTTAGAATAACTTGATTGACTTTATATGTTCATTGATATAATCTTCTAATATGATTCTTTTATTCTTTGCCAAACAGGCTGATTTCCTTGTTTTATATGTCCAATCAGTTCTGTTATGGGTTATTGACCTTGGGAAGACATTGACTGTAGCTGAGTATCATATTATAGAGCTTTATGGTTTGAGCTTCCTTCTCGATCTTCCTAGGTTTTAGCTGAACTATGGGTTATTGATAGCTATGGCAGAGCTTTGGCACTCTGACCATAATACTTTCCATCTTCCTCATGGTGAGATGACGATCATGCCTGAGGATGTGTATCATTTGCTATAGATTCCCTATCGAGGAGAGATTGTTTATTATGATTCTATGTATGATTCTACTATCTGCCGATGAGTGTTCTGGGACAATCTAATTGATGATGATATGATTACATGGCCATAGTTTTCTTCTTTCCCTACATTGCCTGTAGTTCTTGGCGCATTGATTGGTGGTCTACTTCTTCTTGACCGATGAGGTCATGGTTTTTCCATTGGTTGGGGTAGGATTTTAGAGGATTTACTAGCATAGCCTCAACATTTTGATTGGGGTTCTTGTGTGCTAGCTCAGTTATATCGAGATCTTCATGACGTGGTGTACAAAGAGAGTTATTCCTTATCTATTGGTGCTATTATTCTTCAATTATGGATTTGGGAGCATCTTCTGATTACTAGGCCTATTTCTGATAGGAGACGGCCGCATGGATATCCTTATGCTTTTCTATATACTGGTATGGTTATTCAACATCATTTAGGTCATCTAGATTATTGGAGATGTTAGATTGATGATCTTGATCAGGCTACATGGTGTCCCTACCTTGATTGTGATCTATGGCGAGAGGATGATGATGAGTTTCCATATATGTTTACTCCTCATTGGATGATTGACCGATCTGATACTGTTATTGAGTGAATTTTTTTTGGTTAAGTTTCCAGACAGTATGGTAGGATACAAGATATGCCTCTAGGCAATGCCTTATATGCACAAGTACAGGCTAAGAGATCTTTATGGGGCCCTTGTATCGATTATTAGTTTCCCTTGGCTCAGATTGCTAGTTTTCCTTTCTATAGATGGGAGATGTTGATAGGTATGTCGGATGCTGGGATGTCCCATGTGTATCGAGATTGGTGGTCTCAAAATAAGTTTATTCATTTCATAGACCTGACGAAGCCTATTCCAGATCGACATGGTGGTGGCAATGGTGGTGATGATGGGCATGGTGGTGGTAGACATCAAAGGTGTAGAGGACATAGAGATCTTCCAATTATTGTGGATAGATGATGGGTGAGGGATGGACATGGTCAAGATAGAGCTAGAGATAGGTAGATTGATGTAGTCCAGATAGTTCATCCTAGAGTAGCAGCTAGATAGGATAGACTTCATCACCAGTAGAGAGCTCAGAGATAGGCTCATGTTGAGGCTACTAGATAGGTTCCTAGGGGTTTAGATCCTTTGGTGCAATTACAAAGAGTTTCTCTAGTACAATAGGATGATGATGCTCAGCAGGTTCAGGGTCAGCAGGCTCCATCACAATAGATGCCTCTACTATCTCAACAGCCAAAGGATCATAGATAGGATGCATAGGATGTTCCCACTATTGGTTCTTTAGCCTGAGATATGCAATCTATGAGGATAGATATGTCTACTATTGTGGGGCATTTAGATCAGGTTGTTGCCTTAATGTAGCAGTTTATTTCAATAGTAGTTATTTAGAGACCTAACAGAGTGAGCATTTCTCAGGCTCCTCCTCCACAGGATGATAGAGATCCAGGTGGTCCTGGTGCTACGGGATCATGATTGATTGATGATAGATTCATTTATCATTGATGTCCTTTGTTGCACATTTCATGTTATTTGATTGATCAGAACTTTTGATGTACCACTTTTCATGATATTGTATTTGGATATACCTTGATGTACTAGATCCCTTGAGAAACATTATTTTGATGATATATTATGATCTATTCCTTTGTCTCTTATTGATGAGTTGATTTGTGAGATTATCTTTATATGCAGCTATATGATGTTTATGATGCATTTACTTTTATGCGATGGATGCAATGTATCTTATTTTTATGATATAGATGGATGGATGCATTGATGTATGAATATTATGAGATGTTTTCTATTTTTCAATGTATGCAATTCTATCTATAACTACATGTATGAAAATGATGTATGAGTTATGATTCTTTTTCTGTTTATTTATGTATAATGATTAATGTTATGCATGAATGCAAAAGATAATCTTATTTTCATTGTTTTGAATCTAGAGTCATGATGTTTGAATTGAATCCTCCCCATTTCATTGTTCCCCTTGCAATTTAAGCTAAGAAAAGAAAAACAAATATATACAATGCACTTAATCTAACATGTATGCAGCTAACTATCATTATTCAAGATTTAGAGCTTATAATCATCATTGAGCGTTCTTGGATCCCATTTTTTAGTACAATCATCAGTAGTTCAACTATGATGATATGAATACTTTTTCCTTTTTCCTTTCTTTTCCATCAGTCTCTTCGATACGACTATCACTAATTAAAGCCAATCATGAGAGTGTGAATACCGATTTTGTCAAATTCTATGTTGCAAGTGGATGTTGGTATTATGATATTGAAGATCAAAATAGCCAAGGTGTCTGTTTGCGTAAACAAGCAGAAATCTCTGGTTTATCCTATGTAAAAGTCCTCGATGATTCTTTGATGATCATGTCCTTAGACAAATAATACATGATTTAAAACTTTGATTTTAAGACAGTCATTCAAAAATCAAGAAAATATCATCCTTTCATCATAGCTTGTCTAGTCTAAAACTTTCATCGATTTGCTAGAAAGGAATGATTTCATCAATTGAGTGAACAAAAATTTTGGCCATGTTTTTCAAATCCATAGTTCAAGTGTAGTTCCATCCATTTCATACTTTTAATCCTGATAAAGGGTAAGGTCATTTTAAGTTCTTGGATCAAATTTTTTATTTTAGGCACACATTGGATTGGGATGTAGATTTGATTAAGTGTTCCTCTTTTGAGTGTGATGAATTGATTCTCTGATTGAATAAAGCTTGTTGATGAATCCTTGCTCCTTGAGATTAGACTGCCCCTAGTTTGATATTGATTTCATTTATGGGACTTAGGACAATTTTTCTATTAGGTGACCAAAATCTTAAGGTACTTGCAAATGCAACTGTGGGGTTTTATTATGCAATATATACAAATGTTGGAAAATGCAATATTAACAAGGTGACCTTCTAAGTATGTCACTGACTTGGACTTTCAATGGTGCCTATTTACTAGGTTTTCACTAATTGAATGGATCAAGCTCTTTTTTGTTTTTTAAAGCTTTTCTCTTTTTTTTTGCTACCAAGGTGCCTATTTGCTAGGTTTTCACCAAGGCACTTTTCTTCTTTTTCTTCTTTTTTTGTATTTTTCTTTTTTTCAATTTTTTTGTATTTTTCTTTTTTTCAATTTTTTTATTTTATTATCAAGGCACCTATTTTCTAGGTTTTCACCAAGACAACATCTTTTTGAGGATCATTTTTTAATGTTTTTCCTTTCTTCATGCTCAATTTTCCATTGTTTTTTATCTTTTGTGCTTTTTCAAATGTTTTTGATATTTTCATC
This sequence comes from Chamaecyparis obtusa, assembly GCA_027943335.1. Taxonomy (NCBI): domain Eukaryota; kingdom Viridiplantae; phylum Streptophyta; class Pinopsida; order Cupressales; family Cupressaceae; genus Chamaecyparis; species Chamaecyparis obtusa. Next base: position 338,538 of record BSBK01006525.1, read on the forward strand.
TTTTCCAATGTTTTTGGTATTTTCAGCTTTTCCATTGTTTTTGGTATTTTCAAGATCTCTTTTGAACTATGTACAATAAATATGATGCTCTCCATCTAATACTCTTTATACTCTTTCATCTACCTTAGGTATAAAACCTTTTAAGATGTATGTTGTTGATGGGTTCTTGTAGCTCTTACCCATCACAATCTAATAACTTGTATGTGCCAGTCCCAAAATTTTCAACAATGAGAAATGGTCCTAACCAGTTTGCTTCCCACTTTCCTTTTTTCTCTCTTTCTGCTTGGTTCTTGGGATTTTCACGCAACACTAGGTCACCTATTTGGAATGTCCTTGGCTTTATGTGTTTATTGTAAGATCTTGACATTCTATTCTGGTACACCTTTAAATGATCAAAGACCTCTTTCTATTTTTCATCCCAGAGTTCTAGTTCTTGTAGCCTAGTAGCCCTATAGTCTTCCTCATTTATCAATCCATGCATAGATATCCTCAAGGATGGAAGTTCTACCTCCAAAGGCAAAATTGCTACTATTCTAAAGACTAAGGAGAAGGTTGTAGCTCCTGTTGGCATCCTTATGCTTTTCCTATAAGCCCACAAGGTCAGGTTTATCTTGATATGCCAATCTCTACCAGAATTATCCACCATTCTTTTCAAGATTTTCAATATATTTTTGTTTGTTGCTTCGGCTTGTCCATTACCTTGAGGGTAATAGATTGAAGATGAATGATGTATCATGTGAAATTTGGTGCACAATTCCGTTATGTCTTTGTTCTTGAAATGCCTTGCATTATCCATTATAATGGCGTGAGGTACACCATATCTACAAATTATATGATTTAGGATAAACAAGGATATCTAGTTTCCTATTGAAGTTGATAGGGGTGCAACTTCCACCCACTTAGTAAAGTTTTCCATTATGATGAATTTATGCCAATTCGAAGATGGTGGATGAATCATTCCTATTAAATCTAGACCCCACTAATAGAATGGCCAAGGTGTTGTCATAGGATGAAGTTCTTGTGCCAACGCATGTATCAAATTTCTATGGAATTGACACTTCTTACAAGTTTTTGCAAAGTTACAAGAATCTCTTTCCATGGTAGGCCAAAAATATCCTATCCTAAGAAGTTTCTTAGCTAAAGATAATCCATTTGAGTGTGATCCACAAATTCCTTCATGAATTTCTCGTAATGCTAAGTTTGATTCTTCCTCTTCTAAACACCTAAGGAGCATTCCTTCAAGACTTTTATGATACAATGTTTCAAAAATTATAGTGTATTTGGTGGCTTGTCTATTAAAGCTTTTCTTTTGGTTTTTGGTTTGATTGATAGGAAGGGTTTGGTCTTTTAAATAGGTGTAAATGGGTCCATACCAAGATGAGTCAGATGTAGTAAGTAGGAAAATGGTATAAGGATGGGTTAGGTCATACACGGGTTGAATCATTTCTTCTACCAAGAACTCGTATCTATCACTCTGATCAGGCATCTACAAAAGTGATGCTAAGGTTTTCATGACATCTACTACTTTGTTCTTTTCTCTCATCACTTGTTCAAATGTGATGATTATGAAATACTTCTTGAGATTATCCACCATGGTTTTATAAGGTACTAATTTGTCATCTTTCATCTGATATTCTTCATTGACTTGATTTATGACCAATTGTGAATCTCCATATACCTTTAATTTTGTCACCTTCCACTCTAATGCCAACTTGATTCCCATAACCAAGGCTTCATATTTTGCTATATTGTTTGTATGTGGAAATATAAATTTGTATGACTTAGGGATAGCGGAGCCTTGAGGTGTGATTAGAAGTATGCCTGCTCCTGACCCATGGTGAGTGTAGGAACCATCAAAATAAAGTTGCCATATTTTTGCCTCAACATTCACAATTTTTGTAGCTAGGAATTCAACTTGTATAGGATGATCATCATGAAGTGGTGCTTCTGATAACTAGTCTCCAATGACTTTCCCTTTAATTGATTTTCTGTCAACATATTCTATATCAAATTCTCTTAGGATCATCACCCACTTTGCTAATCTTCCATTTAATGTTGTTTTGCTTAGTAGATACTTCAAAGGGTCAATTTTGGCAATGAGCCTTATCTTGTGGGCTACCATATAATGGCATAATTTTTGGGAAGCAAAAACTACATCCAAGCATGCCCTTTCCATAAAGGTATAGTTTAGCTCATAATTGACTAAGGTTCTACTAATGTAGTAGATTGCCTTCTCTTTTCCATTCTCATCCTCTTGTGCTAGAAGTGCCCCTAATGAATTCTCTATTGCTAAAATGTACAAGATTAAGGGCTTGCCTCTAATAGGTGGCATCAATATTGGTGGGTTCATGAGGTATTTCTTTAGTAGATTGAGAAGCCTCTTCACATTTTTCATCCCACTTGAAGATTGTGTCTTTATGCAAAAGTTGGGTAAAATTATGGCATTTTTCTGCCAATTGAGAGATGAATCTCCTAATGGATTGTATTCTTCCTTGTAAAGATCTCATCTAACTAATGGTTTTAGGTGCTTCCATTTCCATTATGGCCTTTAATTTAGTGGGATCAATCTCTATCCCTTTGGCAGATACAATGTAACCTAGAAGTTTACTAGATTGAACTCCAAAAGCACATTTCTAAGGGTTAAGCCTTACTTTGAACTCCTCTAACCTTTCAAAAAAATTTGCCAACAAAGGTAGATGTTCCTTTCTTGAATTTGACTTAGCTAGTATGTCATCCACATAATCCTCCATGAACTTATGCATCATATCAAGGAATATTGTAGTCATTGCTCTTTGATAGGTTGCTCTGACATTTTTCAAGCCTAAAGGCATGACATTCCAACAAAATGTACCCCATGCACATGTAAAGGTAGTTTTATCTTAGTCTTCAGGTGCTATCTTGATCTGATTATAGCCACTAAATCCATCAATGAGTGAAAACATAGAGTGTCCCACTGTTAAATCTATAATGGCATCAATGCTCGGAAGTGGGAAATCATCTTTAGGACATGCCAAGTTTAAGTCCCTAAAATCTATGTAGATTCTGATGGACTTATCTACTTTTGATACCGGCACTATATTGGAGATCCATTGTGCATAATCAATGGCTCTTATAAACCCCACCTTTAATAGCTCCTTCCTTTCTATTGAGATGATGCATTATCAAATTTGGGTCTAACCCTGACATGTCATCATAAGACCATGTGAAGTTAACTTTCTTTTCCTTAAAGAACTTGATAAACTCCATTCTTTCTTCACTTGATAGGGATGATGCTAAGTGGATGAACTTTGGCTCTATTTCTGATCCAATGTTTATCTTTTCTATTGGCTCGATTATAATTGGAGACCTTTCTTCATAGTGATCTGGTAGAACATCCAAACTCCCTTCTATAGGTGCCTTAGTTGGGTTTTCACCTTTAGAAACATCCTTTATTTCTTTTTTCTTTCTTTTGGATCTAATGTTGCCACAAAGTGGTTTTCAATACTCGATTCTTTTCCTTTTCTATTTTTTTTTTTCATTTTTTCTCGGATTAGGAGTTTGGATGCTCCCTTTGATCATTTCTTCTTGATAGTCCTTGGTAAAAGAAGGTTCAACCATGTTGAGGTATTAGGATAGTGTATTGTCATTCAAGAACATTGGCAAGGTATCGAGTTCAATGGTATCCCATTCAATTAGGTCCGGTTGAATGAGAGTTAAAGGGTCAACACTTGGGTTTGTCTTGATTGGGCTTAAAGTTTATATCTCATTGTTGGAGGGTTCATACATTTTATCTTGAAGATCTCAGACATGGGCTTCCTCTAAATGCTCTAAAGAAGAAGGATCAAAATCCTCCTCACTAGACTCCACTATGGTTTATGTTGGATAAAACTCATGTGGATTAAACCTAGCATTTGACTCTTCTATAGTAGGTCTCCATGAAGGAACATATGGCTCACCTACCCTTTGATTTATTTCAATTTCTATGATTGGCACATTATTTGGACCCTCTTGACTAGAACTAGATGCTTGATTTCAAGTTGATTCTGCCATTAGTCCTTTATTTTTAGTAGAAGCATAGGTATGAATGACATTAATACCCTTGTATTGGCATGACTCCTCTGATAGGGTCTCCTATTCACATTCATTAGAATCCTCATCACTATGAGATTCTAATTCTAGTATTTGATCATATACTTTGTGATAATGTTTTTATGTATATCCTTCTTCAAGATATCCTAAACCTATTTTCTCCTTAGAGTCTCTCCATGTAGATTCTAGGGGTTCAATTAGCCCTTCATTTCTTGTGCATAAAGGTCCTTGACCTTTGTACCCCATCTTTTGCATGATTGCAAACCCTTTACCATATTGATGAGTAGGGATGGTTATATTTTGAATGTGCTTGACATGAGCACTTGATTCTTCAGCCTTGTATAACCAATTCAAAATTTCATTATCCTCTTCATCCATGGTTGATGATTTACTTACTCTTACAAAGTTTTCATTATATTTATGAGGTGGACTTGTAGGTTTTCCAAAGGACTTTGGTGATAAGGGTAGGTCCATCATGGATAAGGAGTATTCGCCTACTCCTTGTTGTTTGATTTTACATTGCTTATCAAATTTTTTCATCATTTTATCCATCTTTTGATAATGGGCTTCTTTAGTATATCTTTGGACAGCTTTGATAGAGTCTTCTTTTGTTTCTTCCATAATATCATCCGCATTAACCTTCTCTTTTCCTTTAGTCGATGTAGTTTGGTTAATGATTTTTGGAGTTTCTTTAACAACAATTTCTTCTTCCATCTTTTCTTTTCCTTTTAGCAAAGGAATGTCTTTAGAACTTTGTCTTTGTTCCATTCAATTGGGTATAGACCCTTCAGCATTGTGTGGAACCAATGAGTCATTTATAGGTTTGACATTATTACAATATTGGAAGGGATTGAGGTCTCCACTTACCATTATTTCTTGCCCTTGATATGGGAATTTTAGGCATTGATGGTAAATTGAAGGAACATCCTGCATTTCATGGATCCATGGCCTTCCTAAAAAAATATTATAAGTCAATTTTAGGTCCAATACTTGGCATATGGTCTCTTTTTGCATAGGACCAACTCTTATGGGAAAGACTATGACTCCTCTTGACGCTCTTTCTTCATCATCGTAGGATTTTATGGTTATATTTTTCTTTGGGTCAATAGCCTCCTCAAAAAATCCTAAGGCTTTTACCAAGCTAAGGGTACAAATATTTAGGCCAGCACCTCCATCTATAAGGACTCTTTTCACCCTATGCTTGTGGATCAACACTTCTATGTGTAAGGGCAGATTTTGGGGATGATTAAGAGACATATCATCTTGTTCGAAGAATGATAGGCAATGAGGTGCAATTAAATGACCCACCATGTTTTGGAACTTTTCCACCTCCAAATTTAGAGGCACATTTGTGTCCAATAAGGATTTTTCCAAGATATCCTTATGGATTGGTGATAGTTTAAGAAGCTCAAGAATAGAGATTTGAGCGGGAGTTCTTTGCAATTGGTCCACCAAGTTGTATTGTTTTCATGATGATGTGGAAGCTTGGTTTGACACCACAATTTTTCGAGCATTATTAGGTATAACAATTTTTGAGGCTTGCCCCCTAGTGATCACATTTGTTGATGCTTCTCTTGCTTTTCCTTTTACTATGACAACATTTATGCTTTGATCTTCTTCCCTTATGGTATTTATTGTGTTGTCATACGTGTGGGAAAAGTTCACTTTATCATTACCCTTTTTATGATTTTGATTTGTATTGGATGACTCCCCTTTTTCATGAATCAACAAGGGGTTCTTGTAGGCCATTTGATCCTCATTGTTTCGAGGTCCTTCAATTTGGATGATGTCATTATTAATTAAATCTTGCACTAAGTGCTTCAATTTCATGCACTCGTTGGTTGGATGACCTCTTTTTCAATGGTATTCACAATGATGAGATGCATTCCACCAATGAGGTTTGACCTTAGGTTCATAATTTGATATGTCAGGTAACGTGATAATTTGATTAGCCAACAAGGTTCTTAGTACATTCTCCAAAGGTTCACCCAAATGGGTGAATTTCATTTTATTATACTTGGAGTTTGATTTTGACTTATCCCAAGTCTTATTGTTGGAAGTGCTGGAATTGTTGTTGTTATAATTATTGGAATTATATGGAGCTTTACTTGTTTGATTAACATTGTTTGAAGAATTCACTCCATAGGGTAGAATAATAGGGGTAGACTTCAAGTTGTGTGACTCCACAACCCCATCATTCACAATATTTTTATTGTTATTTTTAATCCATGATTTTGATTTATCCTTGTGATTGTTGGACCCTTGATTAAAATATTTAGGAACATAATTATTGTTATTGCGTCTGTTATTGTTGTTCTTGGATTTATTGTCTTTAAATAATTTAATCTCACCTCTTTTGACCAAAACATCTTCAATCTTAACTCCATTTTCAGTAAGTTTTTCAAATGTTGGAGGACATTGAAGTTGTAATCGATAGTTCATTTCAGTGGTCAAGTTATTGTTGAAGATCTCCATCTTCTCTTTTTCCAGGATACTTCATGGGTACCTTGCGAAAAAGGTCCTCCACCTTTGTAGGTGTTAGAGCTCTAAATTTTGGGCAAAATTTGGAGTCCTATATAGTGATAAAACCCTAAAAAATGGCCTCTTAATTTCCATGCCAAATAATTAATGATGGAGTACATGAAATGGGATAAAATATTACATTAATTTTCAATTAAAAAGATGATATATTATGCAAGGAAGCTCTGTGACAAGAACAATCAAAATTCTATGATCAAAGCCATTAGAAAATGTTGGAAATTTGACCTGCTACAAAGATGATGTCGACAGAGGTAGAAGATGGTCGAGTTTTAAAAATATAAAAAAGACCCAGTTCATAAAATTAAATTTCCTCTCTCCTATAAAAATCTTAGCTATCCATGAGATGTTTTGTTTTTTCAACCAAGCCCAAATCCGAAACTTAGGTAGTTATTTTTTAGTTAGTTTATCATTTTTTCAAAACAATTTGTAATAAGGGTGTGTCTTTTCACCCTAAAGAGGTGTGAAAGTCACTCAAACATGTATATATACATAATGTAAAAGGTAAAGAGAGGGAATACAATACAAGATATATTTTCCTGGGATATAATTCGATCAAAACTACAATATGAACTCTAATGCACTATTTTTTTCAACATTAATAAAGATAAGTGCTCTTCTTTTTTATTTGTGGTTATAAGTTATATATTTTCAATTAGCCTTTTAGATTACTCTGTGAGCCAGGGTATCCTATTGTATTTTTCTATTTGATGCATTCATTTATGACTAATTTTTACAATTTGAATAATGGTAGCATGGTCTGAGAACCTGTTATTGTTTCCTTTTGGGCTCTTAAGTTGAGTTAAAAACCATAGGACCTATTGTATAAGTTGTTTTAAATTTTGTTTCAATAGAAGATTGTACAGTGATGGTCTCTCTTTACATGAGTGAGTTACCTTAAAACCGTCTCTGATTGTATGTAGGATTGAAATTTTTATCACTTTATAGCCCAAGTATTTAGAAGGCACTGATCTAACTATAATTTGGAAATTGTCATTTGGTTCATACTTTGTGGTTTGTAGATTATATAATCATTATTTCAAAAATATTACTTTTGAGTCCTTAGTTTAATCCACTTTAGTCAAGATTTATAGAATAGAGATTATTAGAGAATTTGTTTCTTTCCTCCAAGGATCATTCACCACCTTGGGAGGAACTTTGTTTATTTATGTATGCAGTTGTGCAACATAGAGAATTTGATAGTTTAAAGTGAATTTAGGCCTACCAGCCTAGGCTTGATTAAGCCAAAATTGCAGAGGTATAAGTGGTGCATTACCATTATACCTGTTGGTTGGCCAAAAGTGAATCCATCATTTTTGGGCACGAACAAATTAGTGACTCTACTGGGGAGAGTTGCTCACAATATATATCGTGAAGTTACCTAGAATTTTAGATTTCATAGACCAGAATCAGAAAGTAGTTATATTAGTTTGTTTGGAAGCACACTCTACTAGAAGAAAGAACCTAGAAGAAAGAAATTCCTTGAATGAGGTGGTGACTCTATTCAATAAAGCATTTCAATTAGTGACTCTACTAAGGAAGAAGACCCAAAAGGATATAAGTAAAGTTTTCCTCTTTGAAAGAGGTGGTGACTCTATTGTCAAGAACCTAATCTATAAAGAAACAAGTTACTAAAAATTTAGATATTCAAAATGTATCAGAATAAACAACCATTTCAAAGAAAACCATTTATTCTAGATGGTATCAGGCCATTGGATCTCAGGGGATTCCATTGTATTCCTTTTAAGTTGCTCCATAAGTTTTCACAACTTGTACCAAAGTTCCATGGAGAATGGGATGAATCAATAGTTGAACATTTGGATGCATTTTATGCATTTATAGAGAACTATGAGATTTGTGCAGAAGATCAGGCAATGAAACTATTTTTCAAGACATTAGAAGATAATGCAAGAGAGGCATATGAATCATTACCTACACAAAGTATTTCATCTTGGAAAGAATTTGAATAATGTTTTCTATATGAATTTCATGATGCAAGAAATGAAGATAACATGTGTTATGAAAAGTGTGAAGACCAAAGTTGCATCATTGAGGAGGATCATAGTATGTCTCTACTTGATGCATTTTTCAGTTTGGAGAGATTTGAAGGGGAGTCTTGTGCACACTTATTCTTGAGGATGGTAGATATTTATCGGAGGATACCTATAAAAATTATGCCTTCACAAAAAGAATTAATGAGAAAGGTCAAAAACTTGAGAATCTTGCTAGATGACCATCATCTGAAGATTCTTGTTAAGATATTAGAAGAAGATAGTGAAGATAGAGAAGAGGAGGCTTATGATCAAATTGAACAAGGCCTTGTGTTTGATGGAAATCTCAGTGATGATGAAGAAGACCCAAATTATATATCCCCTTTGGACACATTTTTGAACTTAGAGAAACAAGAGGAAGAATCTGCAGTACAATTCTTCCTAAGGATGTTTCATATCTATCATGAAATACCTTCAGAATGCAGACCTCCATCTTCTAATCTTTTAAACAACATGCGCAAACTAGGTCTTTTATATGATCATCAGTTCCTTACCTTTCTTGAACTTATGAATAATGAACTGGTTGAAGAGGAAAAAGAGTGCAAAATTGAAATAACATATGAGTCAAGTGAGGTTTGATATTTTGATGGACAGTCTGAGGAAAATGTTAACCATAATAATACTTGTGATGACATGGAGGACAAAAACTTGGATCAGATTGAAGAAGAATTTGTACATGATGAGATGTGTATGGAAACATGTATCAATGACCATGATGATGAGGAAGAAAACCTTCTCAATACAAGATAAATTTCATCTTTATTAGACATAGAATACCAAAGACACACTAAGAAGAATGGTCCAAATTTTTTCTCAATCCACCATGGTAAGGAGGTAGATGGATCAGCCCATAGTCAAGAGAAATCAAATTGTGGAGATGAAATAGAACTGCATGAACAAGAGGAAGTTTCAGGAGATAATGTCAATGAATATGTTAGTCTTGTTGATGAAAAACTTGATGATCCAAATGAAAATTATCATGAATGTATGTCTGAATTCTCCATGTTCCTAAATCCATTCTTTGAAGAGGAAGTAGATGAAGATATGTATGATTTCTCTATGTTATCAAATCCATTGTTTGAAGAGGATCCTTTATGCAATGGAATCCATCAACATCATAATGAAGATAACAGTCCTAATTTTAAATTTGATGAAACTCATGAAGTGCATTCAGAGGGTGAGATATCTTGGAGTTCATCCTTTGAGCTAGAGGTACACCAAACATATGAAGATGAGATGGAATCGGATATACATGATGAAGAGAATGTGTTGAAGCATAGTTCTAAAAATTTTAGAAATGTCCTAGTTGATCAAAATCTTGGTGAGAGAGAGTTTGTACTTCTTGAAGATAAGCTATTCTCAAAGCCTTTTGGTGAGGAGAAAAAATATCCAAAATATAGAGATGGGATAGATTGTGAACAAGAAGGTATCTGAAAAAAGAAGACTAACCTAGAGGTTTGGATGATTAACCAAAATCTTCTATTCAGCAAGGATTACAATGGACTTGATGATTTCTCAAGGGTTGAATATAGATTGGATGCCAAAGATGACATTGATGAAGTGATGAGAATTGTCTATAAGGATGACATGTGTAATGCAGCAAGGTTAAAAGTGTTACGTGATCAAAATCAAGTGTTTGATAGAGGAAAGGTTCAATGTTCAATTTTGGGGGGCCTGGGGCCATCTAATTTTACTTCACATCAGATTAGTATGGATACTTGGTCTACTTCTCTAGAGATAGCTGGAATCTTGATATGCTCACATGGAGCATATGTCCCTAGAAAGAGCCTGTTAGAGCTCTAAATTTTGGGCAAAATTTGGAGTCATATATAGTGATAAAACCCTAAATAATGGTCTCTTAATTTCCATGCCAAATAATTAATGGAGTACATGAAATGGGATAAAATATTACATTAATTTTCAATTAAAAAGTTGAGATATTATGGAAGGAAGCTCTGTGACAAGAACAATCAAAATTCTATGATCAAAGCCTTCAAAAAATGTTGGAATTTTGACCTACTACAAAGATGATGTCGACAGACATAGAAGATGGTCAAGTTTTAAAAATCTAAAAAAGATCGAGTTCGAAAAATCAAATTTCCTATCTCCCATAAAAATCTTAGCTTTCCACGAGGTGTTTTTTTTTTCAACCAAGCCCAAATTTGAAAGTTAGGTAGCTATTTTTTAGTTAGTTTATCATTTTTTCAAAACAATTTGTAATAAGGGTGTGTCTTTTCACCCTAAAGAGGTGTGAAAGTCACTCAAACATGTATATATACATAATGTAAAAGGTAAAGAGAGGGAATACAATACAAGATATATTTTCATGGGATATAATTCGATCAAAACTACAATATGAACTCTAATGTACTATTTTTTTCAACATTAATAAAGATAAGTGCTCTTCTTTTTTATTTGTGGTTATAAGTTATATATTTTCAATTAGTCTTTCAGATTACTCTGTGAGCTAGGGTATCCTACTATGTTTTTCTATTTGATGCATTCATTTATGACTAATTTGTACAATTTGAATAATGGTAGCATGGTTTGAGAACCTGTTACTATTTCCTTTCGGGCTCTTAAGTTGAGTTAAAAACCATAGGACCTATTGTATAAGTTGTTTTAAATTTTGTTTCAATAGAAGATTGTAGGGTGATGGTCTATCTTTACATGAGTTACCTTAAAACCGTCTCTGATTGTATGTAGGATTGAAATTTTTATGACTCTATAGCCCAAGTATTTAGAAGGCACTGATCTAACTATAATTTGGAAATTGTCAATTGGTTCATACTTTGTGGTTTGTAGATTATATAATCATTATTTCAAAAATATTACTTTTGAGTCCTTAGTTTAATCCACTTTAGTCAAGATTTATAGAATAGAGATTATTAGAGGATTTTTTTCTTTCCTCCAAGGATCATTCACCACCTTGGGAGAAACTTTGTTTATTTGTGTATGCAGTTGTGCAACATAGAGAATTTGATAGTTTAAAGTGAATTTAGGCCTACCAGCCTTGGCTTGATTAAGCCAAAATTGTAGAGGTATAAGTGGTGCATTACCATTATACCTGTCAGTTGGCCAAAAGAGAATCCATCATTTTTGGGCACCAATAGTAGGAATCCTAAGAAGGACTCCCCATCTTTTTGTTTGGTATTGCATAACTTGAGCATCGTGATCTCATGCTCAATGTTGTAAGAGTAATGGGTTATGAACTTGGAGGCTAACTCCTCAAAAGATTTTATTCCGAGAGTTAGTTTTGAAAACCACTCCATTGTGGGACCTCCTAGGCTTCTAGGAAAGAGTCTCATTAGATAAGTGTCATTGTGCATAAACTCTATACTAAGGGCACAAAATTCCCTTCAATGGTCCTGTGGGTCTGTTTTACCCATGTATTTATCATATTTGGGAAAGATGGTTTTAAAAGGAAATGATACCATTGCTAAGCTTTTGTCAAAAGGAAAATGACAAAAAGCTTCTATGGAAAAGGCCTTAGGTTCAATTTCCTTCTTCATGGTATCAATTTGTTCTTGAAAGGCCTTAATTTTCCTAGTCATGACGTTCATAGGATCATCTTGGTGTTGGTCTTTCCTAAGTTGGTCAATATCAAAGTCATAGGGAAACTTTACCCCCTTTTGTGCTAAGCTTAGGAAGAAGTTCTCCCTATCTTTGTCTATTAATTTTTTCATAACCTCTAGGAAATCACTATCTTGGGCATCTTTCTCAACCCTTTCCTTAAGTGTCTCCTTAGGGTTATAGTTGGCATTGTTGATATTGTGATAGGCTAAATTCATATCACCCATCTCTTCAATTCTTGGTTCAAATAGGTTTGTGAAAATTTTCTCTTGATTAGGATCTTTGAACACACTTTGGTACTCCACTTCTTGCCTTGGGTTTGCAAAGATAGTGTTATCTGCTGGTAATGATCCCCTATATGTTTGTGACCATGTGGAAACCAGAATCCAACAAAGGTTCACCTTAGAATTTATCCTTGATATGAGATTTGTTGATTTTATTATTGAGGAGATTTTAAAATATAAGATACTTTTCAATAGATATCCCTCACTTGTTCATGTATTTCAAACACAACAACCACACATTCACTTGTTTCTTTTACCCACTTAAACACAAAATGTTTGATTTGTAGAATGTTGTCATGGGTTTTTCACAAGAAAACACTTCAAGCACCTACCTAGCACAAGATTTGGTTCGTAAACATGGCTCTACAAGCTAGTCTTTGCTACTTTATCAAGGTTTTAGTATATATTCCATTCAAATAGACTTCAATCTCTCATCCTCCAAGGAGGCTTCCCACATGCACCGAAGTACAATTTTGTGCAATCCGTGAGGACTACTAGAGGAAGGTTGAAAAATTTAAATTCATTTGTCATGTACCCCATTAAGGATACATGCATTTCATTTTAGAGTGCATTGGATTCTCACAAAAAAAGCGAGCATATCCCACTTTGGGTTGTCCCTCTCACTGGCCTCGTTAAGGAAAACTTGGGAGGTGAGCCCACTATTTCTCTATCATATATATGAAAAACAAGAAATGAACTTAGGCCGACAAGTTTGGGAGTTTTATTCACTCAAAGAGTGAAGAGCATATCCCTATTGTCTTTCTTTGTTCCACACACTTAGACACACGTTTGTTCTTTCCCAATCTCTTGACAAGGAGATTCTTAAAATTGAAGTGTGAAATTCATTTCCTATTTTATCTCAAGATTATATCAAAAGAATGCCACAATTTAATCAAATGCAAGCTTGAATAGAGAAATACCTTTTTATTATAGCTAACCGAAGTTAGGGAAATTTTAAAAAAATTTCATTGTTTTCATCTCACCTTGGCAATAGCTCCTTCCAAGTGTCTTTGTCCTCTAGCAAGTTAGTCAACACTAAAAATCAGAATGAGGGGAAACCAAAATCAAATTTGACAAAGTAAAATTTGATGTAATGAATTTTAAGTACTTTAATTGCAAATTTTCAAACAAAAATTTGAACTAAGGACTAAAGATCCAATTAAGAGAGACAAATTTCTATTTGTAAGCTTCAATCATAGCAAGGTATTTTTCATATACTTGATTTTCCTCCTCTTGTGTTAACTCAAGAATGGCCTTGATATGTGCTATGTTTTCCTTTTTGATCTTCTTAGCTAGTGCCTTGCCTTCTTTGTCAAACCTAGTTTCTGGCTTCTGCACTTTTTGATGCCTATTCATTTACAATGAAAATGTACAAATAGAGAGTTAGATGATAGAATTAATCAATCTACAAGAAAATTAAGATAGAAAAATGAAAGTGACATTGTCCAACAAATAGGCAATATCAAATTGCTTGTAGGCGTAAGTTAACTATTAGCAAGCGACATTGAAAAGTACAATAGGAGACACAACAAATTTAATAGGCGTAAAAAATTTATTGACAAGTGCAAACAATTTTTAAAGATGCGTAAACTAATTAAGTCTAGGCAACACTTTAAGAATAGCAAGCGTAAGAGAATGATACTAGGCATGACTTATTATCCAAAATACTTCACAAAGCTCGATCACAGGCGACAACAGATTATTGGCAGGCGACACTTCTTCGCTTGTAGGCATGACTTCTTTAGGCAAAGGCAATATGACTTTATCATGCAGGTGTGATTTCTTCAATTATAGGTGACAATGAAGAGTGTAAGATAGAATAGAAAGGAACAACTAGGTGCAAATGTTCAACAAATAAGCATTGATACAGAGCTGGTAGGCATCATCCAAATGATTGTAGGCATGACTAAATTGACTATAGCTGTGATTTAACCTATTTCCTACAAAAATTCCACATAAAATAGCAGATACAAGCATACAAAAGATGATCCAAATTATAAAAATGATAACATGAGGCTTACTGCCCCACAGTGGGCACCATTTTGTATACAATTAAATGTAGCTTCATAGAATTAGGGTTAATCATCAATAATAAGTGAAATAATAACTAAATACAACCACAATTGAGCAACTATTTAACAAAATCAATGACTAATTAAGCATCCTATGGCTCTCTAACTAAGATGTTAATGAGTGAGCTCTCAACAAGCTCTCATTAATGATAGTCCTAGAATGAGAATGATAGAGATAAAACAATGCTAAAGCTAACAATTATCATGATAAATGCTAAAATTGCTCTTAAATGCCTTCTAAACTCAAATTGCAAGAGGTTTGATGCAATTCTCAGATAGGTGGTTGATGAATTATGAAGGATTTTGGCCTTCTTTTTATAGATTTTCCAATGGTAGGGGGTGTAGTTGTGTTTAATCATGATTGAGTTGGGGTTAAGTATTTGGTTCCACCCATTGAAGACAAAGCAAAGTTTGTGTCCTAAAATCTTGGGACAAGTAGACAAGATGGATGGTCAAGATTCCTTTTCACTTTGAGTGAATGAGATTCAATTTGGCTTGATCCATGTGAATGCCTTTCCTCAAATCTCATTGGTTAATTGATTTTTATTAATTGATTTATTTTAGTCATGTACCCCTTGAATGGGTTGAATTTAATCTAATTCAAGACTATACAATTAATTGATTTAATTGTATTTTGATTTGATTGCACTTAATTAAAATGCTCTCAATTTTGATTGATATTGAATTAAGACTTGATTTTTGTTTTGATTGGCTAATTGTGCATTGTGATTCAATTGATTCAATTATTTCCTTGGTTTTCCTTGATTTGACTTGATTTACGTTGAATTATTGTTAAATTGTCTTTGTCCATTTTTAGGTGATTACAGGAGACATCCAAGCTAAGAATGTGTGCAAAAAGACATGGAAGAAAAAGTACAATACATTGGATATGCTACTTGAAGAGAACATTAGAGCCTACAATCAAAGGATTAATGAAGTAGTTGCAAGAATCAGAAACAATGGTGGAGAGATCTCAGAAGAAGACATAATGGATAACTTGATGACTACTTTTACATCATAATATGAGAGCAAGATAAACATCCTAGATGAGACTATGCAATTTTCAAAAGACTTCAAAAGAGAGACCTTAATTAGCAAGATTTCAATTTTTGAGATATCAAGCTTGAAGACAGAGCCTAAAAGTGAGACGGCCTTCAAAGATTCAATCCATGGTAAGAAATCCTTGAACACTTCTAGTAATTTTGATGATGATGATGAAGAGAAAGAACTAGATGATTTCATTTCCTTGATTACTAAGAAACAAAGGAATGGAAAAGGAAAATATGAAGGTTAGTTACCATTCAAATGCTTTTCATGTAATAAGATTAGTCACTTTTCATCTAAATGTCCTACTAGAGTCAAGAAGTTCAAAACTAACTACAAGCCTAAGTATACAAAAGAATGTTACTATGGCAGAGATGGAGTATCAGATGAAGAGTCAGCTGAAGATGAAATTAGATTCATTGATCTTGCAAACATGGAGAAAATGTTTGATGAAATGGACCTTGAAGATGAAAAGAAAGCATAAGAGTTAGCACTGATTTTTCAAGCTAACATCAGGACATATTGGATCATTGACATCAGTTTCTCACATCACATGAGAGGAGACAAGGATAGATTTGTACATCTAGATAGATACAAAGGTGACATGGTTAGATTTGGAGACAACACTCCTAAACCTATCATAGGTAGAGGAGCTATCACCTTGGATGGAAAGAACAACACTGATAATGTTCTTTATGCTGATGGTTTGCAGCATAACCTACTAAGTGTTGGATAGTTTCTTGAAAAAGGATATCAGTTGGCAATCAAAGACAACAACTGCATCATTAATAACAAGGAAGGAGAAATGATTGCATCAAGTTCAAAGACTAAAGGTAATGTTTTTTATCTTAATCCTAAAGCAATTTTTTTTGTTTCTAAAGTAGATGACAATTTGTTATGGCACAAAAGACTATGTCACATCAATTTTAACAACATAGTGATGATAAGAAATGTAAAGGTAGTAAGAGACCTTCCTAGCATTGAAAAACTAGTTGATGCAATATGCAAGGAATGTGTAATGGGAGAGCATGTGAGGAATTCATTCAGAAGAAAGCATAATTTGACAAAGAACAAATTGGATCTAGTGCATACATACCTATGTGGACCAACTCAAACAAGATCATACTATGGTGAAAGGTACTTTATTTTGTTTGTTGATGATTATTCTAGAATGATGTGGTTTGCATTCTTAAAGGACAAATCATAAGCATTTGAGAAGTTCAAATTATTCAAAGCTAAGGTTGAAAATGAGTCTAGATTGAAGATTAAATGTCTGAGATCAGATAGAGGAGGATAATTCACCTTTGATAGATTTTATGATTATTGAAAAGAACATGGGATACAGAGATAGTTAAGTGCACCTAGAACCCCTCAGCAAAATGGAATTACATAAAGAAGGAATAGGATCATACTTGATATAGCTTGCACCATCATGATTGAAGGAATGGTCATACACACCTATTGGAGAGATGTGATCAATACTGTAGTCTATACTATCAATAGAATACAATTAAGGCTAGGCACATACAAGACACCTTATGAGCTATTGTTTGGGAATTTACCTATATTAAAATACTTCAGAATCTTTGGAAGCAAGTGCTACATCAAGAAGGATGAAGCAATTGGCAAGTTTGATGCAAGAAGTGATGAAGGTATTGTTCTTGGTTACTCTACTAAAAGAAAAGCTTATAGATGTTTTAATTTAAGATTAAAGGAGATCATTGAAATTTATCATGTTAAGATTGATGAGAAGTTTATGATTCAAGAAAGATATCATGATTATGCACCTATGATTGAAGAAGAACCTAGACCTACAACTAGAGAAATAATTGTTGATGAAATGTTTGACAACATTGATGTATTATTCAATGACCCTGAAACTAGTGAAGAATAATCATAGAAGGAAGATGAAATAGTCACACCTAATGTTCCTAAATTCACATCTAGATATCATTGAAAGGAAGACATGATTGGAGATCAAAACAGTAAAGTCATAACAAGATCTAAAGCAAAGAGTTTGACAACAAATGAAGAGGTATGTTTACTATCACAGATTGAACCCTTAAGTGTTGAAGATGCATGTAATGATTCAGATTGTCATGAAGCCATGAAAGAAGAGCTAGATCAGATAATTAAGAATGACACATGGGAATTGGTCCCTAGTGTTGGAGATTTTCCAACAAGCTAGTGCTGACTATATGTTTGTCATTAATGACAACATATTATAAGTAGAATACATGGAAGACTTATGTAGTAATCTTTGAGTATATGTAGCATGGACATGTTATCAGCATGATATCATGGATGTAGAGGTTAATTTTTAGTATAGACAGTTATGTAGTAGCTTGTGTCAGTAGTGTTCCTGACAGAGTTACAGGCAGTGTTCTATGTGTGATTGTCTATACAGTCATCATGTAGCCTTCCACATTTGGATATATGATGGAGACATGAAAATGTTGTTAATTTTATGGACAAAGATTTGGATGTGCATAAGAAGTGAAGTTATGTAGTTTCTATTCACCAATTGTAGTTTCTTATGTTTATCCAGAAGAGTCAATAGAGATTATATTAGTAAAGGAGTTGCACCTATCATTTTGGCATGTGTGCTTGGATTAGTGATTGGAGAAGAGTTAAGAATGTTTGGTTAAGAGTGCATGATGTAATTCAGCTTGAGCAAAAAGTATTGGTTAATTTGGTAGAGCCAACAATGTGTAGCATGCATCTACACTTGTTGATTTGGATAGGTCCTAGTTTGTATTGCGTGCTTAGTAGAGCTGACCAACATGTTACTATAGAGTTTTATTGTTTCTCTAATATGATTTCAAGGTGGTTCTAATAGGCCAACTTGATTATATCATTTAGAGGTAAGATACTTATAGCTAGTCATTTGTGATCACTAAATGTATGGCATAGAGATGAAAGAATAGAGAAGAGCAAAGAGTGAAAAGTATTGTGTCATCAAGAAGAGGTCTATGTGAAAAAGAAGATAGAGTCTGCTATTCATTGGAATTGATCAAGATAGTAGGCCTACCTCACAGTTCACTAAGATCTAGATATAGTGTGTATATATTATTCATAAGGTTGCAGCCTTCAACCATTTGAGTAGTGATCTCTCAGACAGTGCGTCCTCACCCCTAACAGGGTCCAACCTTTGACCAGGTCACTGTACTTATTGCATTGTAAAGATCAAATCCTAATAGGGTTATAAGATCTTCTAACAAGGATCACTATACACTAGTGCAGTTTATTAGTGGGTGTTAATTTTGACTAGGGTTTTTACCTATTTGGGTTTCCCCATAACCAAAATATTAGTGTTTTGTTCAAGTGTTCTTTCATTTTTATTATTATTAAAGTTTAATTATACTTAATTGGATAAAGAATTTAAACTTGTAGATGAATGATTCACCCCCCCTCTCAATTATCTCTTGGGACTATTCCTAACAATTAGTATCAGAGCCAAGTGCCTCGGAGAGAAAGTTTAATAGCTTGAGGTTGATTAAATGACATTCTTTAGAAAATATAGTCCTAAGTTTGATGGAGAGAACTATCCTAATTAGAAGAACAAAATGGTGACACATTTGTAGTGTATTTCTTTTGAATTTTTTGAAGTGGCTATCAAAGAAGTTAAGATCCCCTCTCTAGAAGATCTTACAAAGGAAGATGTTACTGGCAAGAAAAAGGATTTGTTCCATCAGAGTGCAATAGCCAAAGAAGCCCTTATCAGCGCCTTATCTTATAGTTAGTTTTCAGAGATAAAGAAAGTAGACACAACTTATAAGATATGGAAGCACCTAGAAGACATGTTTGAAGGAGATACACAAGAAAAGAAAGCACACAGAAAGACATGGAAGAAAAGATACAATGCATTAGCGATGCTACCTGAAGAAGACATTAGAGCTTACAACCAAAGGATTAATGAAGCAGTTTCTAGAATCAGGAACAATGGTGGAGAGATCTTGGAGGAAGACATTATGGATAAGTTAAAGATAATCTTAAAGAAGAGTATGAAAACAAGATCAACATCCTTAATGAGACCATGCAGCTTAAACAAAAAATTTTAGGAGAGAGACCTTGATCAAAAAAAACTCAACTTTTGATATTTCAAGATTGAAGACATAGCCTAAAAGTGAGACAACCTTCAAAGCATCAGTCCATGGTAAGAAATCTTCAAACACTTCTAGTAATTTTGATGATGAAGATGAAGATAAAGAGATAGATGATATTATTGCTATGATTTCTAAGAATCAAATAAAAGGAAAAGGAAAGTATGAAGTTCAGTTACCATTCAAATGTTTCTCATGTAATAGGATTGGTCACTTTGCACCTAACTGTCCTACAAGAATTAAGAAATTTAGAACTAACTACAAGCCTAAGTATACAAAAGAATGTTACTATGCTGGTGATGGAGTTTCTGATGATGATTTAGTTGTAGATGAAATTGGATTCATTGCTATTATAGAAAAGATTTTTGATGAGATGGATCATGAAGATGAGAAAAAGGAACAAGAGCTAGCATTGATTTCACAAGTAGACATAAGGACATATTGGATTATAGATAGCGGTTGTTCACATCACATGATAGGTGATAAAGATAGATTTGTTCATCTGGACAAATACAAAGGTGTAATAGTTAGATTTGGAGATAACACTCCTAAACCTATAATTGGTAGAGGATCTATCACATTGGATGGCAAGAAAAACACTAATGATGTTCTTTATGTAGATGGTTTGTAGCATAATCTTCTTAGTGTTGGCTAGTTTCTTGACAAAGGTTATCGGTTAGAGTTCAAAGACAACAAGTGCATCATTAACAACAAGTATGGTGTAATTATTGTATCGGGTTCAAAGACTAAAGTTAATGTTTTTTAGCTTAATTTAGAAGCAAGTTGTTTTTTTGCTAAAGTAGATGACAGTTGGCTATGGTATAAAAGACTATGTCATATCAATTTTGATAACATAGTAAAGATAAGCAATGTAAAGGCAGTAAGAGATATACCTAGCATAGAAAAGCTAGCTGATAGTATTTGTAGGGAATGTGTGATGGGAAAGCATGTGAGGAATTCATTCAGAAGTAAGCATAACTCAGCAAAGAACAAGTTGGATCTGATTCATACAGACGTATGTGGACCAACTCAAACAAGATCATACTATGGTGAAAGGTATTTAATTTTGTTTGTTGATTATTATTCTAGAATGATGTGGGTTTCATTCTTGAAAGATAAGTCAAGAGCATTTGAGAAGCTCAAAATATTTAAAGCTAAGGTTGAGAATGAATCTGGACTAAAGATAAAGTGTCTAAGATCGGATAGAGGAGGAGAATTCACCTCTAACAGATTCTATGAGTACTGCAAAGAACATGGCATAGAGAGATAGTTGAGTGCACCTAGAACCCCTCAGTAGAATAGGATTATAGAGAGAAGGAATAGGATCATCTTTGATACAGCGTGCACCATCACGATTGAAGGAAAAGTTGCACATAACTATTGGAGAGATGCGGTCAATACAATAGTCTATACCATCAATAGAATACAACTAAGGCCTAGCACAGACAAGACACCTTATGATCTATGGTTTGGTAATGTTCCCATAGTGAAATACTTCAGAATATTTGGAAGCAAGTGCTACATCAAGAGGGATGAAGCAATAGGCATGTTTGATGCAAGAAGTGATGAAGTTATTTTCCTTGGTTACTCTACTAAAAGAAAAGCTTATAGATGTTTTAATTTAAGATTAAAGAAGATCATTGAAAGTTCTCATGTTAAGATTGATGAAAAGTTTATGGTTCAAGAAAGATATCATGATTATGCACCTATGATTGAAGAAGAACCCAGTCCTTCCACTAGTGAGATAGTTGTTGAAGAGATGTTTGACAGTATTGATGTATTATTCAATGACCCTAAAACAAGTGAAGAAGAAAATTAGAAGGCAAATGAGACAATATCACTCTAAGGATGACATCATTGGAGATCAAAGCGGAAAAGTCACAACAAGATCAAAATGAAAGAGTTTAGCAGGCAATGAAGTAGTATGTTTACTATCTCAGATTGAACCTTTAAGTGTTGAAGATGCATGTAATGATTCTGATTGGCATGATACTATGAAAGAAGAACTAGATCAGATTATTAAGAATGATACTTGGGAAATGGTCCCAAGACCTAGTGATAAGAGTGTAATTGGAACCAAGTGGATATTTAGAAATAAGATGAATGAAGATGGTATAGTAGTAAGGAATAAAGAAAGGTTAGTTGTTTCTAGCTTATGCGACATTCAAAAACTTCAAAGTTTATCAGATGGATGTTAAGTCAACATTATTAAATGGAGAGTTAAAGGAAGAAGTATACATTGAGAAACTATAAGGATTCACCTTATCAAAAATGCCTGATATGGTATACAGATTGAAGAAAGCCCTCTATGGACATAAGCAAGCCTCTAGAGTTTGGTATGTGAGACTTGATGGATATCTAACAAAAAATGGATTCAAGAAAGGAGAAGCAGATTGTAATCTATTTATAAGAGAGACATCAAAAGGTTTACTACTTGTAGCAATATTTGTCAATGACATTATATTTGGGGGTCATGACAATCTTAGTGCACAATTTTCTAAGGAGATGCAATTCAAGTTTGAGATGAGCATGATTGGACCTATCAAATACTTTTTGGGATTAAATGTCTAGTAGACAAAGAAAGGTATTTTCATTAATCAGTCTAAGTATGTGAAAGATATATTGAAGAACTTAAAAATGGATGATTGCAAGCCAATGGGTATGATGCAGGGGCATCCAAGGTTAAGGTAGGGACATTCTATGTCCTCGGTAAACTGTATGGAGTGTTTGTGTTTTGGCTAGTTTTACTCAATTGCAGCCTTGACTAACAGTCTCAGTCATTGAAGGAAGCTCGGTCACTAAAGGAGCTTGGTAGTCTCTAGCACTCAGCAAAATTATTGCTCAGTCATGCCTTCGCTGCTTGGTTGACACTAGTGCTCGGCGATGCTTGGCATGCTCGATAATTTTATTGTCACTTGGTAGTTCTAACTTACCAATTGAAGTTCTATGTGATTTGTTAAGCTGACTTGGTGAATTAATTGTTGGTAGCCATTGTTTTGGGCTGACATGTAGAATTAAATATTTGTATACATTTGTAAGCTGACATGTATCGCATTTAATTATTATTTTGGGGAGTTAGAGGTTTCATCCAGCCGACTTGTGGATGATGATTAGTATTTATAGGAGGCTTGGGTAGATGTTTTAAGGGATAGAATGGGGAGATGAGGAGGAAATCAAAGAATTTCATGATTGAGAAGACTTGGTGAGTCAAATCTGAGGTTCTGAAAACTGAAGTTGGAAAAGTTTTGGAAAATTCCTTGATGTTCTTGTAGATCAGATTGTAATTTTATAGTCACTTGTAGCAGAGCTAGAGGTTTGCATACTTGGGAACAAGGAGATTTCTTTGAGGCTTGTGAGATCAAGTTTAGATCTACCTTAGGGTTTCCATCAGCTTCTGATTGTATTCAGAGCTGAACTAGCTGAGATTGTATTAGATCTAGTTGTGGATCTTACAAAATTGTTTCATTTTGTAACTGGTCCTAACCTAGAAGACCTTACAGTCAGGCATGTTAATGAAAATTACTTGAAATATTTATGCTATTGTCTATTGTGTTGAGTATTCTTCTAGGTGATTCTATTGGCTGCAGAGTTTGGACTGTCCTTCATTGGATCCACCATCCTTGACTACATCAGGTGGTATCAGAGTGAAGGTTTGTTCCTTTTGGAGTGAGGGTTGATCTTGTTGAAGAAGAAGCTTGACCTAGCAAGATTGATCTTACCAAGTTGATCTTGTTGGAGCAGGTATTGTGCGCAATCTAGATTGTAGATCTAAAGCATTAAACTTGTGAAATTGTGCCCTAGTTGTTTTCAAGATTGTATGTTGAGAACTGACTTGTTGCAACTTGGAAATTGTCACAAGGTTGTTAGTGAGGGTTTGTTGCAGAGGGTTTCTCTTATCTTTAAGGATTCCTTTGAGATGATTGAACCATAGAGTTATTTTAGATCTTTTTGATACTATTGAATCCTGAATCACAGAGAAGGTGAAATCAAATTTTAGATCTGAGATGGAATTGATGAAGAATGATATGGTCACTGAGATCATGAGAACTATTGCTAGTATACCTCAGAATGTTGGTACTAAGGATGGCTATGAAGAAGCTATTAAAGAATTTGAAACTACTGGATCTAATGGTGATGACTAGAGGAATAGATCTAGTGAAGACAAAACTACTCAGTTGCCTAGACCTACTGCTCAGTTTAATAATTACCAAATGGAAGTTTCTACTTTCTCTGGTACTTTGAAGCCTGACAATATAATTGAGTGGATTGGTGAAATTGAAGATCCTCTTTGGGTGAGATTAGCACAGACAAAGTTGAAAAGACATGCTTCTCTTTGGTGGAAAGAACTACAAAGAGATCGAGAGGATGAAGGTGAAATAAAGATCAATCAGTGAAGATTGATGGTGACTAAGTTGAAAGCTAAGTTCATACCGGCTAACTATGAGCTTGACTTGTTTAAGAAGCTGTAGAATCTAAAACATAAGGATTTATCTATTGAAGATTATACCGAGGAGTTCTAAAAACTTACTATTCAGTTTGGACACCAAGTGCTTGGTAAGGAAAAGGTAGCTCGGTATGTGAATGGTTTGAGATTCAATATTCAAGATGAGCTTGGTATGTTGAAGATTGATTCTATTAAAGATGCTTATCAGTATGCTCTGAAGGAAGAAGATAAGTTGAAGAGGAAACAACCTATTAACTCCCAAGGGAAAGAAAAGATTGATCACTTGGTGAAGGATAAGTTGACTGATGTAGAAGATGAACAAAAACCTATGGAACCAAAGAACAAGATAGGTAGAGTTATCTTTAAGGGTACTTGCTATAATTGTAGAGAGGAAGTACACCATTCTTTTGAGTGTACACAAAAGAAGGTTGACTGACGAACTGTTGTGATGAATGAGAACATTCAGAATGAACCTGAATAAAAGAACTTGCTACTTTGGTGAACTTTACTCGGTACAAAGGATGAACCTTGTTAGAGGAGTAACTTGTTTAGTACCCAATGCAAGACTAAAGGTAAACTCTATAATGTTATTATTGATAGTGGTAGCACTGATAACCTTGTTGCTGAGGACCTAGTTTAGAAACTTGGTTTGAGTAGAATGAAACATCCTTGTCCTTATAGGCTTGGCTGGTTACAAGATGTTCATGCCTTGGAAGCTAGGGAATAATGTTTTATTGATGTTCAAATTGGCTAGTACAGGGATCTTGTGCTTTGTGACATTGTGAAGATGAATATTTTTGATATATTGCTCGATAGACCTTGGCAATATGATTGCAGAGCTATTTATGACTATGTAAGAAATGTGTTTACTATTGAGAAGAATGACATGAAGTTTTCACTGATGCCTTTGATGGATACAACACTCGGTAGGAGAATCTTGAGTATTGGTAGCCGAGTTGAGATTGTGGATCTAGAGAAAATGAATGATCAGTATGGAGAACTGACTTGTACATTGTCAAGAAAAGACTTGAAGACATAGAGGAGACTGAAGTGGAAGACTTTGCAAGTAGACAAGGTGGAGGACTTGTATGTGATGAACCAGTTCGGGATTTATGTGTTGAATCTTGGAAGATGTTCTTCTCACATATGAACATCTTTTGGAACCTGGGGTGTCTGATGCATGGGCATCCAAGGTTAAGATAGGGACATTCTATGTCCTCAGTAAAATGCATGGAGTGTTTTTGTTTTGGCTGGTTTTACTCAGTTGCAGCCTTGACCAATGGTCTCGGTCATTGAAGGAAGCTCAGTCACTAAAGGAACTCGGTAGCCTCTGGCACTCTGTGAAATTATTTCTTGGTCATGCCTTTGGTGCTTGGTTGACACTGGTGCTTGGTGATACCTCATGTGCTTGGTAATTTTATTGCCACATCATAGTTCTGACTTATCGATTGAAGTTCTATGTGATTTGTTGAGTCGGCTTGGTGAATTAATTGTTGGTAGCTATTGTCTTGGGCTGACATGCATAATTAAATATTTGTATACATTTGTAAGCTGACTTGTATGAC
Organism: Chamaecyparis obtusa; assembly: GCA_027943335.1. Classification (NCBI taxonomy): domain Eukaryota; kingdom Viridiplantae; phylum Streptophyta; class Pinopsida; order Cupressales; family Cupressaceae; genus Chamaecyparis; species Chamaecyparis obtusa. The sequence continues at coordinate 364,280 of BSBK01006525.1, forward strand.
ATTTAATTATTGTTTTGGGGAGTTAGAGGTTTCATCCAGTTGACTTGTTGCTGATGATTATTATTTATAGGAGGCTTGGGGAGATGTTTTAAGGGATAGAATGGGGAGATGAGGAGGAAATTAGAGAAGTTCATGACTAAGAAGACTTGGTGAGTCAGATCTGAGGTTTTGAAAGGTGAAGTTGGTGAAGTTGTGGAAAAGTTCTTGATGTTCTTGCAGATCAGATATTAATCTTATAGTCGCTTGTAGCAGAGATAGAGGTTTGCATACTTGGGAACAAGGAGATTTCTTGGAGGCTTGCAAGCTCAAGTTTAGATCTACCTTAGGGTTTCCATCAACTTCTGATTATGTTCAGAGCTAAACTAGCTAAGATTGTATTGGATTTTTTTGTGGATCTTACATAATTGTTTCATTTTATAATTGGCCCTAACTCGAAAGGCCTTACAGCTAGGCATGTTAATGCAAATTACTTGAAACATTTATGGTGTTGTCTATTATGTTGAGTATTCTGCTAGGTGATTCTATTGGCTACAAGGTTTGGAGTATCATTCATTAGATCCACCATCCTTGACTACATTAGGGTACACCTATGATAATAGGATGCAAGCTTACAAAAGAAGATGATTCTCCAGCAGTAGATATAACATTGTACAAATCTATGATTGGTAAAATCATATATCTTACTCATTCTAGACCTAATATTTCTAATGTAGTTGGCATAGTTGGAAGATTTGTAGTAGTGCCTAAACAAAGTCACCTCATGGTAGTAAAGAGAATATTCAGATATTTATAGGGCACTATAGATTATGGTCTATGGTATCCTAATTTAGAGACTGTTGAACTTCATGTATATAAAAATGCAGATTGGGTAGGATGCATGGATGATAGAAAGAGTACATTAGTAGGAGTAGTAGGAGTAGTATTTATTAGTGATAGACTAGTCACTTTGACAAGCAAGAAGTAGAATTGTATCTCTTAGTCAATAGTAGAAACAAAGTATGTTGCAGCAGCTTTGAATATTTCTACAATTGTTTGGATCAAGCAGATGATAAATGATTTTGGAATTTAGATTGATTATCCTATTGTTATTCATTGTGATAAAACTAGCACTATTAACATGTCAAAGAATCCAGTGATGTGTGAAAAGACAAAACACATAGAGATTAAGTATCACTTCCTAAGAGAGAAAGTGGCAGAGAAAGAAGTCAATTTGGACTATGTGAGTACTAAAGATTAGTTAGCAAACATATTCACAAAGCCTTTATCGAAGGATTACTTTTTATTATCTCAGGGAGAACTTGGGAGTAATTCCCTTCCCTAACTCTAATTAGAGAAAGTGGAGAGAGCATCAGTCCTTAGTGGTTGATGGATGGTTGACTACTCTACTTTAGGAGTAGTACCAGTGGTTAAATGTTTGGTGTCCTTTTCCATTGATGTCAAAGGGGCAGTAGTAGTAAATTAGCAGCAAGGGGGAGTAGTATTCAGTCATGGATGTAGTTCAATTGAGGAAATAGAGAATATTAAAAAATGTTACAATAGATGGAGGATTCATCCTTGGGGGAGTTTTGATGAGGAAATGGAGAATTTTATAAAATAATTATTCATTTGGATAGGTGGTATTTTTCATTCCATATGTCACCATTAATGCCAAAGGGGGAGATTGTTGGAGATTTGCCAGGAAGCCAGTGTTGACTATATATTTGTCATTGATGACAACATATGGTAAGTAGCATGTGTGGAAGAATTATGTAGTAAGCTTTGAGTATATGTAGCATGGACATGTTATTGGCATGATATCATGGACACAGAAGTTAATTTTTAGTATAGACAGTTATGTAGCAACTTGTGTCAGCAGTGTTCCTAACAAAGTTACAGGAAGTGTTCTATGTATGATTGTACATTCAGTCATCATGGAGCCTTGCACCTTTGGATATATGATGGAGACATGTAAATGTTGTTACATTCATGGATGCAGATTCAAATGTATAAAAGAAGTGAAGTTATATAGTCACTATTCACCAGTTGCAGTTTCCTATGTTTATCCAGAAGAGCCAATAGAGATTATATTGGTACAAGAGTTGCGCCTATCATTTCAGTATGTGTTCTTGGATTAGTGATTGGAGAAGAGTTAAAATTTTTTGGTTAAGAGCACATGATGTAATTAAGCTTGAGGATAAAGTATCAGTTAATTTGGTAGAGCTGATAGTGTGTAGCATGCATCTACACTTGTTGATTTGGACAGGTCCTAGTTTGTATTAAATGCTTAGTAGAGCTGACCAAGATGTTATTGGAGAGTGTTATTGTTTCTCTAATATGATTTCAAGGTGGTTCTAATAGGCTAAATCGATTATATCATTTAGAGGCAAGATACTTATAGCCAATCATTTGTGATCTCTAGATGTATGGCATGGAGATGAAAGATTAGAGTAGAGCAGAGAGTGTGAAGTATTGTGTCATCAATAAGAGGTCTATGTGATAGAGAAGATAGAGTGTGCTATTCTTTGGAACTAATCAAGACAATAGGTCTACCTCACAGTTCACCAAGATCTAGATATAGTGTGTATCTGTTATTCAGATGGTTGACCCCTTCACCCCTTTAAGCAGTGAGCTCTCAGATAGTGTGTCATCACCTCTAATAGGTTCAATCATAAAAGAATCCTAATAGGGTCTGACCTTTGACTAGGTCACTATACTTATTGCATTGTAAAGATAAACTCCTAATAGGATTGTAAGATCTTCTAATAAGGATCACTATACACTAGTGCAGTTTATTAGTGGGTGTTAATTCCCCCCAGGATTTTTACCTATTTGGGTTTTCCCATAACCAAAATATTAGTGTTGTGTTCAAGTGTTCTTTCATTTTGTTTATGCTTAAATTTTAAGTATACTTAATTGGATAAAGAATTGAAACTTGTAGATAACTAATTCACCCCCTCCCCCCTCTTAGTTATCTCATGGAACTATTCCTAATAGCTAGGCCTAGTGATAATGATTTGATTGGAACCAAGTGGATATTCAAAATAAGATGAATGAAGATGGAACAATGGTAAGAAACAAAGAAATACTAGTATGTAAAGGATATTTGCAAAGAGAAGGAATTGATTATTCTGATACATTTGCCCCTATAAGAAGATTGGAAGCCATAAAGTTGTTTTTAGCTTATGATACATTCAAAGACTTTAAGGTATACTAGATGGATGTCAAGTTAGTGTTCCTAAATGGATAATTGAAGGAAGAAGTATACATAGAGTAGCCTGAAGGACTCACCTTATCAGACAACCTGATTTGGGATGCAGATTGAAGAAAGCCCTCTATGGACTTAAGCAAGCCCCTAGAGCTTGGTATGAAAGACTTGATGGTTACTTGACTAAGATTGGATTCAAGAAAGGAGTAGCAGATTGCAATGTATTCATAAGAGAAACATCTAATGGATTTTTAGTGGTTGCTATATTTTTTGATGACATTATCTTTGGTGGTAATGACAAGCTTAGTGCTGAATTTGCTAAAGAGATGCAAAGAGAATTTGAAATGAGCATGATTGGACCTATCAAGTACTTTTTGGGACTGAATGTGTAGTAGAAAGACAAAGGCATTTTCATTAATCTATCTAGGTATGTGAAAGAGACATTAAAGATATTCAAGATGGATGATTGCAAGCTAGTAAGTACCCCTATGATAATAGGATGCAAGCTTTTAAAAGAAGATGATTCAGCAGTAGTAGACATAACTTCTTATAAGGCTATGATTGGTAAACTAATGTATCTTACTCAATCTAGACCTGATATTTACAATGCAGTTGGTATTTTTGGAAGATTTGTAGAAGATCCTAAACAAAGTCATCTCATGGTAGTCAAGAGGATATTTAGATACTTGAAAGGAACTATAGACTATGGTTTATGGTATCCTAATTTAGAAAATGTAGAGCTTTATGTGTATACAGATGTAGATTGGGCAGGATGTGTTTATGATAGGAATAGTACCTCAGGAGGAGGAGTATTTCTTTGAGATAGGCTTGTCACTTGGACAAGTAAGAAGCAAAATTGTATTTCTTAGTCTAGATTAGAAGAAGAGTATGTTGCAATAGCATTAAATTTCTCTACAATTCTGAGGATCAAGGAGATGGTAAAATATTTTGGTATTCAGATTGATTATCCTATTGTTACTCATTGTGATAACACTAGAACTATTTGTTAATATGATTTAGAACAACAAAGAGGGGGGGTGAATCAGTTGTTCTCAGGTCCAAATGTATAAAATAAACTTTAAACTCTTCAACAAATCATATCTAATAACCAGCACCTACTTCGTCATTACTAATTACATAACAGAAACATATAATAGTGCAGTCCACTTATCCAATAGCATCTAACTTGTAAAACATAGAAATGTTCAAAGCAAAACATTCACACAAGTATCAACACCAGGATTTATAGTGGAAATCCAATTTGGAAAAAACCACTTTGTAACATGTTACTATTATGTTCACTCTTCTGAAGTGAGCTCGGTGAAAAGCCAACCCTATCAAAGGTTACAAACACACTGTCAGGTGTGACCCAATTAGAGGATTTAAACTATGTTAAAAGTGTGCCTTGTTATAGGACTTACATACATTCTATTATAATGCAACCTTGTTCAAAGGATTTATACCTATGACTGTTAGGTCAACCTCTATTAAAAGGATTTTGATTGTTACAATGGTTAGAAAGTAGCAGTAATATTGATCTGAAAAACATACAACTCACTTTGGAAATATCAAACCCAATTCAGTACACATATGCTGGCTTACTGACTATGAACCTTTTCCATCTCCATCACCGATCTACTCAAAACCCTCTTCAAGGAATCACAACACTTCTTCTTCAACCTTCTCTACTTAGATAGTCAATAACATCAACAATACTTCAAAAATCTACTTCTCTTCTCACAACCTCTTGCTTAGGTTTCCTTAATACTACCTCTATAAGGTCAATACATATTTTTCCACTTAATCTCCTTCGTAGATCTTAGGGTTAGGTCAGATTCATTGAATCCATCCTGCATTATGTTCTTCAGCTATCCTTCTAGAAATATCTTGAATCTCTTAAAGATTTACAATAAAATGTTTTACAGTGCATTAAATGCTTTCATACAATCAATAAATAAAGTCAACACATTTTTACATAATCCAAGAATTCAATGATGTCGGCTAGAAATCTGAATTCTTCCTCAAATGCAAAATATTGACACTCGGTCAAAACTATGTTCAACTTCTCGATCTTATGGAAAGCTCGGTCACCACATAAACTATTTCCTTGGCTAACACTATCTTCCTCGACAATTAACTCGTGTTCGGTCAACACTGATTTTACTTGGCATATACTAGCTCGGTCGACACAAACAACACTCGACTTAAACTAGATTTCTTCACTTTTTCTCAGTTAAGCCTACCAGTTTAGTCTTCATTCCTACTTAGATAAACAATACATTGACTTATCATTATGCCACATAATCAAGTACTCATTGAAGTATCAAGATAACTCAACCTTTCCTTAGATGCTATTGTTACCAACCTTGCCTATCTCCTTAGCAACACTCAAATAGATATAGTACTTTCTTAAATAGCAATAGTCTTACCAGTTAAAGTTTGACATCAATGATAGTACAACAATTGCTTCAATTGAAGTTTCCAATAATCTCCCTCTTTGGCATTGATGGCAACACCATATGAATATCACATGAATTACCAACCAATCCAAAAACTTATATGTCCATCAAAAAATTTATAATATCCTTAGCTTCATTTTGATACAGAGTCAATTAGCCATTCTTGACCATCCACTAAATTTCTCCCACTATCTTGATCTTTTCATTCTATGTATTCATCTGTCATCATCTCCCTCTTTGACAAAAATGTCAAAACAGCAACAAAAACATACACCCTGTAGATGTAGATATCATCCTTTTAGTTCAGTAACAATATTTCTCCCTCTATTATCTTGCTTATGATTGTTTCTTGACTTTGTTGTGCTCTTCACAACTCTAGGCTGATCCTAAAGTGTGACCCTTTTTTGCATCAATTTGTTATATGTTCTTTGCATCACATTTGATGAAGTGCTCCTAGCTTGACTAGGCAGCCTCAGTTAGGGGAACGACCCCTAATTGACTTCTCAGGTATTCATGGGCTTCTTTAGGTAAAGCTTTAGTGAATATATTTGCTAATTGTTGCTTGGTATTCACATATTCCATGTGGACCTCTTTATCTTGTACTATTTCTCTCAAGTAATGATACTTGATGGCAATGTGTTTGGTCTTTGTGTGCATCACTAGATTTTTAGAGATGTTGATAGCACTTGTGTTATCACAGAAGATGACAACTGGTTCAATGATTTATTCTTTCATGCCTACCAAAAATTGCTTTATCCATATCAAATTTGAACAATTCACAGCTGCAGCCACATACTCAGCTTTAGTAGTAGATTGGGAAATGCAATTTTGTTTCTTGCTTGTCCAGGAAACTAATCTTTGTCCAAGAGAGAAAGATCCACCACTAGTACTCTTTTTGTCATCTACATTTCCTACCCAATTAGCATCTATATACACTCTTAGTTCAAATTTGTCATGCTTATTGTAGTACAATCCATAGTCAGTAGTTCCCTTCAAATATCTCATGATTCTTTTAACTGCCATCATGTGAGTTTCCTTAGGATTGGTAGAGAATCTTGCCACAATCCCAACAACTAATAAAATATCTAGTCTGCTATGTACAACATATTGTAGCTTTCTAATCATAGATCTATACAAAGTTTGGTTAACTTCTACAACATCATCATTTTTAGACAAGTTATGTCCAGTGGTCATGGGAGTACTTACTAGCCTTGAATCTTCCATACCAAAGGTTTTCAGTATCTCATGAACATATTTAGATTGGCTGATGAAAATTTATTTCTCCATCTGATATACTTGCAAACTAACAAAAAATTTGATCTCCCCAAACATACTCATTTCAAATTCAGTTTGCATTTCATTTGAAAATTTCTTACACAAGGCATCTTGTCCACCAAATATAATATCATCTACAAAGATCTTAGCCAACAAGATTCCTTTACCTTCTTTATCTTTCATGTACAAATTGCTTGTGTCATTTGTCCTTGAGAATCCAATCTATATTAAGTAGTTGTGAAATCTCTCATACCATGCTCTGAAAGCTTGCTTTAGTCCATACAATGCTTTATTCAGTTTGCAAACCATGTGTCTTATGTTTGGATCAACAAATCCTTCTGGCTATTCAATATATACTTCTTCTTCCAATATACCATTTAAAAATGCAGACTTGACATCCATTTGCTATACTTTGAAACCTTTATAGGCAGCATATGCAAGCAAAGTTCTGACTCCTTCCAATCTTGCTATAGGGGAAAATGTCTCCCCATAATATATTCATTCTTCTTATGTGTAGCCTTTGCATACTAGCCTAGCCTTGTTTCTTGTGATTTGACCATGTTCATTTCGCTTATTACTAAATACCCACTTTGTCCCAATGACATTCTTATATTCTGGTCTTGGCACCAGAGTCCAAGTATCATTCTTCTCTATCTAGTCTATCTCTTTATTCATTGCTTCTATCCATTCTTCATTTTCTAATGCCCCCTTTGTTGTCTTAGGCTCATATTCACATAGTAAACATGTTGGATCTCTTGCCTTGCTTCTGGTCTGAATTCCAGTATCTTTATCTCCAATAATCTATTCAGGCTTGTGATGTCTCCTTACATATTGTGCTAGAATAGGTTCTCCTCTTCTTTCATTTTGTTCATTAGGTTCACCAAAAAGATTATCAGATTAAGCTTCTGAATGTTCGACAGCCTCTTCCTGATACTCGACAGCTTCTTCTTGTCACTCGGCACATTCTTCTTCTCTCTCAGCATTTTTATCATGATGCTCGACATTTCTTACCCAAGACTCATCATTAGGTCCAGGTCTTTCACTTGCCTCTTCTTCCTCTATATAGACAAAAGATCTATAATCTTCTGGTTCTTTGTTACTGTCAACTTCACTTTTCTCTACATACTCATCAACTTTGACATTCACACTTTCCACAATTTTTTTAGTGTTAGATTTCAAACACTTATAAGCCTTACTTTTTGTGGAATAGCCTAGGAATATACCCTCATCGCTTTTAGCATCAAATTTTCCATTCCTACTATCCTTTAGTATGTAGCATTTACTTCCAAAAATTCTAAAGTACTTTACATTCGGTGCATACCCATGCCATAATTCATAAGATGTCAGATTTGTACCCTTTTTTATTTGTACTTGGTTAAGAGTATAAATAGTTGTACTTATAGCTTCTTTCCAATACTCTGTGCAACATTCTTTTTAATCATTAATGTCCTTGCACAGTCCAAGATAGATCTATTCCTTCTCTCTGTTATACCATTCTATGGAGGAGTTCTAGGTGCAGACATCTATCTTTTGATCCCTATATCATTTCAAAATAGATTAAATTCATTTGATGTAAATTCTCCACCTCGGTCAGATCTCAAACACTTCAGATTCTTACTTGTCACTTTTTCAACCTTAGCCACATACCACTTAAAAAATTGAAAAGCATCAGATTTTTCCTTTAAGAATAATATGTGCATCATTCTGGTATAATCATCAATAAATAAGATAAAATATCTAGCAACACAATAGCTTTGTACACCCATCAGTCTACAAAGGTCAGTATGAACCAAATCTAAGATATTCTCAGAAGTAAAGGTTTTGCTCTTTAAACTAGACTTAGTCATCTTACCCAGTTGACATTATTTGCACATTACATTCTCAGGTTTCTTCAATCTAGGTAGACCTCTCACTTTCTTTTTCTTTCTAATTTCTACCAGATTATCAAAGTTAACATGACATAGCCGCTTATGCCATAACCAAATATCATCAAGTTGTGCAATCATACAAGTATCTTCAGATAGGTATAGATAGAACAAATTACCTCTTGTTCGTTCTCCACTTCCAATTAGTTCACCAGTGGCATCAAATATTTTGGCCTTCCTGTGATGAAATTCCACTTGGTACCCAGTGATATTAAGTTGTGCAACACTCAGCAAATTATAGTTAAGACCCTCAACCCAATAAGTATTTTCACAAGTGATCTTATCAGTCAGCTTAATCAATCCTTTTCCTCTAATAGGACATGGTGTATCATTACCAAATTTCACACTCCTACCTTTATAATGATTTAAGGTATCAAACTTACTATTATCTCCAGTCATATGATGTGAACAACCACTGTCAATAATCCATTTATCATTCTTGTTCACATAAGATATCAATGCAATTTTCTCATCCTCATTAGATTCATCTTTCATTGCAACATAGACAACCTCAATTTCAAAATCATCACTATCAGTGTCAGTCTCTTCTTCGGCAATGTAGCAGGATTTCTTACCTTTTCCTTTGTAGTCCTTATATCTTTGGTAACCTCTATCTTCTCTTTTCTCTTTATGCTTGACATCTCTTTCTTCATCCTTATTATCCCTGTCAGGACATTTAGCTGCTATATGACCAACTTTATTAAATGAAAAACATATGATAGGGAGTTTACCTTTGTACCTTCCTTTTCCCCTTTTCAATCTTCTAGCCATAAGAGCTTCTAGATCCTCAAGTTATTCATCAGATGTGCCATTGTCACTATCACTTTCACTTTTAATTTCACTGATGCATCTTTCTTTTTCCTTCTTTGACTTATTCAGAACCATTTGTGACTTAAAAGTAGATTCAATACTACCAACAGTGAAGTTTTCATAGTTAGAAAGTTTAAAAGTAGTAAGCTTACCAACCAAACTTTCTAAAGTAAGACCATTAGGAGAGTTACATCTAGATTCCTAAATTGCATAAATTTTGATTGCATAGATAGGACGCAGAGTTCTCAATACTTTTCCTATTATAGTTTCATCATCAATAGTTCCATTTTCTCCTCTAATAGCATTTACAACTTCTTTTATTCTACCACAATATTGTGCAATATTCTCACCTTCTTGCATTCTCATTTCATCAAATTTACCTCTTAGGCTCTCAGTTTTTTCTCTCAACACATTTACATCACCTCCATAAATGTTTGCATGGGTGTCCCACATTTACTTTGCAGTACTGCAATCTTTGATGTCTTAAAATTATGGATAACTTAGGGAAGATGCAATCTCCAACATTGCTTGGTTGTGCTCTTGTTTAGCTTTCATTTCTTTGGTAGTCAGAGGTGCCACAGGTGTGGCATAGTCATGCTCAATATAATACTTTGTAGAATCACCAATATCAGCTAGATGCGGCTTCATCAAGCTTTGCCATGCAGGAAATTTTTCCTTATTCAGCTTTGGTACCTCCTTCTTATACATCTTGATCATTTGCTTCAAGTACCTTCAAACTTGTTCTTTGTAAGCACCAACAGCTCTGATACTAATTGTTAATATGATTTAGAACAATAGAGAAGAGGGGTGAATTAGTTTTTATCAGGTCCAGATGTATAAAAAAAACCTTAAACTATTCAACAAATTAGATCTAATAACCAACACCTACTCAGTCATTACTGATTACATAATACAAAAATATTACAATGCAATCCACTTATCCAGTAGCATCTAACTTGTAAAACATATAAATTTTCAAACCAAAACATTCACACAAGTATCAACACTAGGATTTATAGTGGAAACCCAATTTGGGAAAAACCACTTTGTAACATGTTACTATTATGTTCACTCTTCTGAAGTGAGCTCAATGAAAAACCAACCCTATCAAAGGTTACAAACACACTATCAAGTGTGACCTGGTTAAAGGATTTAAACCACTCTATTAAAAGTGTGCCTTGTTATAGGACTTACATACACTCCATTAGAATGCAACCTTATTCAAAGGATTTATATCTATGACTATTAGGTCAACCTCTGTTAAAAGGATTTTGACTGTTACAATGGTTAGAAAGTAGCAGTAATATTGATCTGAAAAACATACAACTCACTTTGCAAATATCAGATCTAATTCCATACACATATGTTGCCTTACTGACTATGAACCTTTTCCATCTCCATCACTAATCTTCTTAGAACCCTCTTCAAGAAATCACAACACTTCTTCTTCAGCCTTCTCTTCTTACAGTCAATAACATCAACAATACTTCCAACATCTACTCTTCTCACAACCTCTCACTTAGGTTTCCTTAATACTACCTCTATTAGGTCAATACATCTTTTTCTGCTTAATATCCTTCATAGATTTTAGGGTTAGGTCAGATTCAATGAATCCATCCTACATTATGTTCTTCATCTATCCTTCTAGAAATATCTCAAATCTCTTAAAGATTTACAATAAAAAATTTTACAGTGCATTAAATGCTTTCATACAATCAATAAATAGAGTCAACACATTTTACATAATCCAAGAATTCAATGATGTCGGCTGGAAATCTAAATTCTTTCTCAAATGAATAATACTGACACTCAGTCAATACTGTGTTCAAATTCTCAGTCTTCTCTGGAAAGCTCAATCAACACATAAAGTATTTCCTCGACAATTAATTGGTGTTTAATTAACACTGATTTTACTTGGCATATACTAGCTCAGTCGACACAAACAACACTCAGCTTAAACTAGATTTATTCACTTTTTCTCAGTTAAGCCTACTAGATTAGTCTTCATTCTTACTTAAATAAACAATACATTGTCTTATCATTGTTCCACATAATCAAGTACTCATTGAAGTATCAAGATAACTCAACCTTTCCTTAGGTGTTGTTGTTACCAACCTTTCCTATCCCCTTAGCAACACTCAAATAGATATAGTACTTTCTTAAATAGAAATAGTCTTACCAGTTAAGGTTTGACATCAATGACAATACAAAAATTGCTTCAATTGCAGTTTTGAACACTATCAATATGTCAAAGAACCCCATAATGCATGCAAAGAAAAAACATATTGAGATAAAATATCACTTCCTAAGAGAGAAAGTAGCAGAGAAAGAATTAAAGTTGGACTATGTGAGCACAAAAGGTCAACTAGAAGAAATATTCACAAATCCTTTACCTAAGGATACATTTGAGTCTTAGGGAGAAGCTGTGAGTAATCCCCTTCCCTAAATCTAATTTGAGATTGTAGGAGTGCATCAATCCTTAGTCACAGATGAAAGGTTGACTACTCTATTTTAGGAGTAGTACCAGTGCTTAATTGTTTGGTGCCCTTTTCCATTTATGTCAAAGGGGGAGTAAATATATAGTCATGAAAAACAAAACTCTAAGTAATACAATAGGTGATTTTTAGAGCATTCAATAGTAAGAGATGGAGGATTCATCCTTGGCAGAGTTTTGTTGAGGAAATAGAGAATATTATAAAAAGATAGTACATTTGGATTGGTTGTGTTTTTCATTCCATATGTTGCCATGAATGCCAAATGGGGAGATTGTCGGAGATTTTCCAACAAGCTAGAATGCTGACTGTATGTTTGTCATTGATGACAACATATGGTAAGCAGCATGCATGGAAGCCTGATCGAGAGAACTATGATTATATGTTTCCTAGATATGTTATCAACATGATATCATAGACACAAATGTTGATTCTAAGAGAAGATAGTAATACAATAGTCTATATCAGTGAGTGTTCTTGATAGGTCCCAGGAAGAGTTCTGTATGAGATTTATAGTATGGTTGTAATGAAGCCTTGTGCATTTATATTTATGTTTTAGACATATGTATGATGCTATGTTCATGGATGCATAGTCAAATATGTAGTACATGTTGAGTTATGAAGTCTTCAGTTTATAGTCACAGTTTCCTAAGTTTATCTGGTAGAGCTGACATTGTTTTTATTGTTATAGTAGTTGCACCTATCAGCTTGATATGCATGCTTGGATTATTGTTTTGGAAAGAGTTAATACTATTCGGTTAAGAGCACATGATGTAATTCAACAAGAGAAGAAAGTATCAGCTAATTTGGTGGAGCCAACAGTGTGAAGCGATGCGTCCACTCATATGGAGTTGTGCGGTGCTAATTTGTGTTGCGTGCTTAGTAGAGCTGACTGAGATGTTATTAGAGATTTTTATTGTTTCTCTAAGATTATTTCAAGATGGTTTTAATAGGCCAACTTGATTATATCATTTAGAGAAAGATATTTATAGGCAGTCATTTTGTGATTGCTAAGTATGGTAGATAGTTGAAAGATAAGAGCAGAGTAGAAGGTGAAAAGTATTGAGCCATTAGTAGAAGGTCTATGTGATAAAGTAGAGAGTGTATTATATGCATTGGAACTGATCAAGATAACAGGTCTACTCACAGTTCACCAAGATCTAGATATAGTGTGTATCTCTTAAACAGAAGGTTGCACCCTTCACCCCTTTGAGCAGTGTGCTCCCAAATAGTGTGTCCTCACCCCTAACATGGTTAATTATAAAAGAATCCTAACAGGGTCCAAACTTTGACTAGATCAAAGTACTTAATGCATTGTAAAGATCAACTCCTAACAGGGTTGTAAGATCCTCTAACATGGATCATAATACTCTAGTGCTATTAATAGTGGGTGCTAATTCCCACCAGGGTTTTTACCTATTAGGGTTTCCTCGTAACCAAAATTGTGGTCTTGTGTTAAGTGTTCTTATATTTTTTTTATGCTTAATTTTATTTTTTACTTAATTGGATAAATAATTGAATCTTGTAGATAACTGATTCACCCCCCTCTCAGTTATCCCTAGGGACTATTCCTAACAACAAGATCCATATCAAGAACTTGAAAAAGTACATCTTTGACTACAAGACCTACTCTGATAGGAAGAAAAATAGATCCCTTGGATGATCTCTCTTCTTCATCATAATATTTTATTGTGATTTTATTCTTTGGATCTACAATATTTTTATAAAATCCCAATGCAAGGACTAATTTCAAAGTGTATATATTCAATCCAACTCCTCCATCTATTAATACTCTTTTGATTTTATGATTTTGTACAAGGACTTCTATATGGAGTGGAGCATTATGTGATTGATTAATGGCTAGATCATCATTCTCCATAAAAGAAAGGTAATGTGGAGTTGTCAAATGTCCCACCATAACTTGAAATTGGGCTTGATCTGGATTTGTAGGAACATGAGTTTCTAGGAGAGCTTTCTCAAGAATATCCTTATGAGATAATGACAGACGCAAAAGCTCTAGTATAGATATTTGGGATGGTGTTTTCTTCAATTGAACCAAAAGATTGTATTGATTGGAAACATTTGGCGTGTACTTTGGAACATAGATAGACTTGTTTTGTAAGGTGGTAGGTTTGGATGAGACACCTTGGAGAGTAACCTTGGATTGGACTCAAGTAGTAACATTAACTATTTGATTCTCATAATTTTCTTTTATAGTAATCACATTGGCATAGTATTGAGAAGGATGACATTCAGAAATGTGATTAACATACTTATAGGATGTGGTATTGTAGTTGGATTTATTATCACCATTAGCATTTGAAGAGCTTCCTTTCTCATGTTCAAGAAGTGGATCTTTAAAAGTCATATGTGACTCATTTGAGGTATGTACATCAAAACTTATTTCACCACTTTCAATCAAGTCTTGTATCACATGTTTAAGTCTTTGACAATGATTGGTTTTGTGAGCTTTCCCTCTATGAAATTCACAATAATAATTATCATTCCACCAAGAAAGTTTCACCCTAGGTTCAAAATCTCTAGTTTTAGGTAGTATAATGACTTTATTTGTGATCAACTTCCTTAATGCAGATTCAAGAGATTCACCCAAACGGGTAAAAGTTCTTCTACGTGGAAAAAAAGGTAATCTTGAATTGGATGAGTTGTTGTTAGTATTCTGAGTTTCAATTTGATTTCTATAAGTAGGTTGAGTAGCATTTGCTTTTCTTGTGAGATTCAAAATAGGTTGTGTTGTGGTGTAGGGCACCTAGGTAAGGCTGCTTAGTAACCTAGGGTCCCTAGTGTTTGATTTTTGGCTTGTAGTGGCCTTAGCCAAGAAACTAGTTAAATAAGTAGGATAATTGGTCTCTAATGTGTTTTGGTTAGTTTTTTAGATCTTACTTTGTTTCCCTAAGTCCTAGCTGAGTCTAGGTAGCTCTTACTTGGTTTCCCTAAGTCCTTGCCAAGTCTAGTTGAGCTAGATTTGGCAAACTTAGCCAAAGTGCCAAATGGTGGAAAATGTTGTAAATGCCTCTTTGATGTTTTTTAGAGGTTAAATATGGTCTTACTGACCATAGAATGGTTATCGACAACCATAGCGGATTAGCGACATGTTGACACATGTTATCCGATGAGATGGCAAGTAAGATTGCAAGTTGGCACCCAGTCAATGGTACAGGCAAATTAGAGAGCGCCATGTGGCACAGGAATGTGGGAAGGTCTAGCGAGGTAGATGAGGTGTCAGTCGAGCCAATCTAGAAGTGCCACATGGCATATAGGGCCCACCTTCAAAATTCAAGGTTGTAGGAAAGAATTAAAACAAATAATATAGTTTCAACTATATGATAAATTCAAAATTTTAAAGTAATGGAGACTGTTCAAGGAAATAGTATCTAGAGGTTTCATTTTTGTTTGAATATGGGCATATAATATATCAACAGAATTGACACAAAATGAGGATTGTAATAGAAACATTGAAAATATAATTTGATCAAGTGGGTGATAGCAGTAATGGTATTTGTAATCCAGGATTAGAGTTTGGTAGAGATTTTTTCATTATAGACATGACTGATATGCAAATTCGGCAAAGGGGGAAGATGAAATTTTTAGCAACTTGGCTTTCCTTGCAGAGATTCTTCTTGGGTTCACAAAGATATCAGATTTGTTGATTATTTCAAGGGCTTTATTGTTGATTTGATCTTTTTCAGAGGAAGTAGCTGATTATTCCTGGGAATGTTTTGCAAAGGTACAAACTAATCATATTTCTTTCTCCTACAAGCCTTGGATTTGATTGGTTAGGTTTAGGGTTTTTTAACCTAGATGATCTTGTTCTCATTGTATCCTTGTCTCTATAAAAGGAATTTTATGATCATTTAGAAGGGGTTGGCTAAAAATTCTTGACACAGGAAGCTAAAAAGCTAAGTGTGTATCCTCAGTCCAGATTGTAGTATGTTTTGCTAGTTGTGTCAATACAGTGGAAAAACCTTTAGAATCCTTTGCATATTGTCTAAGAGTTGTATTCTGGAATAGTTTGTAATACAAGAAATTGAATCCTTATACTTAATCCAGTTTTTAGTTTTTAGATCTCTCCTTTGGTTGTGCTTCGTGAGTTTTGGGTTTTTTGATTCATTGCTTGGAGTTTATCTGTGTATGTGTTTTATTTTCAGCCTTCATCTAGGATCAAGTTAAAGGTCTCTGAATGAAACATAGATTCATTTGGTTCAACTAAAAGGATGTTTGTAAGCAGTGTATGAATCTGGTTTATTGTGTTTATGGCTTGGAATCTGTGTTCTTGTATTCTATATCTATCTCAGATATATATTGCCCAATGGACAAGGCACTAATCAGAAATTAGTATCTCCTGTAGTGATGCTAGTTTGGCATGGTTGTTTACATTTTGCAAGAAATTAAGTTAAAATCCTTTCAATCCTTTCAGTTTTATGTATTTAGGCCTCATTTATTTCATAGCAATGGAGAGTCAATGAATGATTGGTTATCATTTAATACTTTCTTGCTATTATCTTCTTTGTTCAATCGAGTCCTGATGTTGTAAAGAAGTGTTCTATTATACTGGATTAGGTGCACCCGCCTTGGTTTTGCAGAGCCAGAAGTGTATAGGGCAGTCTTGTCCCTATAGTTGGTCCAGTTATCTATAGATTTCCCCATATTTGGAACTAACCATTCCCAAAATCAGTCTTAGGTATATTGGTATCTCATGGAGTGTAAAATCCTATCTAGGAACCAACAAAAACACTATAAATACTGCTTAGTAGATATAGTGGTGCTTGGTGTCCAGTCTGCTCGGTGTTAACTGATGCTTGGTATTGGTATACATTGATGCTCGATAAAACTACTCTGGTGCTCGGTTAGAACTGTTGTCTTTTTGTTCTCGGTACTGCCTTGAGATAACTCGGTGTGAAGGCTTATTATAGTTAACCAACTAGCATGTATAGCTTGTAGTACTTCCATTTACTGACTAGATAGCATAGGTAACCAACTGATCATCTTTGATACTAATGACAACCTTCATGCTCAAATAGAGATAACAAACTCCCCCTTTGGCATTAGTATCAAAACTTTGAATGTATATAGACCTAATGTCTCAAAAATTATTCTTACTTCACCATATATATACATAAATACCAAAATTTTGAAAAACAATTCTCCCCCTCGGTGCATGTTCCCAGTAGTATGTAGTACACTTACATAATTTTGGCATATACATTAGTTCTCCCCCTTTTTTATATAAATGCCAAACTCAAAACTAAGTACTTACAGTCTATAAAAAATGTGCTGATGGGTTTTCTTCAAAGAATCCAAGAGGTTTTCCCTTTTCTCTTTCAGGTTGGTGAGAGAAATGTGCTCAAGACCGACTTGTGCATGCATGTCAAAGATATTTTCCAACATAGAAATCTTTGGTGTCGCAACAAGTATTTTTTCTTTGACAATGTGTTTCTCAAAAAAATTCAAATAAGGAAGCAACTTGGTTTGTAGCTCGGTGACTTGGTCACTTATCCTTTCTTCCTGCTTCCACAGATCTTCTCTTAACTGCCTAAGTTCTTGAACCTTCAGAATATGCTTAGAAAAAGCATCTGGCTCGGTTAAGGCTGCTTGTGCACTGGCTTGGATTGCGGTATCTAGCTATTTAATTTTCTCACTAATCTCAGCAATGAAGGTCTCCATAGTGCAAAGCTTAATCAATATCTGACTAATTAACTGAGTAATAGATTGTACATCAATTATTACCTCAGATAATTTCACCTTGTTTATTGCCACTTCCTGGCTTATTTTCTCTGCAAGTTTATCTTACATTTTTTATTTTGCCCATTCTTTAATTATTTTCTCAGCTTCAATGTTAGGGGCATTGATTTCTTCTGCAAGGGTAGCAAGTTGGTCCATTATGGGTGTGTCCTTATTAATCTATACCTTGGGTATGACCTATTGTAAGATATCTCTTACATTTTACAATATTTCCTTGCCCTTGCATTTCATCCTCATCTTTTCTTGTGCTTCTTTTCTTGCACATAGCTCCCCATATTTTCTTAGTTCTTCTAGGTTTAGGTTCCTCGGGTCACAATCAGGTATAACTATGATTTCATCTAGTGTGACTGGCCCTT
Organism: Chamaecyparis obtusa; assembly: GCA_027943335.1. Lineage (NCBI taxonomy): Eukaryota > Viridiplantae > Streptophyta > Pinopsida > Cupressales > Cupressaceae > Chamaecyparis > Chamaecyparis obtusa. The sequence goes on from BSBK01006525.1 coordinate 382,541, forward strand.
TTCCTTGTTTCTTCTTCTTCTTCTTCTCTGGCTATTGAGGTGAGCTCTTCACAATCTATACTTTTTCTTTCTCCTTAACATTTTGTGTGCCTTGCCCAGTTGACACTTTTTCCACCTTTTTCTTCTCCTCGGTAACCTATGTGTTGGTTGACTGAGACAGAGCTTCTAATGTTGTGTCAGATGGGGTAGCCTTAGTTGCCTTTAGGTCATCTTGGCCCTTTGTATCTGTCTCTTTTGCTTCAGGCTCATTTGTTTATGTCGGTATTCCAATTCCTTGTTCCCCTAATGTATCCATCGATTGCTTGGGGTGTAAGCCTTCAAGCAGTTTCCTAGTTACAATTTCAACTACTTCCATCAAAATAGGTAAGTCACCCAGTAATGATGTGATTGTTGGTTTGATAAATGTACCTTCATCTTCTGTTTGGGCTCTAGCAATATTCACATCTTCATCATCATCTCTATCATCAAGATCACCATTTGTGATGTCCTCAATGATTACATCTAATGCATTGTTATCTATAATTTGGATCTCAACCTGATCTGGTGCATCCTATGAAATAGTTAAGTCCTCGATGGCATCTGTGATATTAGGTACCTTAATATCTAATATATCTATCTTATCTTTTGTCCGTGCTAGGTCTACATCATCAATATGAAGTCATTTTCCTTTTGTTTTTAGCTTCTTCTGAGATGTTTTGGCTAATGCCAACTTTTCTGCTTGCTCTCAGGCTGTAACTATTGAAGTCCAAATGAGATGACCATTCTCATCTATGTCTACCAGATTTTAATCCAGTATCTATAATGCCTGATTCTTTACTCTGAATCTCTTTGCATATTTTATCATATGTTCTTCAATCCTAGGAACTATCAATTGAGGTTAAGCCACAACTAGGGATTGCTCCCTCATTCTATTCTTGGTGTCTAAGACATAGGACCATTTTTGTGAAATTCTTTCTTCTAGTGCCTTAGGTAGACATTTTCCAAATTCAGGTGGAACTCTCTTAAATTGAATCATCATCTAGATGATTACCTCTTCGAGTTTATTCTGATCCTTAGTTGATAGAAGCTCAAACCAATTGATTTCAGGATTAGTGAGCTCACCATTCTCAATTATATCTACTTCTACCTCATCAATTGACCTATTCTTATTACTAACAACTTAAAACTGATCATTATTATCTTCTTCATCTATATCTTCCTTACTTTTAATCAACTTTCTTCTTTTCTTAGGTGCATAAGTAGTAGATTTATTACCTCTTTTTGTATATATCTTTGTTGGTGATGTGGCCTTTGGTTCTAAATTCTTCACAACTCCTTTCTTTAGTGGTGGAGAGGCTACAATTTCTAATCTTGTTCATGCCCTTGAATGCACTTCTAACTACTTCTTCTTCGGAGTTGGTGAAGGGGAAACTGGTGTAGAATATGTCACTTTATCTGACTCGATTTCTTCATTGTCATGTGGTTTATCTATTAACATCAACTGACCTTCGGTTGCTTCTTCAACCGATGTACTATCAGATGATCCAGAATCATCTCCGAACTGCTCCACAAGTTTCTTCATCATTTGTCTTGATTTCTTTCTTATCTTAGTGATAACCAGGCCTATTTTTATACTTGACTTGGCCTCTTTATATGTTTTGAACCTTTCTACATTTAGATTCTTTGAAGTAGCCAATAAAGCCTTAATTGATTTTGAGGAAAAATAAATATCTATCTCATATCCCATACGAGCTAACTATTTTGTCCTAGGCTCCACAACCTTTATCAATGTGAAGTTAGTGTCCACAAGGAAACATATATCCTAATCATAATCTTCTACTAGTTCCCTGGGAATTCTACTCCAAGAATTCATTCTACTCTTGAATTGCTCAAAATACTAATCTAAAACATTATTAAGATTTTTTCCCATGCCTTTAGTAAAATCTGAAATTTGTGAGATCACAGGCCTATCGGTTGACCACTCTATATGACTGACAGAAGGGAAAAATCATTTCACATAAAAGAATATGCAAACTGGAAGGGATCCAAACTTACATGTGTAAGACTTTGCCAACCGAATTTTCCTCATGTTCTCTTCAACTTGCTTTAACAGAAGCTTGACAAGGTCCAATTGATAACCTTTCTTAACCATTTGATATGCAATGTCAATGGCTCCACAAGGCACACTATTCAATCTGATCGATTGATAAATCTTATAACCGATGACATGATCTGCAAATTTTACTTTAGGGTTTCTAATTGAATGTATCTTCAGTGCACAACCATCCCATTCGGCTCTAGTGTTCTTCTCAATATCTTGTCTCGATGCACTGTGAACTAATTTCTCTTTGTTTGTAGTGGGATAGCCAGTAACATTGTGAATCATTCTCCTGGTAATTTCTACTAGCCCATCCAACCATAATTTTCCATTATGAAACCTGCTTAGGACAACCCTAATCCATTCGTTTTTAGATTCCCTCAAAAAATTTAGGCCATTCATCAAACCAATAACCTCTAATAGTTTATGTTTAGATTTCAGTCTTCCATCTTCTCCATATAGCTTCTAAAAAGCTACATACATGTCAAAATGACCTATTTCACCAATCTTGCAGTGACTGTATGATCTTATATCTTCAACCAACAAAACCCTAGGTGGAATGCTTGAAAAAAAACCCATTTGATCGATATGTAACACAACTTCAGGATGAAGTTTGTATCAGGGTTCATTACAGGTTGTAGACACTATCAAATTTACTTCCTCATCGCCTGCTAACCTAGATTTATTTACCCTTGATGTGGATGCCAATTTTCCAAATTAGGGTTTCAGTAAATATTTTGAATAATCTTGGTAGTGACTATACTTATGTGAAACTACCAATGAAATCACTCGGAAGATTCTGAAACAAAATCTTTAAATGCTCTAAAAATTTGATTCTTGAAATTTCACTAGAGGCTCTTGACTCTTTGAAATCGTAGGTGAACAATGAACTAAGTTCATCAACTATTTATAACCTTTTTCAAATTCCTTCTTAAAGTACTTATAATAAATGCTTGACCTACTTCTAGCTCGATGACAACTGTCAACTCAATGATTACCACAAAACATTAATAGCTCGGTTAACACATACCTTTTTCACTCAGTTAATACTGATACTCAGTTAACCTTGCACAATAGTCACCGAAGGGTAACACCTTACTCAGTCTTGCATATACTGACTATATGACTTTGATAGCTCAAAACTTATAAACCATAATGCATCTCTATTCATGCAGATTTGGTGTGTGCACATCAAATATAAGGAATTGTATGTAAAATATGATCAATATGAAATATCAAACACATACATACCTTTTCTCAACTTAAGTGAAGGTTTTGATGTCACCCAATCCAGTGGACAAGGTTTCACCGACTGTGTTTCTTGACTCAGCATTCTCATTAGATTCCTTTCTCCACATAGTGTTTCGTATCCTCATGATATCTGCCATTGTGTTGCCACTCTTGAATATATGTCCTTCTTCTGGTGCCTAGTCTCTACAATCCTTTCTTAGGTGACCGACTTTATGACAATGTAAGCATGCCATACCAATTCTTGTCTAGCTTCGAGATTGTCTAGCCCATATCTTCCTCATACAATTAGCTACAATATGTCCATACCTTTCACATGTTGTGCAGTTGACCCATGTGTTGTAATCCCAAGTATAAGCATTACCTTGTCTCTTCAGTTGATAAGGTTTGTTCCTTTGTTTTGGTGTCTAGACTTTCTTTATCTTTGCCTTATACTCTTATGAAGTGTGTCCATGTTTATTGCAAGTATAACAAAGTTTCTCCATGGTAGGATTGTTAGGATTCTTATTCATCTTAGCTCTACATTCATATGCTTGATGTCTGAATTTACCACAATAATAACAATAACATTAAACTTAGGAGTGACTTTAGGTTTACCTTAAGCTTTACTCCTGCAAACATTTGAAGTATGTCCTAGTTTTCCATAGTGATAGCATGTCAGCATCTTAGGTTTCTGATTTTGATTGTTGTTCACTTGTTCAACTTGTTTGGATGATTGTCCTTGTCCATTGTAGCCTAGTCCATCTTTGCTTCAAAATATTCTTTGATTAATCAGAAAATCATCAATCTTCTTAGAACTATCTTCAGCTTTCTTTATCATTTCATTGTTTTGTAGCTGCATATTTACTTCATTTCTCAATTTTTCATTTTCTTCCCTGAGTACTCCAATATGTTCAAGTTTTCTTGACAACTCACCATTTAGTTGGTTGATCTCCTAGTTTACAATCATCATTTGATTGGATATTTGAAAATGGTGCTTGGTAAGTCTTTGTATCTTAGTTTCTTTTGCTTGAAGTTATTCATTCATCTATCTTCAGTCTTCCACATCTAGATTCATTTCCTATTCAGCTTGTCTAGCATTGTTCATTACATCAATCATTCTCACCATCTATGATTCTTGACTAATTTGTAGGGCTTTCACTTGTTCAGTCAAGTGAAGATTCTTTTCAGATAAATCAAAGATTGCACTTTTAGAACCATCAGAAATACTTCCTAAACTAGATCCAATGTTATCAAATAAGTCATCAATCTCTTCTTCATGGTAACTAGTTTCATTTTCTAGAATAGCCAGGTTCTTTCTGTAAACCAATAATTTCTTCAATAAATCCTTAGCTTGTTTGTATTTATCAATAAACATCTGCATCTGAATGTTCTGATTCTCTATAGTTTTGTCCAACTTATATCTCTCCATGGTTAGATCTTTACTCTCCAGTGGTTAACCGTCCAATAAGAGATTTGTGCTCTGATAAAAATTGTTGGAATGGAGAGATAGGGTACTGAGAGGGGAGGGGTGAATCAGTGTCCACAAAAATGTTTATTTTGGAACTCAATCTGCAAATAGTAGTATACTAGTCTACCCAACTGAATCTATTCATTCAATTAACTTTTAAAGGTAAATTGCATGAAAAACAAATAACAATTTAGTCGCATAAAACAAGTATTTTGGTTATGCAGAAACCCTTGTTAGAAGGTAAAAATTGCGGTGGGGATGACACCCACAAATTCTTCACTACTGCAGATAATAAAGTTTGCCTATTAGGGCTACAAGTTGTGATAACTTCTGGTGATTTTACCCTATTAAGAGTAACAATAAGATCAACTAGATCTACCTAGTTAAAGGATTTTAACAACACTACTTGAGTGTGTACTCGGTTAAGAGATATATAAAAGACTGTTAAGTCTACTCTGTTAAGAGATTTTTGCTAACTCTGTTACAATCATTAGAGAATAATAGGATGTATCTTCAAATGAAAACTTAACCTTTTCTAAAATAGATCTATTAAGTATTGGATAAATATCACCTTGATATGTGTAAATCTTATCTTTGAACTACTCGATAGCCTAGTCTAATTATGTCTAATCTGAATGTCTCTGTATTCTAGCCTTCTTTGTTTCATAACTGATATCTTGAATTTGGCTTCTTGCTTCAAGATCTCCTTCGATTGTTCATACCATACATATCATCCTTATGTCAAAATGACATGAATTACAATTATATAGCATATTACTATTGGTGCTTAACAAAATTAGGTTACAATATCTTAGGAAAAGCCTTGAGATCTACGGTGTACAAAAATAACCTAGATCTAGCAAATACATAGAGATCATCATCACAATTAATGATTACATCTACAATAAATGATCCTTGATCTTGGTAAAATGTTTTATGATTCTGTTGTAACCATCTGCATAGATAGATGTGCCAAAATTGATTACTATTCGATTTTCGGATTGCTTGGTAAATACTATCAATACTACTTAGTAGATATACTAGTGCTTGGTGTCCAATCTGCTCGGTGTTTACTAATGCTCAATATCAGTATACACTGATGCTCTGTAAAAATACTTTGGTGCTTGGTTAGAACTATTGTCTTTTTGTTCTCAGTACTACCTTGAGATAACTCAGTGTGAAGGCTTATTATAGTTAACTGACTAGCATGTATAGCTTGTAGTACTTCCATTTAACGACTAGATAGCATAGGTAACCGACTGATCATCTTTGATACTAATGACAACCTGAATACTCAAATAGAAATAACAGATCCAACATTGTCCTTAGAGTAAAGCTTAATCTCACCTTTTCTAACCATAGCTTCCTCAATTTTGATGCCATTTTCAATGAGCTTGTTAAATTTTGGAGGACATTGTAATTGCAGCCTATAGCTCATTTCTTGTGTAAGTGGTGCAGGAGCACCGTGATCATTGAAGACTAATTAATGAACTCATTTAAAAATTTAGGAAACCATGATATATTTATTAATGTGCTATCAAATTATTTGATATTTGTAAAACCGAATGGGAATATGACAGGTCATCGGGTAGATGCACAATTTTTTATAATTGTCCAAGAATCTCTATAAAGAGAAATAATTGTAATTGCTATGAGAGTTACGGTAGCAAGGTATTAGAAGATTAGAAGTCAACACGGCTCTCTGGAGGCAGCCAGAGAGCCATGCTCTTGTAATTACAGGCTTATGTTAATGAAGTTTCCTTTATGTGAGATATATTAATTCATTCTGTTCGGTGTTAATAGTTGTGCTTATTCTTTTTAAGACAGTGAGAGTCGTTTGTATTATGTAATGCATTCAGTTTTTAATATGTGATGATTCGATCAATTGATGACACAAATTCTTTGAGTCGTGTGGCTTTCATATCAGGGCTATGAGTTATCAATAAATAGTGCTAATATTCTATTTGTTTATATTTGGTCTCCAATAACAGTCTCGATTTCAGATGTTAGTGGCCATTTTATCAGCCAAGTTGATATAGATTTGGCAACATCGGTTCATTGTTATTATGTGGTTTGGATTTCATTGTTTTCATTATGAATCAATTTTTTTGTAACAATACCGAATGGAATGATGGCTGGCAGAGAACAAATTCAAAGTTTTAATGGTTTTCAAGAACCGTTACCAAGAATCTCTTATGGGCTTCGAATCCTTGGAAGGATATCATAAAATACACTGATCTGTGATAGAACTGAAGTATGATTGTGTTGGTTTTGAATTTCACATTGGCTATTGGGAAGGTGGCCAACATATTATATATGTGTATGGTCATCTATTGATAGTCCTCTTTGAAGGAGACCCAAGGGGTGATGTATATCACAGAGTTACTTACATTTAGAATGGCCAAATGATATGAGTTACATTTCCAGAATGACAGTCAAAAACTACTATGTTCGGGACTTGGCATTTGAAAGATGGTGGGTTTGAGAGTGATGAAGGCGTATGGTAATGGGTTTAATATCGGCTATGAAAGACCGACAAGGTATAATGTAAAGTAAACTGCTTGGTGAGTTGGATTTAGCAAGATAAGTAGAGAAGGATTCTCTCTTGTTGGTTGGTGATCCAAGAGAGAATTAGTGACTAATTTGAAAAGGTGGCAAACTTGAATTATCTTCATGTATGTTCAAGTTGGATTTGACTACCGGATGATGGAGTATTATCTCGGTCTAGGTAAGCCGTGAGATATGGTGAATGGTGAGTTTTTTAATTCAAAGAAGATTATGGAGTCAGATATGGAGTTAAGTTTATTGGGAATAATGAACGTGTTTGAGCCTCTAATCAAAGTTTATAAAGAAAGCTAGGAAAAATTGTAGATTGATTATTACCATCGATGTCCTCTGTGTCAATTGGTATCAGAGCTAGAAGCTCTTGAGAGTGTGTGGATTCACACTAGGACCTAGCCCTATGTTAGGTTTGTTTAGATTCTCATTATGAAGTTTTGGTTGCAGATTGGTGCCTGTTCACTTAGGTGTAGGAGGTGGACAGGAATGTCTACTAGAAAGACCATGGGAGATGGTCTTGTGTGTCGCCAAAAGTCTTGGGGAGAGAGCCATGATGGAACTCCTAGGTGAGGGACGAAGTTGTGATGTGGCATGGATGAGTAGATTGTGCAATGGCTGAAACATAAACTCTAGTGATTGGAGTCACAGTTGAAAGAGATGAAGAAAGTGGAGGAGGCATCAAAGCAATCATGGTAAAGAGGCAAAGATTTTGCAGATTCTCACCAATACATTTCCATGAGGACATGGAAAATTTTAAAGCTCGAGAATATGGTGCAAGGGTACCTCAATCATTGAAGCCTAATTAATGAACTCATTTAAAAATTTAGGAAACCATGATATATTTATTAATGTGCAATGAAATTATTTGATATTTGTAAAACCGAATGGGAATATGATAGTTCATCGAGTAGATGGACAATTTTTTATAACTGTCCAAGAATCTCTATAAAGAGAAATAATTGTAATTTCTACGAGAGTTACGGTAGCAAGGTATTAGAAGATTAGAAGAAAGTCAAAATAGCTCTCTGGTGGTAGCCAGAGAGCCATGCTCTTGTAATTGCAGGCTTATGTTAATGAAGTTTCCTTTATGTGAGATATGTTAATTCATTCTATTCGGTGTTAACGACTGTGCTTATTCTTATTAAGATAGCGAGAGTCATTTGTATTATGTAATGCATTCAGTTTTTAATATGTGATGATTCGATCAATTAATGTCACAAATTCTTTGATTCATTTGGCTTTCATATCGGGGCTATGAGTTATCAATAAACAGTGCTAATATTCTATTTGTTTATATTCAGTCTCCAATAACAGTCCTGATTTGGGACGTTAATGGCCATTTTATCAGCCAAGTTGATACAGATTTGGCAACATCAGCTCATTATTATTATGTGGTTTTGATTTCATTGTTTTCATTATGAATCAATTTTTTTGTAACAGTACCGAATGAAATGATGGCTGGCAGAGAACAGATTCAAAGTTTTAACGGTATTCAAGAACTGTTACTAGGAATCTCTTATGGGTTTTGAATCCTTAGAAGGATATCAGAAAATACACTGATGTGTGATAGAACCGAAGTATGATTGTGTTGGTTTTGAATTTCGCATTGGCTGTTGGGAAGGTGGCCAATGTATTATATACGTGTATGGTCGTGTGTTGACATTCCTCTTTGAAGGAGACCTAAGGGGTGATGTATATCACAGAGTTACTTACATTTAGAATGGTCAAATGATATGAGTTATCATTTCCAAAATGACAATCAAAAACTACTATGTTCGGGACTTGGCATTTGAAAGATGGAGGGTTTGAGAGTGATGAAGGTGCATGGTAATGGGTTTAATATCAGCTATGAAAGAATGACAAAGAATAATGTAAAGTAAACCGCTTGGTGAGTTGGATTCAACAAGATAAGAAGAGAAGGATTCTCTGTTGTTGGTCGCTGACCCAAGATAGAATTAGTGACCGATTTGAAAAGGTGGCAAACTTGAATTTTCATCATGTATGTTCAACTTGGATTCGACTATCAGATGATGGAGTATTATCTCAGTCTAGGGAAGCCATGAGGTATGGTGAATGGTGAGTTTTTTTATTCAAAGAAGATTATGGGGTCTGATTTGGAGTTAATTTTATTGGGAATACTGAACGTGATTGAGCCTCTAATCAAAGTTTATAAAGAAATCTAGGAAAAATTGTAGATTGATTATTACCATCGATGTCCTCTATGTCAGTAAGGTTATGCACAAATATATCCATTTTTTCTTGTTCAGGAATTGTGCATGGATACTTGGCAAATAATTGATGCCATCTTTGCAAAAAGGTAAGGAAAGGTTCTCCATTGTTTTGTCGTGCATTGCAAAGACCAAGCATAGTGACTTCATGTTTGATGTTATATGGGTAATGAGTCACAAACTTGTCAATAAGCTCATTCAAAAATTTGATGCCTGGGGGTAGTTTGGAGAACCATTCCATGGCTTGTCCTCCTAAACTACATGGAAATAGTCACATAAGATAAGTGTCATTGTGAGTGAATTCAATACAAGCAACAAAAAACTCATGAATGTCATCTTGTGGATCTGAATTCCCCTTGTATTTGTCAAATTTAGGTACCTCAAAATGAGGAGGGAATGGAATCATTGCTAAATGTTTATCAAAAGGATAAGGACATATATCATATAAGGAATACTTCTTGGTTGATGATCCAGTTTGAATGTCACATATTTTTTGTTGAAGCATCTAGATTTGTTGTATAACAAGGTCCAAAGATGGTGGAGGTCCTTGAGTGTTTTGGGAAGCACTATGTTGGTTGTCTTCTTTTGCTCCATGAGCATGTGTTTCTTGAGAACCACTAGGGATTTCTTGATCATTAGTGATAGGTGGTGTTAGAGCTTTTTCTTGTAGGATCAAACTTGGTAAATGTCTAGGCTTGATTCTCAGATTTAAGGAATCACAAGTTTGTCAAGAAAGAGTCTAATTGATGAGGATGGATAGGATCCTCCTTCTGCTTCAAGATCCACAGGGCTTGGGAGAGTATTGTCTATAATTATTTACTATGTTTCAAGTAAACATTCAAATGATGGATTAGGTCTTCACTTCTATGCTATTATGCTTTAGATTACTTCAACAAAAGATCACTCTACAAACAGTTGAGAATGTCCCGATATAGAGTATAACAATAGAAACTATAAATGTAACAGCACATAATAGTGGAATAAGGATGTGAGTCCTTCTTCTTTTTCTGAGTACGACTCAAGGAAGGATAACCTTTTGATTCTCTCTTTAAGGAATCAACAAACTGAACTATATCACCTAGATACAGTCCTCTCACAATAGGTAATGAACTTAAAAACAAAAATGTACTGGTAATTATATTTTGTGTTTGATGACTGAAAGATAGCCACATAGCAGATATCTAGCTAGTGCCTATTCCATTGGGCAAAATTGTCTGAATGTGAATCTATAAGAAGATTTCAAGGAAATACAGTAGAATGCCTTACAAACTAGATGCAATTTGAATAGGATGCCTTAAAAACTACCTTGTCAATCTTATGTTGTAATCATCAAAATCTTAAAAAATATGTCTGCTCTCTGAAACTACATATGAGAATTTAATCCTTTCCTTGAAAGGAACTCACAGTCAATTAAACTAGTTGCCTTACAACTGGTATGTTTTCAAATTCCTTACAAATTAAAACATACAAGAGTAGAACATAGAGCAAAGAGACAACAACATGATAAAATAGAAATTGTAGTGTATTCTATTGAAAATGAACCTGTCCATTACATAAAAAGCTTGAAAGTTCAGGAATTTAGACACAGGACTGGAAAATCTACTTTGTGGAGAATTTCAACATTTCATCATAGGGACCTGCTCTCAACAAAGCAACTACAAGAACTGGGACGAGAATAGGAACCCCTAACACTAAGAAGAGAAAAGAATAAATAGAAGAAGAAGAAGAAACCCTAAAATCTATGCTTGATCAACACTTGTCTCTTTGAAATTTGATTTCATTTGCCTTCTCTCTCCTTTGAAATCTAATCTTCCATATCCTCTGAAAAACATTCCCAAGAAGTCCTTCTGAGAAGATCAAATCAACAATAAAAGCCTTGAAGGAATCAATAAATCTCATTTTTATTTATGAAACCAAGGAAAACCTCCTTCAAAGCAAACCCAATCAACAAAAATCTAATCTGCAAAAGGTATGATCCATTCCCTTTTGCCGGATTTTCAAATTTGTCTTGTTTAAGAGAAATATCTCCCCAAAATATGATCTTGGATTAAAAACCATTACCACTCTCATCTGTTCAATCAAATTTGATTTTATCCATCGCCATTGCATCTGTCATCTTCTGGCATTTCTGAAAATATATTACACTTCTATATTTTGATAAAAAAAAATGAACCTACTTTAAATCACTCAGCAAGCTTCTATCATTAAATATTTCAAAATTATCCTAAGTTTGAACTTTATGATATTTTAAATCTTTTATTTCTATCTTTTCTTCAAACCTCACCAGATTTCACCAAATGGCATGCTCTGATTCGATGTCCTTGACTGGCTCTGCAAAATCACCTTTAACCCTACTCATCTAGAGATTTATAGAGTACATTAGTCTCCAAAGCTCTAAAGTTATTTCTTAACCATGCTTTCTTTCAGAGACTTGGAGAATGCCTTTATCTCCAAATCTCTGAATCTCCTCACTAGCCCTAGGTTTGATGTAAGACTAGGTGACCTCCTTTAGTCTCTAAATCTCCAAGTCTCCAAATCTCTAAATATCTCTTCCAGCAACTAAGCAATCTCACAATCTGTGGATTGTCGGCCTCTAACTGTCAGCATCTTGTGACCTCATGACTGCCAGTTATCTCCAGATCTCTAGAATTTTTTGGCTAACCACTAAACTTCTTGAGATTGGGTGACTAACTAGTCTCTGAATCTCCAGACTTTTGGTAGTTAACTGCCAAGATCTGGAGACTGGGCCACTGGCAGTTATCTCTGGGTCTTCCAATCTTTCTCTGACTGGTGGTTTCATTCCATGATTGAGCGACCGGGGTGCCACATGTCCATTTTCATCCTTGCTATTACTGTCACCAATCTGCAAAATATACTTTGTCTAGGCCTGCCAGCATGAAAACCAAGGCACTTCTGAGAGCTCGCGTGAGTAGCGCCTCTGGCTCTTTCTTCACATTTTATATGTGTGTGGAGTTTCATATAAAGAGTTGAAATTCCCAATTTGGGACCAATGTGGGACTAAATCTGGGAGGTATTTTTAAATGTTGTATTAAAATATCTTTATAGTTCTCCCAATCGACGCACAAATTCAGATGGGCCCACCAAAAATGAAACAGCCACAACTTCTTTCTTTCTTCATTTACATCTATCCTGGGTGGCCTTGTATATAAACTCTTGAAAATAACATTTCAGGGTGCATGTGGGATAAACCCACATGCACACCCTCAGCACTTTTCCCTTCCTTCTTCCTGTACATGCCCCGTCTTCTTCACTTCTTCACTTTTATTTTTCCTTGGCTTATGATCCTCCTTACGAGTGAGTAGATCATTCCTTTTACCAAAAAAGAAACTCGTACATGCGCTACCGGTCCTTTGTTTATGTGTAGCTTTTCAAACTTTTACACAGGTTGTCTTATATTTGAAAAACATCTCACACACCCTTTCTATAGTGCGTGAGTCCTCTCCCAAATATGCTGGTAACAACCATTGGTTTGTGCATGGGCTCCCTCTTTTCATTCTTTCTTTTGAGTTTGGCTTGTAGCCTGCAAGCACACCTACATCCCACTTCAAATACATACCCCCTTCAAACGCATGTCCTTTGCTCATTTAGCTGCTCACAAATTGGGAGCAGCTCTTCCAATGTACGTTGCTAGCCTCCTCCAATTTCTAGTCCCAATGTTTCCAATACACTGTGCCCTCCAAAATTTTATCACGCAGCCCCATATTCATTCATAAACACTTACATTAGCCTCTATTTATTTGCACTGGCAGCCTCCTATGTAATCCTTCACACACCATTCATACAATGATTGGTGATGGGCTTCTAAATAGCCATCTTTCTCAGTACTTTTTATCCTCTTTCTAGAACAGTTGGTTGCACATAGACATGAATTTATGGTTTTTAAGCATATGAACTTATGGTTTTTTAAGGAGATAAACTAAAAATTTCAAATGACGAGTTGAAGGAAAACCACTGGATCTAGTAGAAGACTCATATACAAGGAATGCAACACATCAACCCTCAACTAGAGATAACCTTCTGACAAAAGACTACAATTTTTTGAAAATAGCTATTTTCCAAAGTTGTCGTATCCTCACTTTTTATCAGCATAAAGCAATTTTTATCTGATCTTGCAATCCGCTCAAACAAAACCCTCATAGTTTGAAATCCTGGGTGAATGATCTTCCTCTCACATATAAAATGAGGCTATAATCAAATTTTTGGAAAGATAAACCAATCATGCAGAAATAAACTTCAAAGTCATGCCTCCAAAAAGCAACTTCAAAAACTGACCAAACGGTCTCACAAGAACAAGCCACCACTAAGATCTTCACGAACCAAAAACTTCGGCAAAGATTCACCCCCATACAAGGTACATGGATCCATAATCAACTCACCCAAAAGATCGAGTGGCAGATAACAATCAAACACCAAAGTCAGCCTATTAGACATGTTCAAAATTTAAAATAGTGAAATCTTCATAAATTAGATTTGGAATTGGCCTGGAAAAATGGTCAAATGGATTGGTAGAGCCTTAAAAATCATCAGGAAAGTAGTCCTCCAAGTTTACAATATAGGGGAACCTTCAATTATTCAAAATATTGAACTGGGCGCAAATGGTAAAAGCTCAAAGTAAGCTATTCAAAAATCTGAATTTGACAATTTAGCACACCGATAGAAAATGCAAATGGAATGGTCTTAGCAAACTAACCAAAAGGACTCTTCGTGACCTGAAAAATAAAATAGAAGAATTATTTGACCACTAGAATTCAGTACAAAAGGAATTTTCTCAATTGGGTCAAATGGTCAAAAGTTACAATAGATCAAATAGGGCCACTCAAAAAACTAGGCAGAATACAGTAACAGGACAATTCCTGAGGACCAACCTTGGAGGATCCAAAAACCTATCAAATAGACTCGAAATGGCTTGAGCTTTGAAACATAAGCTCTCTGATGTATATTTAAAACATTCCCAAAGTGGTGAGCCATGAAACCTAACAGGACACAAGATATTAAAATGCAAACAGGGCCTGCCACAACAAACTGACACTTGGGCAAAAAATGTAGATTTGGACAAGTGCTCAAAACAAAGACATCATGAAACAACTTGAAACTTGAATTTAGCAACCTGGGATGCCTTCAAATGTCAAAACAAAGGTGATGAGAACTTGACAAGCATGAAAATTTTTAGAATTGTACTTGGGCAAATAGGCTTCAAAAAGTGATCATAGGGCTTCAGATTGCAAAATTTTAACAAGGTACTCAAAAACCCATGTATTTTTTAGTACCAACAATGGCTCTGACTGTGGATGCGTACCCCATGTGAGCATGCAGAGAATTTTAGAATCTCATGGTAGAAGCAGACCACTGATAAAATCAAATCCAAAATTTCTCTTTCTTCTCTTTTCATCTTTCCCTCCTAACAACTCTTCTAAAAAAAAGGGAACCTCTACTGAAAGTAAACACACCACACAATTGAAAAGGAAAGAGACTATACAATATGTACTTTATCTACAAGAATCCCAAAGCCCCAAAACTAAAGTCATCTCTTACCTCTATCATACATTTGGTTTTGATCTTCACAAATCAGAGATAAACTGAAATTCTTGCTTCCATGTGTTTGATTGAAAACACTGCCACTTTCCTTCAGCACATCAAACAAGAAACAATCACCAAATTCACCATTACTAGGAAAAACAAGTCACCAAAATACTATGAATGCTGATCATTGTGTGACATCAAAACATCACACCCTTCCCTATTGTTGTCAAGCTGAAAAATAAAAAGTTCTAGCTCCTTTTCATGGATGAAATCAAACTCCTCATGAACACTAGTTTGCACCAAAATATGAGCTTCATTCACAACACTAATCTACAAACTAGGATGGAACTTTTTCACACAAATATTTGATTTCATAAGACCTGATACAACTTGCTGACCAGAGCCTTTACAAGAATCCTCTAAATCTGAAAATGGATCATTAAATATCAATTCATTTTCCATTGGCAAATCTAAAAAAACACATGTAGATTTCTTACTCTCCTTAAGGAAGTAATCAGTATTTTTATGTACACAAGAATCAACCATACCAAACTCATCAAAATCTGGATCCACAGTAGCATATGAGTCACCATATTCATCATACTTAACATAATCAGATTTTTTCCAGTCATATGCATTTCCATCTTGCACATTGTTTGCTTTAGAAGTAGGAAAAAGAAAATCAACATAAGTATCATACTTTGCATCCACTTGCATGTCTTCATTATCAAAGCATATATCAACTGGGCATTGCAAAGTAGGGTCTACAGTTGGTGCATACATCTGAAAATCAGCAGCTAGTAGTTCTGATATTTCTTCACTTCTCAATGAACTTTGGACTTCTTTTTTGTTGGCTTTAACCTCTCCTTTACTATTGCAAATATCTTGTTCATTGGGGACAAGGATTGAAGTCTCTTGGCTCACATCATTTTGGGAAAAAGAAACATCATAGTCACTCTCATCCGCATAATAATTACTCTCCTTTTGATCACAAGGCTCTTCCCTAAACTGAGAACAGAGGTCTGTCCTGCCATGCTGATAATAAAACAAATATTTGAATCCAATGGAAACATCTGCAACTAGATTTTCATCTTTGACATCTTGATATTCATCTACTTCACTATCAACATCATAGTTAGCATTTTCATCATAACTAGAGTCAGAATCATTAATAATTTCATATTTACATTCTTCAAACTCATTTATCCATTTTTTAACAAGTTCAACACCTTGCTTTTTACAATTTGCAGACCTTTTTACTAACTTAGGCATATAAAGCTCTAAGAACAAATGAAAATATGCAAACTCTTGGAGTTCAATCCCTTTCGGCAACTTATCATATGCATTGGCAAACTTTTCATGAAATACATATATGGATTCTTCACTTATTTCTCCTACATGTCTTTTCAAAAATATCATAGCTTGGTCTTGTATTTTCCAATTTAACAATGGAATATCCTTTTGAATTTCTTTGAGATCTGCTAGACAATTTTTAGATATAGACATCATATCCTGATCTATTGGATTTAAAATCTCCATTGCACTATCTATCAACAACACATCTTCTTCATTCACAAAGATTTCTATCTGATCATGCAATCATTTCACATAAGATCATACCATACTTCTAAATCTGATGATTTAAAAAAATGTAAAACTAGAAGTATGACCAAAAACTTATGATCTATATTCCTTCTTTTAGTGACTTCTTCACTTAGAAAGGAAACAGTTTATTTCATAAAACTTTGAGGAATACCTGGGCAAATTATTTTGTTGATGTCCTTCTAAACTTCTTTCTAATTGTCCTTCACCACTGAATCTTTCGAGCATCTTTTGGATCCTTGTTGTAAGTTTCCCAACTGATCATAGATTTTTCTTTCATCTAAGTGCACACTAGTGTAGATATCTTTTAGAGTCGCCACTCACTACTATGAGAATGTATAAAAATTTAATATAATAAAGACAAGTTGGGTTTCAAAAAAGATAGCAGACTTTCAACAAGTCAATAGGATGTGACATATGTCTTTACCAAGAAAAGATTCAAAAACTCCTTTAACAACAACACAACCAGGCTAGTAAATATGGTCTGAAAGACTTAAAGATTTATAACTCTATCCTCAAATGGATATGGCAGATGACTGGATTTATAAATAAATAGACCAAGAGTCTAGCTCAACTTGATAAACCTAAATTATTTATTGCAAATTACTTTAAATCCCCAGCAAAGTCACTAGTTTGTTAGAGCTTTTTCTTGTAGGATCAAACTTGGTAAATGTCTAGGCTTGATTCTTAGATTTAAGGACTTGCAAGTTTGACAAGAAAGAGTCTAATTAATGAGGATGGATAGGATTCTCCTTCTTCGAGCTCCATAGGACTCAAGAGGGTATTTCCTATAATGATTTACTATGTTTCAAGTAAACATTCAAATGGTGGATTAGGTCTTCACTTCTATACTATTATGCTTCAGATTACTTCAACAAAAGATCACTCTGCAAACAACTAAGAATGTCCTGATACAGAGTATAACAATAGAAACTATAAATGTAATAGCATAGAATAGTGGAATAAGGATGTGAATCCTTCTTCTTTTTCTGAGTACGACTCAAGGAAGGCTAACCTTTTGATTCTCTATTTAAAGAATCAACAAAATGAACTATATCACCTAGATACAGTCCTTTCACAAAAGGTAATGAACTTAAAAAAAAAAATGTACTGGTAATTATATTTTTTGTTTGATGACTAAAAGATAACCACATAACAAATATCTAGCCAATGCCTATTCCATTGGGCAAAAGAGTCTGAATGTGAATCTATAGGAAGATTTCAAGGAAATACAGTAGAATGCCTTACAAACTACCATGTCAATATTATGTTGTAATAATAAAAATCTTAACAAATATGTCTGCTCTCTAAAACTGCATATGAGAATTTAATCATTTCCTTGAAAGAAACTCATAGTCAATTAAACTAGTTTCCTTACAACTAGTATGTTTTCAAATACCTTACAAATTAAAACATACAAGAGTAGAACACAGAGAAAAGAGACAACAACAAGATAAAATAGAAATTGCAGTGTATTCTTTTGAAAATGAACCTGTCCATTACATACAAATTTTGAAAGTTCAGAAATTTAGACATAGGAGTGGAAAACCTTCTCTGCAGAGAATTTCAACATTTCATCATAGGGACCTACTCTCAACAAAGCAACTACAGGAACTAGGACCATAACATGAACCCCTAACACTAAGAAGACAAGAGAATAAATAGAAGAAGAAGAAACCCTAAAATTTATGCTTGATCAACACTTGTCTCTTTGAAATCTAATATCATTTGCCTTCTCTCTCCTCTGAAATCTAATCTTTCGTATCCTCTGCAAAACATTCTAGGGAATTCCTTCTGAGAAGATCAAATGAGCAATAAAAGTCTTTAGGGAATGAAGAAATATGATTTTTATTTATGAAACCAAGGAAAACCTCCTACAATGCAAACCCAATCAACAAAAATCTGATCTGCAAAAGATATCATCCATTCCTGCTTGTTAGATTTTCAAATTTGTCTTGTTTCAGAGAAATATCTCCCCAAAATATGATCTCAGATTAAAAATTGTTGCTACTCGTTGGTGTTTGAAAAAACTTATGGCACTTAGGGCTGCTAATATGCCTTAAGACTAATGTTAGGTGTGGTTAATTCCAAGTATGAGAGCTCTGCAAGACAACTGGACCAACTATAGGGTCTTAATATGCCCTCTTCTGCTTTTGGCTCTACAAAACCAAGGCGGGTGCACCTAATCCAGTAACTTATGGCATTTTAGGACTTTGGACTGGATTAAACAAAGTAGAGTATAGCAAGAGACTACTAAATGTTAACCAGACATTCATTGAATCTCAATTGCTATTGGGTATAAAATGGCCTTGTGACCTCAAGACTATGAGGGATTGTAGGATTGGAGATATTAAATATAATTGGGTTTCTTGCAGGATGCAAACAACCATGCAACACTTTGCATCAGCACAGGGATACTAACTTAAGATCAGTGCCTTATCCATTGGGCATCATACCTGAAGTGAACATGGAACACAAAGACAACTACTATATTCATCTGAGAATCCAAGCCATAAACATAGTTAAATATCTCTTACACTACTTACAAGTATCCTTACTGATTGAACCAAATGAATCTATGCTTCACTCAGAGACTTTTAACCTGATTCTAAATCAAGGTTGAGAGATGAAACATATACATAAGCAACCAAATGCGATAAGCCAGAAAACTTAGAATTCATTAAGAACAACTAAAGGAGAGATCCAAGAATGAGAAACTGTATTAAGTATGTGGATTCAAATCCTTGTATTACAAGTTGATTCAGAAAACACCATAGACAATATGCAAAAGATACATGAGGTTTTTCCCTAATGTTGATACAACCAGGATGAAAATGTTTAAATGAAGAAATAGCTCATGGAACTAGAAATTGGAACCACTGGAACTGATAAAATTCAGAACACCTTCTAAGTAAAAAAAGATACAACTTATACCACTAGCTGCCTTGGAATCCTAAGAGTAGGATGCAACAAGCTTCAGACAGCTAAGGTAAGGGTTTCAACAGCTAAACCAACCAGAAATAGCCAAAAATTTAATGCAGGGGTAGGAAATGTAGGCAACCTAGAGGAAACAAATCTCAAGTAGATCTGCAATCATGAAAATTTGTGAGCTCAGTACAGGACACCAGGGATAGCCATGAAAACTAGTCAAATTAGCCACCTGCAAACAGCTTCTTGAGCTCAAAAACAAACTCCACCAAGTACAAAATCATCATGTAGCCAGCCACATAGACCCTCGGGCCAGATCGCAACACCTACCACCATCAAACCAGTAAGAAAATCTGCTAGGAAAGCATTCAATTTTAGTCCTTTTGGTCACAGGAAACCCTCAGCAAGTTTGAAATTAAAAACTCCAATGTCTAATTAGGAAAATTTAAAATGCCATCATTGATCTCTTTCTTTTCTTGGCAAATCGGGTGGTCACATTTAATTCACAACAGTTGCGGGCCCCTTTGGAAAGTCAACAGCCTCGTTAGTAGTCAGCAACCAATCAAAATTGAACAACTCGGCAACACTGGCACTGTGAACCTGCCCTAATTCCACAACTGCGATGTCAAAATAGTTGTCGCATGGTCGCATAGCTAGGAAAAGGGTTATGTGAACATGTGACAAGCCTCCACAAGATTATCACCTGTCACCCACCGGCCAATCAGGAACAACCTCATCTTGAAAATGGATCAACTTGACCCCTTTAAACATTGCAACCCTTAGCCCCACTGATGAAAAACCAAGTCACTACTCCCCGACCAATGAAAAGTGCACACGTCGCAACAAATTGAGAACCAGACCCACCACACTATTGCCCTTTTGAATTACTGGAAGATTGGATGGTTTTCACATGATCGCAAGGGGAAATAATATTCCTTGTGGTCATGAGATAGCTGTAAGATTAAAGGGATCTGACAACTGGGCCCGCGACCAGCAACTTCACCACATCACTGCTCTGCATCCAATAGATCTCTACCACCTCAACATCCTCTGATAGTGGTCCCATGGTCCATTGCATCACCGAAGAAGATCGATGGTTGTCGCTATACCACGATCTTAAAAAATGAGTAGCTTTCCCTAGTGGTATAACAACAACCACAAGATCTTACTGAAGTTTAACCCCTTGGGAAGGAAAAGGTCCCACCGACTGATCGCACTTGCGCAGTTAGGACTAGCAAACAAGGAGTGCCAGCAAAAGGGAAGAAAAGCGAGGTCGAAAACATCCAAAGTTTTTACAATAGTGAAGGATCGAAAACATCAAGGGTTTTTGACGAAAGAAGACAAGTGTGCAAAAATAGGAAGCACAAGGTTGAAAACAACTAGGATTTTCATACAGGCGATAGAAAACATCATGGGTTCTCGACAACACTGTGGGTTTTCGACACTTAGGCATATTTTGAAATTGTTTCCTACAGACCTTAAAACTTGAATATCTCCCTGGGTTTTTCAATTCAGGAGATGCGATCTGAACTAAAGCAAGGTGACAACATGAAGCACATAGGGCTAAGGGCACACACCATGAAACATTATGGATTTTCTTTGCAAGATAAAACTATGACTACAGGTCGAGCAGGACAACTTAACAAAGCTTGCAGGGAAAAGGCCATTTTCCTGGGATTTTTGTTATGACAAGAAAATGGGCTAATAGTGGCTCTAGTTGGGGACATGTATCTCTTGTAGGTACAATGAGGACCTCAGATCTCTAGGAAGAAGTAGACCACCCATTGGAAAAACACAGAGACCTCAAAAAATACAGGGAACAGACAGGAAAGGGAAACTATTCACAAAATGTACATTTTTTACAAAAAACCTGCAGCAATAAACAAGAGTCAGTTCTTGCCTCTGTCAAAAACTTGATTCTCATTTCTTTCTTCATGAGGCACACCAGGCATTCTATTTTCATTTTTTTCAATAGGTGTGTCAACACTTCCAACTAGCTTATCAGGTAAAACAAAATAACTATCTTCATAGTGCATGTAAAATTTATTGGCACTCTCTCCATCTTGCTCACTATGAAAGTATGATTCAGCATGCCAATGCTCAGTATCATCAGATAAGAAGCTATTATTCTCCACTGACTCATGTATGCTATCAATTGGAAAGACAAAAAACTCATACTCTACCTATAGAAAGGCCTCATTTATACCTTGACCTTGTATTTCTACTGGTGCTGCCAGCTGGACCTCAAATGAATAATCAGACTGATACCCACAAATGGAAAATGGGCATCCTGATTCAACTGAGTTTGAGACCTCCACATGTTCTTCAAACAAAGTATTAATAACTCCATGCAATGCACCATGTTGAACATCATGATAAAAAATGGGTTGATAATCATCATAGTCTTCATCATATAAAGTGTTAGTGAACACTTTAAACTCACTTCCCATTTTAGGATTATATAATAACCCATCACTTAAACCTTCATGTTCAAACCCACTGACATCACAATCCATTATCACTTCCTTATCTTCATAATCCTCACTGAAGGAGTGTTCACTTTCACCATTACTTTCTTCTTCCTATGATGCATCTGATTCATATGAGGATACATCAACATCACTGCCTTCATCATCCTCACCTGAATAACCACTGAAATCACATTCAGACATCTTTGAATGAATAGAGGATCCTGCACACCTTGATTTTGGTTCCTGCTCACTACCACAATCTGAATACTCCTCTGACAAAACTTCATCAGAAGAAGTACCCTCAGCATTAGATATGGGTTGCTCTGAAATAAAAATTGTATTCCCTTTTTTCTAACGATCCTTTTGCAACTCATTCCATTCATCATCATCAGCAAACTCCTCTAAGAACAACCACTTGAATTCAGTCAAAGAAGAGATGCATTTTGGGGGTAGATTTAGATACCAATTAGATGCAACCCCTTTGAGGGATCTCCCAAAAAACATCATGCTAACATCGTCATCAAGAATCTGATATTCTATAATAAATCTATAGAATGCTAGGACATGCTTCACTGCTAAATCAGACCGGCAATCAAAAATAGGAATCAGACCCAAAAGCTCACCACGGAAAGAATGAGGGGACTTTGGAAGAACATAACTTAAAGGTCTATCCAACTTGACAAAACCAAGCCGTCTAGACTGGCTTTTCCTTTGATTTTCTATTTGATTTGAAACAAGATGAGAGCCACTCATCTTATTTCAGTCTTCCCTTTATACTAGCACTGAATACTTGATAGGGAAACATTGTAATCATAAATACTTAGAAGTTTTGCAAAAAAAAACTTTCTTGATTGGGAAGACACGACAGATCTAGAGCTCACCATGAAGCTCCATCAGGTTCTTTGATATGTAGAGTCACCACCTCCTTGAAGAGGAAAATATTGCACTAATTTTGTATCTTCTTCCAATCAATACACAAAACTTCACAAGGCTCACTGCTTAACAGAAACTGCACTGATCAAACAAAGAAAAATCAGAGCCACCACTCATAACTAGGTGAGAAAATTTAGCAAATACTTGTTTGTTCATCTGACTCTTTCCAATGGCTCCCCAGCAGAGTCACCATCTTGTTGGTGATTCGAATGGGCCAAACCAATCTGATTAGAAGATATGATATTACAAAATTTGTAACCATAACCAGAGCTCCTCAATATATTTTTTTTATATTTTCCCCAACAGAGTCGCCATCTTGTTGGTGTTTGAAAATGTTTACGCCACTTAGGGCTGCAAATATGCCTTGAGACTAATGTTAGGAGTGGTTAATTCTAAGTATGAGAGCTTTGCAGGACAACTAAACCAACTATAGGGTCTTAATATGCCCTCTTCTACTTCTGGCTCTGCAAAACCAAGGCAAGTGCACCTGATCTAGTAACTTATGGCATTTTAGGACTTTGGACTAGATTAAACAAAGTAGATGATAGCAAGAGACTACTAAATGTTAACCAGACATTCATTGAATCTCAATTGCTATTAGGTATAAAATGGCCTTGTGACCTCAAGACTATGAGGGATTGCAGGATTGGAGATATTAAATATAATTGGGTTTCTTGCAGGATGCAGACAACCATGCAACACTTTGCATCAGCATAGGGATACTAACTTAAGATCAGCGCCTTATCCATTGGGCATCATACTTGAAGTGAACATGGAACACAAGGACAACTACTAGATTCATTTGAGAATCCGAGCCATAAACATAGTTAAACATCTCTTACACTACTTACAAGTATCCTTACTGATTGAACCAAATGAATCTATGTTTCACTCAGAGACTTTTAACCTGATTCTAAATCAAGGCTGAGAGATGAAACATGTACATAAGCAACCAAATGCAATGAGCCAGAAAACTCAAAATTTATTAAGAACAACTAAAGGAGAGATCCAAGAATGAGAAACTGTATTAAGTATGAGGATTCAAATCCCTATATTACAAGTTGATTCAGAAAACACCATAGATAATATGCAAAAGATACATGAGGTTTTTCCCTAATGTTGATACAACCAGGATGAAAATGTTTACATGAAGAAACTGCTCATGGAACCAGAAATTGGAACCACTGGAACTGACAAAATTTAGAACACCTTCTAAGTCAAAAAAGCTACAACTTATACCACTAGCTACCTTGGAATCCTAAGAGTAGGATGCAACAAGCTTCGGATAGCTAAGGTAAGGGTTTCAACAGCTAAACCAACCAGAAACAACCAAAAATTTAATGCAGGGGTAGGAAATGTAGGCAACCTAGAGGAAACAAATCTCAATTAGATCTACAATCATGAAAATCTACAAGCTCAGTACAGGACACCAAGGATAGCCATGAAAACTAGTCAAATCAGCCACCTACAAATAGCTTCTCGAGCTCAAAAACAAACTCCACTAGGTACAAAATCATCATGCAACCAACCACATAGACCCTCGGGCCAGATCACAACAACTACCACCATCAAACCAACAAGAAAATCCATAAGTAAAGCATTCAATTTTAGTCCTTTTGGTCACAGGAAACCCTCGGCAAGTTTGAAATTAAAAAATCCAACGGCTAATCGACAAAATTTAAAATGCGGCCGTCGATCTCTTTCTTTTCTCGGCAAATTGGGTGGTCACATTTAATTCACAACAGTTGCGGGCCCCTTTGGAAAGTCAACAGCCCCGTTAGTAGTCAACAACCAATCAAAACCAAACAACTTGACAATACTGGCATTGTGGACCCGCCCTAACTCCGCAACTATGACGTCCAAACAGTTGTCACATGATCGCATAGCTAGGAAAAGGGCTATGTGAACATGCGACAAGCCTCCACAAGATTGCCACCTTGTCACCTGCCGGCCAATCAGGAACAACCTCGTTATGAAAATGAATCAATTGGACCCCTTTAAACACTACAAGCCTTGGCCCCACTGACAAAAAACCAAGTCAGTACTCCCCGACCAATGAAAAGTGCACATGTCGCAAAAAGCTGAGAACCGAACCCACCGCACTATTGCCCTTTTGAATCATTGGAAGATTGGATAGTTGTCGCATGATCGCAAGGGGAAAGAATATTCCTTACGGTCATGCGACAGCTATAAGATCAAAGGGATCTGACAACCGGGCCTGTGATTGGCAACTTCACCACATCACCGCTCTGCATCCAATAGAACTCTACCACCTCAACATCCTCTGACAGTGGTCCCACGGTCCATTGCATCGCTGAAGAAGATCGACGGTTGTCACTATACTGCAATCTTAAAAAATGAGCAACTTTCCCTAGTGGTATAACGACAACCACAAGATCTTACCGAAGTTTAACCCCTTGGGAAGGAAAAGGTCCCACCAACCGATCGTACTTGCATAGTTAGGATTGACAAACAAGGAGTGCCAGGAAAAGGGCAGAAAAGTGAGGTTGAAAACATTCAAAGTTTTTACAATAGTGAAGGATCAAAAACATCCAGGGTTTTTGATGACAGAAGACAAGCGTGCAAAAATAGAAAGCACAAGGTTGAAAACAACTAGGGTTTTTGTACAAGTGATAGAAAACATCATGGGTTCTCGACAACACTATGGGTTTTCGACACTTAGGCATATTTTGAAATTGTCTCCTATAGACCTTAAAACTTGAATATCTCCCTGGGTTTTTCAATTCAGGAGATGTGATCTGAACTGGAGCAAGGTGACAACATGAAGCACACAGGGGTAAGGGTGCACACCATGAAACATTATGGATTTTCTTCACAAGATAAAACTATGACTACAGGTCGAGCAGGACAACTTAACAAAGCTTGTAGGGAAAAGGCCATTTTCTTGGGATTTTTGCTATGATAGGAAAATGGGCTAACACTGCTCTCATCTAGTCAATTAGATCTAATTTTATCCACTGCCATTACATCGGTTGTCTTCTGGCGTTTCTAAAAATATATTACACTTCTATATTTTGATTAAAAATGAACTTGCAGGCTTTAAATCACTGAGCAAGCTTCTGTCATTAAATATTTTGAAATTATCCTAAGTTTGAACTTTATGATATTTTAAATCCTTTATTTTTGGCTTTTCTTCAAACCTCACCAGATTTCACCAAATGGCATGCTCTGATTAAATGTCCTTGACTGGCTCTGCAAACTCACCTTTAACCCTGCTCATCTGGAGATTTGGAGACTACATTAGTCTCCAAAGATCTGAAGTTATTTCTTAACCATGCTTTCCTTCAGAGACTTGGAGAATTCCTTTAGTCTCCAAATCTATGAATCTCCTCACTAACCCTCGGTTTTATGTGAGACTAGGTGACCTCCTTTAGTCTCTGAATCTCCAAGTCTCCAAATCTCTGAATATCTCTTACAGCAACTTGGCGACTAAGCAATCTCACAATCTTTGGATTATCAACCTCTAACTATCCACATCTCATGATTGGCAGTTATCTCCAAATCTCTAGACTTTTCTGGCTAACTGCTAAACTTCTTGAGATTGGGTGACTAACTGATCTCTGAATCTACGGAGTTTTCGCACTTAACCGCCAAGATCTGGAGATTGGATGACTAGGGTTAACACTGGGTCTCTGGATCTTTCTCTAACTGGTGGTTTCATTCCATGACTGAATGACTGGGCACCATGTGTCCATTTTCATCCTTGCTATTATCATCACTAGTATGCAAAATATACTTTGTCCGGGCCTCCCCAGACGGAAATCGAGCCACTTTTGAGAGCTCATGTGAGCAGAGACTCTGGCTCTTTCTTCACATTTCATGTGTGTGGAGTTTCATATAAACACTCAAAATTCCCAATTTGGGACCAATGTGGGACTAAATTTGGGAGGTATTTTTAAATGTTGTATTAAAATATCTATATAGTGCGCCCAACTGGCACACAAATTTAGAAGGGCCTACCAAGCATGAGACAACCACAACCTCTTTCTTTCTTCATTTACATCTATCCTGGGCAGCCTTGTCTATAAACTCTTGAAAATACCATTCCGAGGTGCATGTGGGTAAACCCACATTCACACCCTCAGTACTTTTCCCTTCCTTCTGCCTATACATGCCTCATCTTCTTCACTTCTTCACTTTTATTTTTCCTTGGCTTATGATCCTCCTTACCAGTGAGTAGATCATTCCTTTTACCAAAAAAGAAACTCATACATGCACTACCAGTCCTTTGTTTATGCATAGCTTTTCAAAATTTTACACTAGTTGTCTTATATTTGAAAAACATCTCATGCACCCTTTCTATAGTGTGTGAGTCCTCTCACAAATACATTGGTAATAGCCATTGGTTTGTGCACGGGCTCCCTCTTTTCATTCTTTTTGTTGAGTTTGGCTTGTAGCCTGCAAGCACACCTACATCCCACTTCAAATACATACCCCCTTCAAACACATGTCCTTTTCTCATTTGGCTGCTCACAAATTGGGAGCAACTCTTCCAATGTACGTTGCTAGCCTCCTGCAATTTCTAGTCCCAATGTTTCCCATACACTGTGCCCTCCTTAGTTGTCTCATGCAACCCCATATTCATTCATAAAAACTTACATTAGCCTCTATTTATTTGCACTAGTAGCCTCCTATATATTCCTTCATGCACCATTCATACAATGATTGGTGATGGACTTCTAAATAGCCATCTTTCTCAGTACTTTTTATCCTCTTTCTAGAACAGTTGGTTGCACATAGACATGAATTTATAGTTTTTAAGCATATGAACTTATGGTTTTTATGTATATGTTATATATATGTGTGAACATAAGATGAAAATGTGGATACTCTTAAAGACATAATATCTTCTTGAATTCATGGACAGGAATGGTAAATACAATAGCTATACATGTTAATGAATGTTTCCTTGCCTAAGCTATGTTTTAGGTAGTTACCTCCTGTAGCCATAGGACTTGCAAGAATGTTAATTAAGGCTTACACCTTTTCCTAATATTAATGATGCAGATATATATGTGTATGGTTGGATGTGTGCGCATGGATTGTTTTGCAGTTGTTGACTGTGGACATTTAAAGACCAACATAGTGGCACTAGAGTAATCAAAGCCAACCGTGGATACCAAAATCTTCACAAGAAAAGGAAGTTGATAGATGTTTTCTGTTACATGCAGGTGTAGATTTAGTTTCCTTAATGTGCTATATTTCTAGGATTATTCATGGTCAATAATGTTTTTGTTTTGAAACTTTATGAGTTTTAACCAATCCTCATTTATGAAGTGATCATAGACTTAGGAGATAGTTGTAGCTTTCTTTTAAATAATCAACTCTTGTGACTTTGTTGGAGTTAGTCAAACAAACTATTTTTTCATAATAGAACTCTTGCATACTATTTTCAATCAAGTGTAATCATTTTTTTATGAATGAATAGAATGTTCAGCTCAAGTTTGCATTTTTCATCTTGATTGTAAGTTCTCATTCACTCATTTAAGGGGGCCCACTTGATGAGTGAATTGTTCTATTAGCATAAAGTTCATTTTCCTATTATTTCTAAGTAGTTAGAACTTTTTTATTCCTACAACTACTAATAACAGAATGAGTAGCCCGTTCTTGCAGCACAGCCAGTTGGAGTAGTTCCTAGCTGCAATTCCCTACTTTAATTAGAATACATTTGTTTACCAGTTTTAGTATAGTATCCTTAAGCATAAGCATTTGAATTCTATAGATAGTCTTAGAATGAGAAGGTTTGAAGCATATACTTTGCAAATGCCATTCCAAGTTGACGTCCCTGGTTGATAATTAAATGAGACCGAATAATCCATTTAGAAATCATTTGGGGTGTCCAATCCTAAAAAAGGTAGTCCATTGCTCTAGGTTTCTGATACCATTATTTGGCCAAGCATTTTTGGTGCCATTGTTGGGGATGGTGTTAATTCAAACTTATTCTTGTAGTTGAACTCTTAGTCTTAAAATAGAACTTAGTCTTAACTAAGCGTTTTTATGCATAGAGGGAGAGATCACCTTGGGAGATTTCTTCCTTGTGATTACCAAGAGGACCCATTTGATCTATTTAATCCTCAAGTTGAATAACCGCAAAGTGAGAATGAAGAAGAAGAACCCTTTGAAAATCCATTTGTTGATGTTGGGGAACACATATCATCTTCATCATCTGAGGAATCACTGCATTTGAATGACCTATTTGCTAAAATTGAATACCAAGATAGCCCGCTTGCTCTTATTATCTATCAGCCTCCACCACTAGATCCTCCTCCCAGAATGGCTGCTCAAGCTCCCTTTCCCTTTCCTATACCTCAACAACAAGGTAACCAAAATTTGAAGAACATACCTACTGTTGCACTCCCCAAATTCTATGGCCTCCTTATAGAAGACCCTAAGACTTTCCTCTTTGAGTTTTACATCTTTTGTCAGAGTTATGATTATACCACTGGTGCCCACAAGCTAAAGTTGTTTCTATAAACTCCAAAAGAGGCTACCTTGAGATGGTTCATGGGCTAGGTGCTAATGTTGTAGTAGACTAGAATGCCATGTGCACTATGTTTCTTTTAAAGTATAAAGAATACTGTAGGGGTCAAGATTTGAAAGGTGACAACATTTTTAAAATATCTCAGAAGGAGGATGAAACCTTGAAGTATTATGTAGCAAGACTCATGTTCAACCTGTAGCATAATACATAGCACTAGGTAAATGAGGCATCTTAGAAACACCTTTTCTTAACAGGTGTGAATGATGGAAGTATTGAGGATCTAGACTTGATGGCAGGGGGAGATATCACACAAAAGGTTGGGCTGACATAAAGAACATATGTCTAAATTATTCAAGGGCCACTGTGAAGAAGGGTAGGGGACTTAGAGACCTACCATATAAGTCCAATGGTAGTTCAGGAGTATCCAAAATGGAGCTGTCTAACTTGCTATTTGACTTCAAGCATGACATCATTAATGATGTTGCCACTTAGCTAGATAGTATGTAGGTGAGGAGGAAGAAGGAAGAGTTAGATGCTATGCTGGCTAAGTTCTATTCTCATTATAGAGAAAAGAAAAGAAACTATAAATGAAAAATAGTTGCATCTATGGACATCAATTCAATGCCCACTGAGTTTAAATCCATAGATGAGGAGAACAAAGAAGTTTTCTATGTTTCTCAAAGGCGTCCATGGGCTCAGAGACAAGGTATGCCTCCAGACCCACTGAATAATTTTGGTTATGATAATAATAGTCAATGGCCAAACCATAACCCCCAAAATTTTTCTCCTCAATGTTAGAATTGGAATTATAACTGGTCCAACCAACAGCCGCACTATAACCAAGCCTATTTGCAATAGCCACCATTTAACCCATACCAACAATAGTATAATTCCTATCAACCACCACAATAGAATAGCCAATGGCCACCTCATGGTAACTAGCAACCACAACCTCAGTGGGGACCCAATCAGTCTAGTCAGCAACAAGCAATAATGCCTCCACCTCAGTAGTAATCTATTATGCCACCACCTCCTATAGCCAATAGCAACCCACAAAAGCCAACTCAACTTCTTGCTCAACCAACTCTAAATCCTAATAATAAGTAGCAAGCATATTCCTTGCAAGTAAATGATATCCATCGCAGATCAAGAACTACACTGCCTACACCCAAGGAACCAATAATAACCAAAGTTTCTAATGCTAAGGATATATCTTTGAACCAGCCTGTTGATATTCCACCTATTGTTCAAACTATGCCAGTGCCTAAAAATCCTCCTTATCTACAAAGATTATCTCAGGTTGTTCCTCCAAAAGAAAATCTTGTAGCAATTGATTTGATTGATCAACTCAAACAAATGATAGTGCAAATTCCCTTGTTGGATGCCCTTAAAGAAATTCTAGTCTATACCAAAGAAATTAAGGAAGCCTATATCAAATAGCCTGGAAGGAAGAAGAAAGACCCTGATACTGTCCATGTCTTAGGCCAGCTCTTTGATCTCATGCTAAGCAAAGTTGTAATGCCTAAGTATTCTGACCTAGGAAGTCTAGTAGTTACAATCTATATTAATGGTACCCAAATTCAAAATGTCCTAATTGACTTGGGAGCATCAATCAATGTTATGACTAGAGAAGTTATGTTGAAGCTTAGTATCATTCATTTGTAGGACACACCTACAATCTTGCATTTAGCTAATAATTCCACAGTCAAACCAGATGGTATGGTTGAAGATATTGTTGTTACTTTGGACTCATTAGATTACCCTTTGGATTTCATAGTCATGTCACCCAAAGACACCTTAGGAGGATATCCATTAATCTTAGGATGACCTTGGCTAGCCACAACTAATGCTTGCATTGCATGTTGGTCAGGGAAAATGACCATATCAAATGGGATAAATACCAAGAAGTTAACTCTATATTCTCCAGCAAAACCCCAAAGTGAACTTGATCAGGTTGTATGGCCAGACTTAGGTGATGTTGACCTTGAAGAAAATGTTGTGCAAAAACTTAAGGTCATTGAGACAAATCCATTCATGGTATCACAAGAAGAAGATGATATACTGGTAGCAATCCTTACCAATCAATATGGTTCTAAGGAATCATCCTATGATGATCCTAATTGTTCCCTTCAAACAATCATGCCCAAGAAAACCACATCTCAACTTCCTATAGCACCTGCTTATCTCCACACATTTCTACCCCATGAGATAAAGTCTCCATCTATAGCAGAAGTTCAGATGCTAGAAAAAGTTAAAAGAGTTGAAATTGCTTCAAGAAAGGAGCTGAGTGTTAATAAAAACCTAACTAAAACTTAGATGTCTAGTCTTCTCAAGCTTTTACAACACAACCAACAAGCCTTTGTATGGGACTATATTGATATGAAAGGACTAGATCCAAAACTTTGTACTCACAGAATCTATATAAGCCCTGAATACAAACCAATGACGCAAGCTCAAAGGAAAATTAACCCTACTTTAAGAGACATAGTGAAGACAAAGCTGCAGAAGCTTCTTATTGTAGGTTTGATTTATCATATCTCTGATAGTCAGTAGGTTTCTCCTCTTGTAATTGTTCCAAAGAAGGGGGGAAAGTGGAGAGTTTATGTTGACTATAGAGAACTTAACAAAGCCACTAAGAAAGATCACTTCCCACTACCTTTCATTGACTAGGTACTTGACAATCTTGCTAGCAAAAATTATTTTTCATTTCTAGATGGCCTTAGTGGGTATAATTAGATTCAAATATCACTAGAAGACTAGGATAAGACAATGTTTACCTACCCCTAGGGAACATTTTCTTATTCAGTCTTGCCATTTGGGTTATGCAATGAACCTGCTACTTTCCAAAGAGCAGTGCTCGATATTTTCTCTAACATTATTATTGACTGTGTTGAAATTTATATGGATGAATTCACCACTCACGAGACCAAATTTGAAGAAGCACAAGATAACGTGGAGAAGGTTCTTAAGAGATGTCAAAATTACAACCTCTCTCTTAACAGTGAAAAGTGTTATATGATGATGGAAGAGGGAGTTGTCCTGGGGCACTACCTCTCATCTTTTGGAATTCAGGTTGACCCCACAAAAATTGTAGTTATCAACACACTTCCCACTCTGGTCAAGCAGAAGAATGTCAGGATTTTCCTTGGCCATATTGGTTACTACAAGAGATTCATAAAATATTTTAGTTAACTTGTAGCACCATTATACAGCTTGTTGAAGAAAGAATCTGAATTTGAATGGACAGAGGAATGCGAAGCATCATTCTAGAAATTGAAAGATTTTCTAACAACAACACCTATTCTTAGAGGACCTGATTGGAAGCTTCCATTCCACATCCACACAGATGCATCTAACTATGCCATTGGAGCAATCCTTGGATAGAAGGAAGGTACTATTGAACATGCAATTTACTATATCAGTAAAAAGTTGCAAGGAGTAGAATTAAATTATACTATTATTGAAAAAGAGTTGTTAGCAGCTGTCTATGCACTAAAAAACTTTAGGCACTACATCATAAGTTATGAAGTATTTGTTTATACTAATCATTCAGCTATCAAGTACTTAATGAATAAACCTACCATTAGTGGTAGATTAGCATGCTGGTTACTCCTTATGCAAGAATTTGATGTAAAGATAATAGACAAACTAGGAAAGGCTAATGTAGTGGCCAATTTCTTGTCAAGATTGCAAGTACCAAATGATCCTATAGCAATTAACGATAGCTTCCCTAATGAGCACTTATTTTCTATTGATTCTTTTAATCCATGGTATGCAAACTTAGCCAACTACCTCACCACAGGAAGAAGACTACCTCACTTCTCTCCTAAACAACATCGCTTGTTGGTTGAGAAGAGTTTTAACTTCTCTTGAATATTAGGCTTCATGTTTTATACAGGACCAAACCAAGTCACCAGGTGATGTTTTCATGGGGATGAAACCTATGACATTCTACGGGCATGTCATGATGAACCATGTAGTGGACATTTTGCAACAAAGTGGACAACCTATAAAATTTTGACAACTAGATACTACTGGCCTACTTTGCATAAAGATGCAGCCAAGCATACCTGACACTGTGATAGGTTCCAGCATATGGGGCATCCCACAAAGTTTGATGAAATGCCCCTATAGCCTCAGGTAGTTGTCACACCCTTTGACAAGTGGGGTATTGACTTCATTGGACCCATTGAACCCTCTTCTCATGGGAAGTCCTACATCTTAGTATGTACTGACTATGCCAAAAAATGGGTTGAAGCCAAAGCTATGAGGCATGCCAAAGATCACAAAGTTGTTGAGTTCCTCTATGAATGCATATTCACCAAATTTGGAGTACCAAGGGAAATTGTCATAGATCAGGGAGCATAGTTCACTTCTCATCTTATCACCGAGTTGATGCAGGAGTATATGGTACGTCATGGGAAATATTCACCCTATTATCCTCAGGCCAATGGTCAGGCTGAAATCACAAACCAGGAAATAGAATCTATTCTAACCAAAATAGTGGTTGTCCACAAAAAGGACTGGGCTACACGCCTTCCTGAAGCCATATGGGTATACCGCACCACATGGAAAACCACCACAAGGTTTACTCCTTTTGAGTTGGTGTATGGAAAATCAGCTTCCATGTCAATTGAGTTCTAGCATAAAACAATTCGCATAGCCTTAGAATTGGATATTGATCTCACCAAAGCTCAGGAAGACCGGTTACTATAATTAAATGGATTGGATGATTACAGGAAGTCTTCCCTCCACAATATGGAATTGATACAACAAAAAAGAAAAAAATGGCATGACAAGTTCATTCGTGATAAGAAATTTTATATGGGAGATTGGGCACTATTGTATGATTCAAGATACCAGCACACACCTGGGAAATTTCATACCAGATGGCTTGGACCTTATGAGATAATATCAGTATTTGACAATGGAGCTGTCCAGCTTTCAACCATTGATCCTATGAAATTTAAGTTACTTGTCAATGGGCATCACCTGAAACTTTACAAAAAACCTATCAGTCATGATGAGTTCCTGAAGTAGTTCTAGAGCATAGAAGAAGCAAGTGATCCTGTAGCCGAAGAGGTTGGGTCTTCTACCTAGCCTTCCACTAATTCTTGATTCCATTCAGGAACACCATAATAAAAATTTCACATTACATGGAATGATTTCTCCATAATAATTTTCATCTCACCTTCTGTCTCTTCCACCCATTCACCTCATCCCATCACTTCATTCATGCATGTGCAATTTTTTGGACAACTCTTCCTGCAGCACTTCCAGGTTTGTGCCACATATACTCGTACATATATTATTTTTATTCATTAATTTTTAGGATTTTGTGTTGTTTTAATTTTCTACTCTTGCATAACTTGACATGGTGGGACCCATACCATTACTTAGATGGGGGGGGGGAACTATTCTATTTTCAAAATTTCAAATTAGCATGTAAAATTAAAATTTCTTGTCCTTGAGAAATGTTTGTGACATGACTTGTTGATCTGTCCTTCTATGATTGCATCATCACATTTCAAGTGAATTAAAGATATTAAAGGCTAAAATTAATTTATAATGATATTCCATGACATGTTTGGGGTGGTAGCCTTGGCATGCGCGAGCTATTATGAGGTCTGTGTTTTACCATTGTCAAGCTCTGAGGAATTAGTAAGTTCTGTGAATTCAAAATTCTCTGAGAGTAGCAATGGGGGGTGACCTTCAATGACATGAGCCAGTGGATCACAAGGTTTTTTTAAATGATGCATCCACTTGTGAAATATTTAGAAGAAGGGGATGGCTAGATTATTGCCTAAGCCTTAAGGGGTTTGATGAGAAAGTTGCTCTACAATTTTTATCCACCTTGAAGGATGGATTTGTGGAGGTCAAGGGCTTTAAGATTGAATTCACAGAAGATGTAGTAGTTGAAGTGACTGGTTTTCCTCAAGAAGGTGAGCATTGGGTGAAAGACTTTGACCTGCATTCGATGAGGGCCTAGTTCACTTTTCACGGTGATCCCCAGTTAGATGTCGACATGAAGCAAGGTACTTGGTGATTATCTTTGCCTCTGGAATTCATTCAACTAGTTGCATTTGTTATCTAGTGCTTCACCTGCGAGGGACACTACAAGTATTTGCATGCTCTGCATTTCAAAATTCTCAATCGTCTTCGGCACAAAAATAGACTGGTAAATCTTCCCAGCTTCCTATTTAACATTGTGAAAAAGCAAGCTTTATTAGTTCAGTCAAGAAGCAACCAGTCTATTTCACATCATTGCTTGATAAAACTAATTTTAGAAAGAGAATTAAATAGACAAAAGGTTGGGACATGGGAAGAATTTTTGCAAATGAATGAGGTTGAACCTAGAGTGGTCGACCCTAGAGGTCATGGTGTTGGTCGAAGAGAGAAAACATCCTCTTGGGTTCATAAAATTGTTCAAATAATTGAAATTGATCTTGAAGCCTCCCCTTCCATTTCTAGGTTTCCTAAGAAAAGAACCTTCAATGCTGAAGCCTCTACTTCTCAGAGGAAGAAAAACAAAAATAAAGAATCTTCCAGTATCCCTAAAGCATCACCATCCATAAGGACCAGGTCTGCATCTAGGGAGGATAAGGGTAAAACAAAGGAGACAAAAGAAGAAATATTAGAGCCATAGCCTAGTGATAATACTAACAATGTTGATGAAACCTTACATTCCCCTAGGGAAGGAAATTCTAAAAACCCTCCTAAAGCAGTTGTAGAGGAAGTAGCCACTAAAAGAAGGAAACAGAAGAGTCCTCTGAGCTCATCCATACCCCCTAGGAGGAGAAGTAGAATGCTTTTTGAGAAAGATGTTGAAGCTTCTATTCCTATTGTTAACCTTGAGTCTTCTGAATCTATAGAGAATGAATCTGTTGAAAATGAGTCTTTAGAAAAGTCCTCTTCTGAGGAAATGTTTCATCAAGCTACAGCTAGTAACACTACATTAGAAGATCAACGTCCACAAATAGAAGTTAACCCTAGAGTTAACTACATACTTATTGATAGTGAGGAGGACTCTGAGGATGCAGAGGAATTTGTAAATAATTCTGCCATGCTAGATGTTAGTATGGATTCTAAGGAAACCCCTGACTTTGGGACATAAATTATTGAAGAAGTGCCCAAGCAAAGTAATCAGGATGGGTTAGAAATGCTAGCTAAGGTAGAAGCTGATGTTAGTGAGGAAAGAATTGTAGTAAAAACAATTATTTTATGGAAAGGAGAGTCCTCTGAACCAAAGAAAATAATAAAAATTCCATACTTTCCATCTGGATGGGTGAATATACTCAATCAAGAACCTTTACCCCCACTAGATTTGTCTACACCCCTAGCTGCAGGGATAAACTTATATCAATAATTGTTATAGGAAAAGACACAATGGGAATTAGAAAAAGGAAAATTTAAATGATTCATTAGTGACCAGGACTCTCAGTTAGAACAACAATCAGATGAAATTGAGGTATTGAAACAGAGGATTGATCAAATCATAGGGTTAATTCTAGAGCTAATGGAATGCATATCACCATCTCTGGTGTACGCATTATTCCTTAAGGAACAACTTGTTAATTTCAAATTAATAAGAATTGTGGAAGGACTCAATCCTTCTTTATCAACTCCTCATGAATTTTACTATGCCTTTCAGTCTACTCCAATGACTCTGAAAAACCTATCGTGTGAATTGTACCTACATAACCTAGCAGTTCCTGATGATATAGAGTGGAATTCACTTCTCTATGTAGGGGATGTGTAGTTAAGAGTGGTTATGTCTTGGATGCAGAATGAGATAAGAAGGGAACATCAGGATGCACCATATAGAAATAGTGAGATGACAACTCCTTTGATGATGAGGCCTGAAGTTCAGAATTCCACATGAACATATTTAGACTGGCTTTCTATCACAGAAAACACTAGTGGGGCTAATAATATCTTTATCCAGTGAAAGAACAAGCTTTTGCACACTGGGACTAGCATTCCTCATGTGATATTGCCACAACAATCAGTGCCTCCAAGAATAGATGGATAAGGATGTCATATGATCTAAAGTCAAATGAACCTCACTCACCACAGAATTTGACCCTTTCTACAAGAAGAGTTCCATGGTACATTATGATGGGAAGGACACTCCTTAATTGTTGGTTTCCATTGAGTTTTCAACCTCCACTCTTCCTACAACCATTGCTAGCGATGAATGAAAATGCAATAGATTATGATATGGCCACTAAAGTTTCACGATGGGAAATACTTAAAGAGACCTCATGGATACTTTGACTATGTTCATGATGAATCTAGGCAGAGAACAACTAGTGACTTGAGGGTCCGTGCTAGGATTTGGAATTTCATGGCTGCTTGAGACCAGCAACAGTTTAGTTGGGGGGAATGATGGGCTTCTAAATAGCCATCTTTCTCAGTACTTTTTATCCTCTTTCTAGAATAGTTGGTTGCACATAGACATGAATTTATGGTTTTTAAGCATATGAACTTATGCTTTTTATGTATATGTTATATATGTGTGTGAACATAAGATGAAAATGTGGATACTCTTAAAGACATACTATATACTTGAATTCATGGACATGAATGGTAAATACAGTATCTATACATGTTAATGAATGTTTCCTTGCCTAAGCTATGTTTTGGGTAGTTACCTCATGTAGCCATAGGACTTGCAAGAGTGTTAATTAAGGCTTACACCTTTTCTTAATATTAATGATGCAGATATATATGTATATGGTTGGATGTGTATGCATTGATTGTTTTGCAGGTGTTGAATGTGGACATTTAAAGACCAACATAGTGGTGCTAGAGTAATCAAAGAAAACCGTTGATTGCATAATCTTTGCAAGCAAAGCAAGTTGATAGATGTTTTCTATTACATGCAGGTGCAGATTTATTTTCCTTAATGCGCTATATTTCTGGGATTATTCATGGTCAATAATGTTTCCTTTTTGAAACTTTATGAGTTGTAACTGATCCTCATTTATGAAGTGATTGTAGACTTAGGAGATAGTTGTAGCTTTCTTTTAAATAATCGACTCTTGTGACTTTGTTGGTAGTCGAACAAACTAGTTTTTTATAATAGAAATCTTGCATATTGTTTTCAATCAAGTGTAATCATTTTGTTATGAATGAATAGAATATTTAGTTCAAGTTTTTATTTTTCATATTGATTATAAGTTCTCATTCACTCATTCAAGGGGGCCCACTTGATGAGCGAATTGTTCTATTATCGTAGAGTTCATTTTCCTATTATTTCTAAGTAGTTAGAACTTTGTTGTTCTTGCAGCTACCGATAACAGAATTAGTAGCCTGTTCCTACAACATAGTTGGTTGGAGTAGTTCCTAGCCGCAATTCCCTGCTTTAGTTAGAATACATTTTTTTACCAATGTTAGTATAGTTTCTTGAAGCATAAGCATTTGAATTCTATAGATAGTCTTAGAATGAGAAGGTTTGAAGCCTATACTTTGCAAATGCCATTCCAAGTTTACATCCCTAGTTGATAATTAAATGAGACCGAATAATCCATTTACAAATCATTTGGGGTGTCCAATCCTAAAATAGGCAGTCCATTGCTCTAGGTTTCTGATACCATTATTTGGCCAAGATATTGGCAGCTCAAAACGGTGCCCACTTATATTGTATGAACATTGCAAATGCCAGCCAAAAAAAATCATGCGACCTTTCTAGTTCTCTAAATTTTATTTTCAACAAAATTTCATGACAACACATGGCATTTAACTCCATTGTTGAGGCATACAAATTTCCCCATGTCTTACGCAAGTATTGGAGTGCCTCCTTTGACTGACATACATCCCTTCATCTGCAACCTCAAACACTTGGCATGCTCCATTCTCTTTGTTTTATTCTCTTCTCTTCCAGGTATGCAGCCCTTATGCAAGTGTTGGTTCAAATGGAGAACACTCACACAATTCTCCCTCTTGCCTTTGTTTTAATTTGTGAGTTGCATACACATTTTAATTGGTGTATGATTGATATTTTGTGTGTCTATGTTGGTTCACAAATTAAACATGTAGCAACACATTCACTTCTTATTTGCAAGTGCCCCCCCCCTATTTTTTCTATTTGTACTGGCAATCCTTTCACTTTTGTTTATCCTCGAAAACATTCTTCCTTAAACTGATGAATTTCCAACAGCTCAATGTAGCCAACAAAGTTTAAATTTTTTTAAAAATGAAGCGAGCTGGACCCCAAATGGGTTTGGCTTAAAAAAAATTTGAATTCAAACAACTGGAACTCAAAACATTACCTAGATGACTGACAGTTGCAACCAAATCCAATTCGGATAACCAGAAACTTTTTTAAAAACTTCAATTTTTAATACTTTGCTAGTCGAAAAACTTGAATAAATCACCTCCAATCGTCTTTTTAAAACATTGATCAAAACTAATCACTGGAAGCTGAAAGATGGTGAGTATGAAATTTTTAGTATAGATAGTCACCCTTTCAGATGGCTTCATCCATAAATGATTGAGGAAAGATATTTTAAAATTCAAAATCACTCATTCAGAATTATTGGTAAACACAAACTAAAATCACTGGAAACTACCCCGGAAGGAGATAAACTAAAAATATCAAATGACAAGTTGAAGGAAAACCACTAGATCTGGTAGAAGACTCATATACAAGGAATGCAACACATCAAACCTCAACTAGAGACAACCTTCTGACAAAAAAATACAAGTTTTTGAAAATAGCTACTTTGCAAAGTTGTCCTATTTGCACTTTTTATCAGCATAAAGCAATTTTTTTCTGATCTTGCAATCCGCTCAAACAGAACCCTCATAGTTTGAAATATAGGGTCAATGATCTTCCTCACACATATAAAATGAGCCTATAATCAGATTTCTAGAAAGATAAACCAATCATCCAGAAATAAACTTCAAAGTCGTGCCTCCAGAAAGAAAGTTCAAAAACTAACCAAACTGTCTTACAAGAACACGCAATCACTGAGATCTTTAGGAACTAACAACTTGGGAAATGATTGACCCCCATACAAGTTACATGGATCCATAATCAACTTTCCTGAAAGATCAAGTGGCAGATAACAATCAAATGCCAAAGTGAGCCTATCAGACATGTTCAAAATTTAAAACAGTGAATGGTCAAATGGATTGGTAGAGGCTTAAAAATCATCAAGAAAGTAGTCCTCTAGGTTTACAAGATAGGGGAACCTTCAATTATTTAAATCTTGAACCGGGCGCAAATGGTAAAAGCTCAAAGTAAGCTATTCAGAAATCTGCATTTGACAATTTAGCACACCGATAGAAAATGCAAAAGGAATGGTCTTAGAAAACTGACCAAAAGGAGTCTTCGTGACCTGAAAACTGGAACAAAAGAAGTATTTGACCATTGGAATACATTAAAAAAGTAATTTTCTCAATTAGGTCAAATGGTCAAAAGTTACAACTGATCAAATAGAGCCACTCAGAAAACTGGGCAGAATAGAGTAACAGGACAATTCCTCAGGACCAACTTTGGGGGATCCAAAAACCTATCAAACAGACTCGAAATGGCTTGAGCTTTGAAACATAAGCTCTCCGATATATATTTAAAACATTCCCAAAGTGGTGAGTCATGAAACCTAATAGGATACAAGATATTAAAATGCAAACAGGGCCTGCTACAACAAACTAACACTTAGACAAAAATGTAGATTTGGACAAGTGCTCAAAACAAGACATCATGAAACAACTTGAAACTTGAATTTAATGATCTGGGATGTCTTCAAATGTCAAAACAAAGGTGATGAGCACTTGACAAGCATGAAAAACTTCAGAATTATACTTGGGCAAATAGGCTTCAAAAAGTGATCATAGGGCTTCAAATTTTAAAATTTTAAGAAGGTACTCAAAAACCCATATATTTTTTAGTACCAATAGTGGCTTTGACTTGGGATGCGTGCCCCATGTGGGCATGCAAAGAACTTCAAAATCTCATGGTAGAAGTAGACCACTCATAAAATCAAATCTGAATTTTCTCTTTCTTCTCTTTTCATCTTTCCCTCCTAAGAACTCTTCTCAAAAAATGGGAACCTCTACTGAAAGAAAACACACCATACAAGTGAAAGGGAAAGTGACTATACAATATGTACTTTATCTACAAGAATCCCAAAGCCACAAAACTAAAGTCATCTCTTACCTCTGTCATATATTTGGTTTTGATCTTCACAAATCAGAGATAAACTAAAATTATTGCTTCCATGTGTTTGATTGAAAACACTGCCACTTTCCTTCAGCACATCAAACAAGAAACAATCAGTGAATTCACCATTACTAGGAAAAATAGAGTCACCAAAATATTATGAATGCTGATCATTCTATGACATCAAAACATCACACCCTTCCCTATTGTTGTCAAGCTAAAGAATAAAAAATTCCAGCTCCTTTTCATGGATGAAATCAAACTCCTCATGAACACTAATTTGCACCAAAACGTGAGCTTCACTCACAACACCAATCTGTAAACTAGGATGGAAATTTTTCACACAAATATTTGATTGCATAAGACCTAATATAACTTGTTGACCAGAGCCTTTACAAGAATCCTCTAAATCTGAAAATGGATCATTAAATATCAATTCATTTGTCATTGGCAAATTTGAAAACACACATGTAGATCTCCCACTCTCCTTAAGGGAGTAATCATTATTTTGATGTACACAAGAATCAACCATATCAAACTCATCAAAATATGGATCCACAGTAGCATATGAGTCACCATATTCATCATACTCAACATAATCATATGCATTTCCATCTTGCACATTGTTTTCTTCGAAAGTAGGAAAAAGGAAATCAACATAAGTTTCATACTTTTCATCCACTTGCATGTCTTCATAATCAAAGCATCTATCAAGTGGGCATTGCAAAGTAGGGTCTACATTTGGTGCATACCTCTGAAAATTAATAGCTAGTAGTTTTGATATTTCTTCACTTCTTAATGAACTTTGGGCTTCGTTTTCATTGGCTTTAACCTCTCCTTTACTATTGCAAATATCTTGTTCATTGGGGACAAGGATTGAAGTCTCTTGGCTCACATCATTTTGTGAAAAAGAAACATCATAGTCACTCTCATCTGCATAATAATTACTCTCTTGCTGATCACAAGGCTCTTCCCTAAACTGAGAATAGAAGATGTTACCAAAGTGTAGAGATTTGAGTGATATGCAAAATGGCCTAAAATATCAATGCAAATATGGTGGATGAGATGACAAGTGGCTCAAAAATGATATGGAAATAGCTTGGATGCTTGAGGATTTGGATTCTTATATGCTAGAATTCTATTTCTTGAAATCACTATTTCTATTAGGCTCACAAAGGAAGAATGAGGCTCCTTTTAAAGGATTTTGGAGGACTCAAGCCTAGGTGGCACAATCCTAGGGTGGAGATTGAAAGGTGGAAGATCCTAAGGCTATGATTGTCTTGGTTGAAGGGGTTGAGAGAAAGGGGGATGTAGTTGGAATGTGAGAGGAGGAATAGGGAGGATGTTCCTCCTACATTGAAATGGAGGAGAAGAAGGTGGAAGGAAAGACACATGTCAAGTGTCTCAAAAAGACCATTGAGAGGAAGGGGGAAGGACCTTTTCTTCATGAGGGCTCTTGGTACAAGTGTCCCATGAGTCACCTTTGACTCTTTGAGTTGGATTGAGAAGATCCTTAGGGATAGGGATAGCTTCTTGACTTGGTTAAAAAGAAGACATGTGGTCATGAGACCAAGTCTTATGAGGCCACATAGCACTTAGAAATGGGACATGTGTGTGTGTGAGGATAATGATTTATTAATAATTAATAATAATTAATTATCTTAGCCAAGGTGATGTGTCAGGTGACTAGGTCTATGAGGTGGACTAGGGGACTTAGTCATATTTAGTGATTGTGTAAATTGGTAATTTAATTAAATCACTTTAATAAGACTAATTTAGAAGACTTAGGATAAGAAGAATAGACTATAGTGAATGTATCATATAAATTGAATAATTTATTTAATAATAGAATAAATAAATATTAATTAAATAATAAATATTTAATTAATTCATCAAGTCAATATTAATTAAATAATAAATATTTAATTAATTAATGAAGTCACTTTTTAGTGTGTACAAGACAGTACAAGTGCAATAACGTGTATCCAAGGTCTTCCCAAAAGTATGTTGTAAGGAAGATCTAGATCAAGAACATGAGAAGAAGTCTCAATTGTAGAAGGGCCCACATGTAAAGGAAGCATAACCAGGCCTTTGGATTCTCCTTCTTTGTCATCATAATCCTTTATAGTAATGTATTTTTCTACATCAATGAGATCTTCTGAAAGTCCTATATTTCTTATTATCCTCATAGTACAAAGGTTCAACCCAGATGTTAATCTCTATTGAGCATTTAAGGTTGTCATTAGTATCAAAGGATAGTAAACAAGTCGGTCGGTTACTTATATTGAGCCGGTCGGTAAAAAGAAGTAAGACAAAGTAGTCGGTAAAGCCTTTACACTG
This sequence comes from Chamaecyparis obtusa, assembly GCA_027943335.1. Lineage (NCBI taxonomy): Eukaryota > Viridiplantae > Streptophyta > Pinopsida > Cupressales > Cupressaceae > Chamaecyparis > Chamaecyparis obtusa. The sequence goes on from BSBK01006525.1 coordinate 426,589, forward strand.
AGTATCACATAGTTAACCGAGTACCAGTGACACTGACACCGACGGTCAGTAAACATCTAGCATCACAGTATACACCAAGAATATTATACAGTGTTTACCGATGATCACAAAAAATGGCATAGTAATTTGAAATGGCACATTCTTCTATGCAAATGGTTACAACAAATCATGATATGGTTTACCAAGATTGAGGAGCATTTATTGTAAATAGATACTCATTAAATGTAATGTTTATCTTATTGTAATAGTTGATCTAGGTTATTTTGCACCGTAGATCTTAGGGTTATGATTATTTTTGTAACCTAATTTTTGCTAAGGCAGCAAAACAGAACACTATATATTTTGTATGTTCACACCATTTTTATAAGGTTGGGTGAACTAATATATATGAATCATGGAGCACTTGAAGACATTGCCTATCTTCAAGACAATCAATTTACCGAGCAGAACAGAGCATAGAGGATATCAGATTGAGCAAAATCAGAGAAGGCTACCGAGAAAAATAGAGTAAGAAACCATCACAGATAAGGTGATATTTTCATGAGCACTTATAGATCTATTTCAGATAATTGAGTTGTCAACTAGCAGATAATTACCTATTACTTTCTGACAATTGTGATAGAGTTTTGATAAATCTCTTAACAGAGTAGACTTAACAGTCTTATGTAAATCTCTTAACCAAGTACACACTTCATTAGTGCTATCTAAATCCTATAAATAGGTAGATCTATCTGATCTAATATGTTACTTCTAATAGGGTAAGATCACCAAAAGTGATCAAAACTTGTAGCCTTAACAGGCAAACCTTTTCTATCTGCAGTAGTGAAGAATTTGTGGGTGTCATCTCCACCGCAGTTTTTACCTTCTAACAAGGGTTTTTGCATTACCAAAATACTTGTGTTATGTGATTTTCATATTGATTTCATGTTGTTTACTTTCTTAAGTTAACTAGATGATTGATTTATACAATTGTATTCAAGTTATTTTGATCGGTTATCATAGTATTTAGTTATAGATCAGAAAGGTTTTACAAGTGAAATATTTGAAGGCACTGATTCACCCCTCCCCTCTTAGTACCTATCTCTCCTAATTCCAACACCATATCTATTGTCTATCAAGAATTATTTTATTTTGGTGGAGTGGATGATGACTTCAATATGAAGGGGCTTATTATGATAAGGGCTAGAGATACAAAAGTCTTTGTCTATGAAAATAAGATGCAATTGTATAGCTAGATTCTTGATAATAGCTTGAAACTAGGAGGTATTGATGTTTTCAGGGACTCGAGATTCAGTAAGGGATTTTTTGAGGACTTCTTTATGCATGGGTAATGCATAAAGTAGATCAAGTATAGATATCTTTTTGGGAGCCTTCCCTAGTTGTGCTAGGAGGTCATAGTGTGAAGAAGGCCTAGTAGATGTGGATGGTACAATGGGTGGATCAACAACATGAATAATAATTCTCCCTGTTCTAGTGGTAGCATTTCAATCAATAGATTTAAGCTTGAGAGTGCACACATGGTTGTCTGATTCTTCTATGGGATTAGAAAGAGAGTCAAAGCCTCAACAATCATTTTCCTAGATTTTAAAGCCTTGAATGTTATTGGTGATGTAGTCATAAGGAACATTTTTGGATGATGAGGCATTGTTTTGATTATGTTTAGGGAATGACTGATTTTAGATCTTAAGCTGCGCATTGGACGACGAAAGTATATGACCTTAAACTTCAATTTTACCATCATCAATAAGGTCTTGGAGATAGTGTTTGAATTTCATACATTTCTTAATTTCATGACCTTTGATATGATGATATTCACAACATTCATTATCCTTATGCCAAGAAGGTTTGGGCTGATTTTCATCATATCGATGAGTATTAGGATATATAATCATAGTTTGATCGACAATTTTTTAAAGATAAAATCTAGGGGTTCTGCAAGAGAATTGAACTCTCATCATAGATGTGAAGTGAAATTATTATTTTTGTTGATGTTATTATTACAAGGGAATAAATATCCTTGATTGTGAGGTTTTTTCTGAGAGGTGTTTTGATTTTGAAGATTGCGATTTTGGTTGTTGTCACTGTCTTGATTTTAATTGTTGTTAAAATTACCTTGGTTAGATGATTGAATATTTTGAACGTGTATTGCATCAGTCACTCCATCAATAAATAACCCTTTATTCTAAGTCCAAAATTTTTCTTTGTCATTGTTAGAAGAGGGAGTATAGTGTTTAATGGTACCCTTTTGAAAGAGACAATCCTTAATTATTTGTCCCTTCCTAACAAGTATTTCAAAAGTATCAGGAGCATCCATTTTCATCTAGAATGAATTTCAAGTACAAGATTTCTAGTAAAGATGTCAATAAGATTATTCTCTAGCATTTTTCAAGGCATTCTATTAGCCAGGTGTTGCCAACTTTGTATGAAAATAGAAAAATTTTCCCCATTCCTTCGATTAGTGTTCTAGAAAAGTCACTTAAGGATGCTTGATGTTCAATATTGTATGAGTATTGTGCAACAAATTTCTCTGCAAGATTAGCGAAAGAGGATATAGATCCAAAGGGTAGACTCATAAAATATTCAAGTGCTAGGCCTCTAAGACTCCTTGTAAAGAGTCTTTTAAGAAGTCTTTGTTATGGGAGACCTCTTGATAGGAAACATAGAATTCTTTGAGATGTTGGATAGGACATGTTTTTCCCTTATATTTATCAAATTTAGGGATCTCAAAGTTTTTAGGGAAAGGCATCATATTAATTGATTTATCGAATGATTAAGGACATTTATCCTCAAAGGAAAATTCCTTTTTACCTCCACTTTTCATGCTATCGATATGGATTTTAAGTTCATTGATTTGATTTTCCAAGTCATGAGCATTGTGATTTGTGAGATGCGAACCAAAAGGTTGTCCTCCTCCAAACTGTAATGTCAAAACCTTATGCAGGAGCATCTCAGGTCCTTGGCAATCTTGTGTCACCAAAAAGATGTTTGCAATTTTCTATGTTCCTCGGTTCCTTCTTTGACCGAGTTGGTTCGATGTTGCTCAGTTTTCCTTTGTTTAGAGGTGTTGGTCAGTTATCTCTCTAGTGCTCGATGAATTACACTAGCACTCGGTGATGCTTGTTTGTCGCTTGGTTTCCTTTCTTACCGAGTTTTTTTATTTTGGTTTTCTGTTGAAGCCAACTTGTACATTTAATTTGGGTTGTGGATTTAATGTTGGTATCTATCATTGGGAAGTGTGTGGACCTAGATCTAGTTGTTCCTTCCATTGATGGTGGATCTGAAGGCTGAATTGTTTGGTAGCCTCTTGTATAAATATAGCTGTTTGGTTAGAGTTTAGGGAGTTAGTTTTGTATAGAAGATAGAAGATAGAAAACTAGAGATTATTGGTAGATCCTCACATGTTGGAGGACGGTCCTCACATGTTGGAGGACTTCTATACTTGATTGTAATATCTGGAATAAACTGGAAAGGCCTTATAGCCTGACATATATGAATCAAATTGAAGATAATATATGAAAGATCTTTGCATTCTCTCTCACTTGTTGTGTTGTTTCTTCTGTGTGTGATCTCTGCAAGGTGGATCTAGTTAGGGTGTACCTTTGGCCCCTCTCCTCATCCTCCCTTGCATTAGGTGGTATTAGAGCGAGGTTAAATCTAGATCTACGTTTGCAAATCTAGGTTTGAAGCTTCCTTCTGGTGAAGCCCTAGTTAATTTGTTCTGGGGTAGTAGATTGTGATCTGACCTAAAATTGTAGAGGGTTTTCAAGATGGTTCATGGGAGGTGAGATGTGGATCCAAGATTAGCAGACATGTCAAGACAACTTGCTGCTAGATTAGAAGTTGTTGAAACAACCCATAAAAGAGGAAGACATCTTGAAGATGTTAGTGACGATGAAATTGAGGTAGAACAAGGTGATGTAGAACCTGCACCTATGATGGATTAAGGTGAGGAAATATTCTTGAAGGCTTTGACAAGTTTGAAGTCTACACCACACTTTAATCCTCCTAAGTATAGTGGAAAATTGGATTCTAATGAATTGGTGGATTGGATCACTGAGATGGAAAAGTATTTTGAATATGAAAATGTACCTAAGGAAAAGAAGGTGAAAATTGCAAGAAAAAAGTTGAAGAGTCATGCATCCTTGTAGTGGGACCATCTGCACTTGGACAGAAAGAGGAAAGGAAAAGACAAAATTAAGGTATGGAGTAAAATGGTGAATAAATTGAAAGGAAAGTTCTTACCTTGTGATTTTCAGATTAACCTAGTTAGGAAAATGCAAAGTTTGAGGCAGAAAGATAGCTTGGTAAAAGAATATACTGAGGAATTCTATAGATTATATATCAGATTTGGACATGATGAAAATAATGTGGAAAGAATTGTTAGATACCTAAATGGTTTGAGAGTTTCCATCCAAGAAGAAATCAATTTGGTCAAGTTGGAGAACATTGAAGAGGCTTATCAATTTGCATTGAAAGCTGAGGAGAAATTGAACAAGAGACATGAGCAAAGACAAAGAGGTGACAATGGTAGATTCCCTAGAGGAAGAGGTAGATCTCATGGTGAAAATAGTAGATTTGAACCTGAAAAGACAACTCTGGATAAAGGCAAGACTGAGTGGAAAGGTGAAAGTTCATCTAGAGGCAGAGGTAGTAACTACTGAGATGGTTATAACAGAGGTGGTTTATGTGGAACTTGCTACAATTATGGAGAAGGACATAGATCATTTGAATGTACTCATGAAAGTAAGAAGGCTGGTAGCAGTAGAAATACCTTGGTGCAAGAAGAGTCACCAAATGCACTTGAGAAGGAAAATAACTTAATGGTAAGGAGAGCACTTTGGAGTGAAGGTATTAAGGAAGATCCGCTAAGGAAAAGTTTGTTGAAGACTAGATGTAGAGTTTCTAATGAATTTTGGAAGGTAATCATTGACAGTGGTAGCTTGGAGAATCTGGCATTTGAGGAAATGGTTACAAAGTTGTAGTTGAAAAGGTTGGCACATTTGAAGCCCTATCAGATTTCATGGATCAAAGATGAGCGTACAATCTTGGTAAGTGAACAATGTTATGTGAATTTGAAAATTGGAAAATACTATGATAAGGTGTTGTGTGATATCATGCCTATGGATTGTTGTCATATTTTGTTGGGTAGACCTCGGCAATATGATAGACATGCTATATATGATGGGACATTTCATAAATATACTATTTGGGCTGATGGGAGAAGAAAAATGTTGTTACCTTTGATTGAAGAACCTGTTAGTAATATTTGCACATCTCTAAAAGTTTTCTTGATGGAAGGAAGAAAGTTTGTTAAAGATTTGAAGAAGAATGATGTATGTTTTGTTGTGATTCCTAACAAACCGAGTAAGAAAATAGAGGATAGTATCCCTAAGGAGATTGATAAGTTACTCACTGAGTATAGTGAAATCATTTATGATAATGTACCAGATGGTTTTCCACTGAAGAGAAGCATTGATCATTGCATGGATCTTATCCATGGAGCTAGTTTACTGAATAAGGCACCACATCGGTTGACACCTATTGAGAATCAAGAATTAAACTAGCAGATTCAAGAATTATTGTAGAAAGGTTTGATCATAGAAAGTTTGAGTCCTTGTGTAGTACCTGTTGTATTGGTATGTAAGAAGAATGGAAAATGGTGAATGTTTACTGATTCCAGAGCAATCAACAAGATAACAGAGAAATATAGGTTTCCTATACCTAGAATGGATGACATAATGGACAGTTTGACTGGAGCAAAGTATTTTACCAAAATTAATTTGAAAAGTGGGTATCATCACATAAGAATCAAAGAAGGTGATAAATGGAAGACTACTTTCAAGACAAAAGAAGGTTTGTATGAGTGGTTGGTTATGCCTTTTGGCTTAACTAATGCACCAAGTACTTTTGTGAGATTGATGAATGAAGTTTTGAAGAAATTCTTAGATAAGTTTGTGATTGTATATCTTGATGATATTATGATATTTAGTAAGACTAGAGAAGAACATTTGTTGCATGTTAAAAAAGTATTGCTGAGGTTGAAAGAAGAAAAGTTGCTGATAAACTTGAAAAAAGTGTTCATTCATGAAAGAGGAGATTGTGTATTTGGGATTTTTTATTTCAGCTGATGGTTTGAAAATGGATCCTGAGAAGATTGAAGCTATTTTGAATTGACCTACACCTGAGAGTGCTAGTGAGGTAAGATCATTTCATGGTTTGGCAATTTTTACTGAAAGTTAATTAGGAATTTCAGTTCAATATGTAATGCTATGGATGAGACTATGAGAGGAGATAAAAGAGAATTCAAGTGGACACATGGAGTTGATAAAAGTTTTGAGACTTTGAAGAAAAAGGTTGCTGAATTGCATGTTTTAGCATTGCCTGATTTAAATAAGGTATTTCAAGTGGAATGTGATGCAAGTGGTAGTGCAATAGGAGCTACATTGAGTCAAGAAGGTAAACCTATTGATTTATTTAGTGAAAAGTTGAATGATGGAAAAAGGAAATATTATATGTATGCTCAAGAATTCTATGCTATTGTTCAAGCACTAAATAAATGGAGACATTATTTGATACCAAGTGAATTTGTGTTGTATACTGATCATAAGGCTTTATAGTATTTGGGTAGTCAGAATAAGATAAATCAAAGACATATGAAATGAGTTGAGTATTTGTAGGGTTATACATTTGTGATAAAGCATAAGAGTGGAGTCACTAATTGAGTTTCTGATGCATTGAGTAGAAGGAGATCTTTGATGACCAAGATGAAAATTGAAGTTCTTGGCTTTGATGATACGAGAGATTCTTATGAATTTGATCCTGATTTTTCTGAGCCATGGAGAAAGTGTAGAGAACCTATTCAAGATCAACCAAGTACTAAATGGGATGAATATTTTATGCAAGGAGGTATGTTGTTTAAAGGTATTCAGTTGTGTATAGTGAGAGGAGAAATAAGAACTAATTTGATAAAGGAGAAACATAGTAGTGGTTTGGTTGGACACTTTGGTGTTGATAAAACATTGAATTTTCTTAAGGAGAAATACTTTTGGCCACAGTTGTACAAAGATGTTCAAAAATTTGTGAAAAGTTGTTTAATTTGTCAAGTTGCAAAAGGAGTAGGTCAGAATACTAGATTGTATACACTGATTTATTTTCCTAAAAAACCTTGGAGTGACTTCACTATGGATTTTGTCTTGGATTACCAAAGACAGTAAGAGGTAATGATTCTATATTTGTTGTTGTGGATAGATTTTTTAAAATGGCACATTTTATACCTTTTAGAAAGACATTAGATGCAGTACATATAGTAGATCTTTTCTTTAAGGAAATTATCAGATTGCAGGGATTACCGAGGAGTGTTATCTTTGACTGAGACAGTAAATTTGTTGGATACTTTTGGAAGACTCTTTGGAGAAAGTTTGACACCGAGTTTAAATATAGTTCTACATTTCACCCACAAACTGATGGACAGAAAAAAGTTGTGAATAGAAGTTTGGGAAATCTTTTGAGATGTTTAGTTGGAGACACACCAAGTAATTGGGATTCTTTGTTGGCACAAGAAGATTTTGCATACAATAATTTAGTGAATAGTAGTACTAGAAAAACACCTTTCGAGATTGTAAATAGCGTACAACCAAGAGGTATATCTGATTTGAGGGATATTGTTGATGAAAGAAAGAGGAGTTCTAAAGGAGTGAAGTTTTCTGATTACATGAAGACATTGCATGAAGATGTGAAATATAAGCTGGAGAAAAGTAATCAGAAATAAAAAGATAGAGCTGATAGATTAAGAAGACATAAGACTTTTGTAGTCGATGATGAAGTAATGGTTCATTTGAAGAAAGGTCAATTTTTTGTTGGAACATATGGGAAGCTGAAAATGAAGAAGTTTAACCCTTGCAAGATTATGAAGAAATTTGATAGTGAAAATGCATATGAAATTTTGTTACCTGATGTCATGGATATATGACCTATTTTCAACATTATTGATTTGTATGAGTATCATGAGTTGGATGAAGAAATGATAGTGCTAATGGATTATCCTAATATATAGATAGAAGAAGTTGAGCTGATTTATGAAGCAAAGAATTGGCAGAAGTACAAGAAGAAAATAGTATATGGATTATTTGGTAAAGTGGAAGAATAGACTGATTGAAGATAGTGCATGGATTTCACAATCTGAGTTCAATGTAGCTCAGATCATACCTACTGAATGATTCAAAGAGTCATTTCAAATAACCCCAGGTGTATGATGTAGGAGCATCTTGGGTCCTTGGCAATCTTGTGTCACCAAAAAGATGTTGAAAGTTTTCAGTGTTGCTCGGTTCCTTCTTTGACCGAGTTGGTTTGGTGTTTCTTAGTTTTCCTTTGTTCATCGGTGTTGCTCGGTTATCTCTCTGGCACTTTGTGAATTTCCCTTACATTCGGTGATGCTTTTATAGTGCTTGTTTTCCTTGCTTACTGAGTTGTTTATTTTGGTCTTCTATTTAGGACAACTTGTGCATTTAATTTGGGTCACGGATTTAATGTTGGTATCTATCATTGGGAAGTGTGAGGACCTAGATCTAGTTGTTCCTTCCATTGATGGTGGATCTGAAGGTCAACTTGTTCAATAGCCTCTTATATAAATATAGTTGTTTGGTTAAATTTAGGAAGTCAAGTTTGGATAGAAGATAAAAGATAGAAAATTAGAGATTGTTAGTAGATACTTGCATGTTGGAGGACTTATGTACTTGATTGTAATATCTAGCCTAACCCGGGAAGGCCTTACAACCCAACATGTATGAATCAAATTGAAGATAATATATTAAAGATCCATGCATTCTCTTTTTGACTTGTTGTGTTTTTGCTTTTGTGTGTGATCTCTGCAAGGTGGATCTTGTTAGGGTGTGTCTTCAGCCCCTCTCCCCGTCCTCCCTTGCATCAAAACCCCAGCTGATATAAGTCCAAGTGTGGGAGAATGTACATGATGATAAGCTTATGATGGTGTTGGGGTAGATGTTTGCAATGAAAATATGGACCTATTTACTACAAATAAAAAACACCAAAACACCAAACAATCACATTAGATGTTAGTACCTTCAAATACAACAAATAAATAACTTTCACTACAACCTCAATGAGCTAAAACAAGGGCACCCAATAACCTTGTTTGATTGTATCTTCAACATTTTTGTAGGTAAGCTCTCCCAACATAAATGAAATGCAATCTAATGAAAAAACATGAGATTCAAGATGAGGGTTTTGGAGACAAGTATGAGAAACTTGTCCCAAATCTCACAATGATATGCAAGGGAAAAATCTATGAAGAAGATAGTGCACAAGAAAAATGATGCAAGATATTTTGATTATTTTGAATAAGAAATGAAATGAAATGAAAACTAACTATGAATGAGAATGCAAGATTCAAACTATTCTATGAAATCAAAGGTACTCTATCATGCAAGAATTGAAATCTAAACTAAGAATGAAGATGCAAATAATCTATGTGAAGAAATTCAAATTCTACAATGCTATATTGCTAGAATGCTAGAATGTTCTTACTATTCTATATTAGCCTAAAAATGAGAGAGAGACCTTCTTTTATAGATATTGCAAAATGATTGGACAATAGAGATTAAGAGGCAAAAGAAATGAGTGGCTAGGATTAAAGATTAGGTAAGGTTTGGAAGAGTTAAACTTCATTTTAGAGGGAAAGAGGAATTTAAAAATGATTGGTGGAGAAAAAATATAGAGAGGTGGCTACCTTGGAAAAGGTGATTGTGCACATGATTAGAGGTAATCCACCTTTTAATAAATATTAGAGGAATATTAGAAAAAGGTTAATTTTAGGAAAAGGGGAAATGGGTTAAATTAAAATGATTTTAACTTAAGCATAGTTTAGAAGAACTTTGGATAGTGGGAGAATAAAATAAATAAGATTTATTTTATAAAGGGAAATGGAGGGATAATATATTAAATTGAATTGAACATATTAAAATATTTAAATAAAATTTAAATACAAAGGGAAAATGACTTTATTTAATTAAAGTAAATTTAATTGAATAAATAGAGGAATTTGACAATATAGTTAATTAGTAAAAATCAACTATAATGTTAAGGGAAAATATTAATAAAAATTAACATTAGTGTGAAAGGATAATTTTAGGCCTCTACACTATATATGATTGCAAAAATCTCTATTTGTTAATTTTAAGAAATATTATAAAAATAAACTTGTAAATTAATCTAGAAAAGATATCGGAAAGAAAGAAAATAGAATAGAGAAAATATATCCATATGTATATATATATACATATATATGTGTGTATATATATATATATATATATATATATATATACATATATATATATATATATATATATATATATATGTATATATATATATATATGTATATATATATATATATATATATATATATATATATATATATATGTATATATATATATATATATATATATATATATATATATATATATATATACATATATATATATATATATATATATATATATGTATACACACACACACACACACACACACACATATATATATATATATATTGTTAGAAAGTAAAGATCCCCAAGATAACTGAGAGGGGGGGGGGGTGAATTAGTTATCAGATAATTTAACCATTCAACAACTTTAAACAATATAAGTAATGTACTGATCAACCATAGAAAGATAACCATACACAATTGCACAATAACACAAGATATGTTGACTAGGGAACCTCTTGAAAAGAGTAAACCCGGTGGGAATGATGCCCACAAAATGATGCACTAATATGAAAGTTCCTTGTTAGAGGATGGACCCTGTTAGGAGTCTTTGAAATACATTCAGTACATATAAATCCCTATTAGGAGATTTTGAATCCTTGTTAAAAGATTCTAACCCGGTTAAGAGTTTATGGAAGACAGAAGGACCCACTGCCAAAAAAGCTTCAAGGCAAGATCTCTGAACGCACTATCCAAAATATCTTAGAATTATTCAATAGAATAATATGAAATATATTACCTCCTTCACACTATGCCAAAACTACACTCTCTGCTACACAAGATCACAATTCTAGATCTCTATACTCACAAGTCTTCCTTCATCACTAAATTAGCTCTTTTCTTCACTTCATGCATATATTCGCATCACAATCTTCATAGTACACATTACAACAAGGAAAAAATTCCTTCTTATATACCAAACTCAAGTAATTACAAATGAGTCAGTCCTCAATTACAAAATAATAAATTCTACACGCTACACACAGAATTCACATAAAACTGTCGGCTTCCAGATACTGTAACTTTCTCCAAACATATCCTCAAAGTTTGCACTATGAATCACATCATCATTAATGAGTCTCCAACATCCCTTTAATTGTGCAAAATCAGATTCCATCCCAACTAAGAGATATCCTCTGATTTCTAAACATCACTTCACAGAAACACTGTCCAAACACTGCTTTCACCAAAATGCTCATAACTCTCACAAATGAATGAATTTATTTTTGTGCTGTTAACCATAGGTTAATAACACACCAAAGAACATACCATCAACTACGTAAAAGACAATCTGTAATACAACATGTGTGCAAAACAAAAATATACCTGCTTTCCTACTAATATCCAGAATATCACTGTGTTGACATCAATGACAATCCAAGTCATGAATACAACAACAACTGCTACAGAATGACTACCAAAATACTTTTCATTCATTCCTAACAATATCCCCCATTGGCATTGATGGTAACATAGATGAAAAACATCCAATGTTCCAAAAATCCAATACTGCAACATCACTGCAAAATATCAAATCAAATCATACTTCATTTTCCTATTCAGCTCTCTCATACAATCCACAATGTTTTTCATGTATATCTCTCCCCCATTGACATCAATCACAAAAATTCCATCACTAAGTCAACAACAACTTAATGTCAAAAGACACTTTTTAGAAAAAATACAATAACAAGAGTCCTCATGACTCAGCTCATAAACTCCCCCATAGAGGAAGTTCCAACATCCAATCCAGAAGAAAGATAGGGCTCATATACCACTGGACAGATGCAATCATCTACATCAATTCTCAAAAATAGGTTGGGGCATAACCCCAAGCATACCTCTCAGATATACAAATGTATCCTTAGGCAAAGGCTTTGTAAATATATCTGCTATCTGCTCCTTTGTACTTATGTACTCCAATCTTACTTCTTTTTTTGCAACTTTCTCTCTTACAACGTGATACTTGATCTCAATATGTTTAGTCTTAGAATGTAAAACAAGATTTTTTGACATACTCACTATACTAGTGTTATCACAATGTATAACAACAGGCTCATCAAACTTTATTCCAATATCCTTCAACATCTGGTTCATCCAAATAATCTGATTACAATTATTTGCTGCTGCAACATATTCTACTTCAGTTGTGCTTTGTGAAGTACAATTCTACTTCTTACTTAGCCAAGAGACCAATTTTCCTCCAAGAAAAAAGGCTCCACCACTGGTGCTTTTCTTGTCATCAACGTTGCCTTCCCAATCTGCATCTCAGTATAGGCACATAAAGTAAAATCATCAAAATTCTCATACCATGATCCATAATCCATTGTTCCTTTCAGATATCTCAGTATCCTCTTTACTGCTGCATAATGTGATTCTCTAGGTTCTTCTTGAAATCTTTCTACAATCCCCACTGAATGTGCTATATTAGGTCTTATATGTGTCAAGTACTACAATCCTCCAATCATAGATCTGTACTTTTTCTACTCAACTGCTGGTGTCTCATCTTTGCTAGATAACTTATGTCTGGTTACCATAGGTGTTCCAACAGGTTTAGAATCTTCCATTCCAAATCTTTTCAATAAGTCATTCAAATACTTAGTCTGACTTACAAATATACCTTCCTTGCTTTGTGTTATCTGTAATCCCAAAAAATATTTCATTTCTCCAATCATGCTCATCTCAAATTCAGTCTTCATTTCATCTGCAAATTTGTCACTAGCTTCATCTTCTCCTCCAAAGATAATATCATCAACAAATATAACTATAACCAACAAACCATTCTCAATTTCTTTTGTGTATAAGTTACTATTTGCTTTCCTTTTATAAATCCCAATTTCAATAAATACTTATCCAATCTTGCATACCAAGTTCTAGGTGCTTGTTTTAATCCATATAAAGCTTTCTTTAACTTACATACCATATCTCCTTCTTGTGTCAAAGGAAAACCTTCAGGCTGCTCAATGTAGACTTCTTCTTCCAATTCACCATTCAAAAATGTTGACTTCACATCCATCTGATACACTCTAAATTTCTTGTAAGTTGCATATGCTAGAAACATTCTCACTACTTCAAGTCTGGCCATAGGTGCAAAAGTTTCTTCATAGTCAATTCCTTCTTGTTGTGAATATCCTTTACATACCAATCTTGCTTTGTTTCTTATCACTTCTCCTTGTTCATTCATCTTGTTTCTGAATACCCACTTTGTTCCAAACACATTCTTGTCTTCAGGTCTAGGGACCAATTCCCATGTCTTGTTTTTTTCAATCTGCTCTAGTTCTTCTTTCATAGCATTAATCCAATGTTCATCTTCACAAGCTTCATTAGTAGTCTTAGGTTCAATTTGAGAAATCAAACATAAATGTACCTTATTTCGAGTCAAAACTCCTCTATCTAAACTTCCAATAACTTGCTCAATAGGGTGATGTCTTGAAGTATACCTATTAGGTGTCATAGTTACTAATCTTGTTCTGACTGTAGATTCTTCTCTATTTTCTTCAGTATGACTTTCATTCAGCAAATCACTATTAGTTTCAAAAAATAATTTTGCATTTTCAATGTTAGGCTGAGGTTGTGCTTCTCCATCAGATTCATAATCAAGCATTCTTTCCTAAATTTTAAACTTCTCATCAACTTTTACATTTGCACTTTTAACAATAGTCTTAGTTCTCCTATTATAACATCTATATGCTTTGCTTTTTAAAGAATATCCAAGAAATATTCCTTCATCACTTCTAGGATCAAACTTTCCTATATCATCATCTCTCTTTATATAACATTTACTTCCAAAAATTCTAAAATACTTAACTGAGGGTGTATGTCCAAACCATAATTCATAAGGTGTCTTGTTTGTATCTGCTCTAATTTGTATTTTGTTCATAGTGTATACTACTGTGTTCACTGCTTCTCTCCAAAAACTCTTAGCCAAATCATTTTCAAACAACGTAGCTCTTGCTGCTTCAGTTATTGACCTGTTCCTTCTTTCTATAATACCATTTTGTTTTGGTGTTCTAGGGGCTGAAATTTGTCTCTTAATACCATTCATTTCACAAAAGGTGTTAAACTCTCTAGATGTAATTTCACCACCTCTATCAGATCTTAGACACTTAATCTTCATTCCAGATTCATTCTCAATTTTTCTTTTCATGATCTTAAATTTATCAAATGCTTTAGATTTTTCTTTCAAAAATGCAATCCACATCATTCTTGTAAAATCATCAACAAGAATCATAAAATACCTTTCTCCATAGAATCCTCTAGTCCTAGTAGGACCGCTCAAGTCTGTATGAACAATCTCCAGCTTCTCTGTCGATGTGAACTTCTTGTTGGGAAATGAACTTTTCTTCTTTGCCATCATACATTCTTTGAAAATCATGTTAGTAGGTTTCATAATTCTAGGTAAATCTCTTACCGCAAGTGTAGTTCTCACCTTGACAATATTATCAAAGTTTATATGACAAAATTTTTTATGCCATAACCAACTGTCATCAATCCTAGTTATCAAACATGTCATCTCAGTAAGATTCAACTCAAATACATTACCTCTGGTTCTGGATCCTTTTCCAATCAGATTTCCATCTTTATCTTTTATCACACAATTTTTCTCAAAAAACCAAACTTGATAACCCTTATCAGCCAATTGTCCAACGCTTAGTAGATTATGTCTCAATCCATCAACAAAGTAAACATCATCAATGTTAGTCTTTCCATCAAGAGTAATAGATCCTATACCCTTAATGAAACAAGGTGCATTGTTACCAACCCTAACAATTCCTCCATCATAATTATCTAACTTAACAAACTTTCTTTTGTCTCCAGTCATATGATGTGAACAACCACTGTCTATAATCCAATTAGATTTCTTTTCAACTTGTGAAACTAATGCTTTTTCTTCCCTTTTATTAGATTTAGAACTTTCTTCTTTAATTGCTACAAATCCTATTTCCTCAAAGTTATCATTATCACTGTCACTTAAATGTTTCTCAATTCCTGCTTCAAGATCTTCATCATTTGCATAATAACATTCTTTAGATCTTCTAGGTTTAAAGTTGCTTCTATACTTCTTAACTCTTTTAGGACATTTAGATGCAAAATGACCATATTCTTGACAAGTCCAACATTTAAAGATTTTCTTACCATCTGGTTCTCTTTTTACAAGTAATGCAATACCTTCTTCAATCTTCTTATCTTCCTCAAATCTGCTACTGCTGGCATAATCTTCATTCATACTAGTAATTCTTGTAGGTCTAATGTTAAGAGCACTGAATGCTATTTCCATTCTCGGTAGCTCTCCTAATAATCTCAAGTTCATCTCTATTGTTTCTAATCTTCCAAGAAGAATCTCTCTTGAAAATTTTGATGTACAAGGTATCACTTGTTCAATCATCTGCGTTGTCTTCTTGAATATTGGTGTCAAAGTTCTCAAAATTTTCCATATCACTTCATTCTCTGTCTTATCACCTCCATAAGACTTTATTCCTATTACAATCTCAGACATCCTACCAATATAGCTTCTAATAGATTCATCTTCCATCATTCTAATATCTTCAAATGCACAAATCCAATTATGTAATCTAGCCTTCTTTGCATGTTCATCACCTTCAAAAGTAGAATGTAAAGCTTTCCAAATTGCATGAGATGTTTTCAAACATCTTACCTGACTATATTCATTCTCCAGTAGTGCTGACAAAAGTGCTTCTCTTGCAAGTATGTTACACATGAATAGATCTAGTTCATCTTTAGTTCCTGCCTCTAGATTGTCTTCCTCAATGATAGTCTTCTCATTCTTTGTAATCAACCAATAACTTGGTCCTAAAAACAATAGATGTGTCTTCATCTTTTCTTTCCAACTGTCAAAATTTACTCCATCAAACTTAGGACTTTCTTTTCTGAAATTCGCCATGGATCTCCTTAAGTTGTTAAACTTTTCTTTTAAGGACCTGCTGCTCTGATACCAATTGTTAGAAAGTAAAGATCCCCAAGATAACTGAGAGGGGGGGGGGGGTGAATCAGTTATCAAATAATTTAACCATTCAAGAGCTTTAAACAATATAAGTAATGTACTGATCAACCATAGAAAGATAACCATACACAATTGCACAATAACACAAGATATGTTGACTAGGGAACCTCTTGAAAAGAGTAAACCCCAGTGGGAATGATGCCCACAAAATGATGCACTAATATGAAAGTTCCTTGTTAGAGGATGGACCCTGTTAGGAGTCTTATGAAATACATTCAGTACCTATAAATCCCTGTTAGGAGATTTTGAATCCCTGTTAAAAGATTCTAACCCGGTTAAGAGTTTATGGAAGACAGAAGGACCCACTGCCCAAACAGCTTCAAGGCAAGATCTTTGAACCCAATATCCAAAAGATCTTAGAATTATTCAATAGAATAATATGAAATATATTACCTCCTTCACACTGTGCCAAAACTACACTCTCTGCTACACAAGATCACAATTCCAGATCTCTGTACTCACAAGTCTTCCTTCATCACTAAATTAGCTCTTTTCTTCACTTCATGCATATATTTGCATCACAATCTTCATAGTACACATTAAAACAAGGAAAAAATTCCTTCTTATATACCAAACTCAAATAATTAAAAATGAGTCGGTCCTCAATTACAAAATAATAAATTCTACACGCTACACACAAAATTCACATAAAACTGTCGGCTTCCAGATACTGTAACTTTCTCCAAACATATCCTCAAAGTTTGCACTCTGAATCACATCATCATTAATGAGTCTCCAACATCCCTTTAACTACACAAAATCAGATTCCATCCCAGCTAAGAGATATCCTCCAATTTTTGAACATCGCTTCACAGAAACACTGTCCAAACACTGCTTTCACCAAAATGCTCATAACTCTCACAAATGAATGAATTTCTTTTTGTGCTATTAACCATAGGTTAATAACACACAAAAGAACATACCATCAACTGCACAAAAGACAATCTACAATACAACATGTGTGAAAAACAAAATTGTACCTACTTTCCTGCTAATATCTAGAATATCACTGTGTTGACATGAATTACAATCCAAGTCATGAATGCAACAACAACTGCTACAGAATGACTGCCAAAATACTTTGCATTCATTCCTAACACACACACACACACACATAGATATATACATATACATATACATATACATATACATATACATGTACATATACATATACATATACATATACATATATACATACATACATACATAGATACATACATACGTAGATATATATACGTATGTATA
The DNA here is from genome assembly GCA_027943335.1 of Chamaecyparis obtusa. Lineage (NCBI taxonomy): Eukaryota > Viridiplantae > Streptophyta > Pinopsida > Cupressales > Cupressaceae > Chamaecyparis > Chamaecyparis obtusa. The sequence continues at coordinate 444,133 of BSBK01006525.1, forward strand.
TATATACATGTATATATAAACATGTGTATATATCTATATATATCTACATATACATATACATATACATATAAATATACATATATATATATATACATATATATAGATATACATATATATATATACATATATATATATATATATATGTATATATATATATATATATATATATATGTATATGTATATATATATATATATATATATATATGTATATGTATATATATATATATATATGTATATATATATATGTATATATATATATATATGTATATGTATATATATATATATGTATATGTATATGTATATATATATATATGTATATATATATATATGTATATATATGTATATGTATATATATGTATATATATATATATATATATATATATATATATATATGTGTGTGTGTGTGTGTGTGTATGTATGTATGTATGTATGTATGTATGTATAAATATTTTTATCTATATCTAGATGAAGTCATGTTCAAAATTTCATAAGATAATGTGAGGGCTCAACCAATTAAATTAATTATTTTAGAAGAAATTCAGGCGGAGAGAGTCATTCTTTGCTATTAAAAATGAAAAACAAGAGGATATTGATAACGCTATTTGATGTTCATAACCTTAGGCATATATACCTGACATGTCTTCCATACATACTACTAAAGCTACTATAAACATTTCTACAATGTTTTTTGGCTAAAGGGAGACTATTAACATTATAGTTATAATTTAGGCCTTTCATTCAAAAAATATTTTTTGATTTCTAAGCCTATTTACTAATCACCTGTGAATCCTTTTGAATTCTTGTAGGTCCTCAAATCCTTTCTCAGGTTAGTGTCTTTGTACAGTCCTTCTGTTACCACATACTCTTCAAGCTAGCCATCACGGGTCGATTTCCCGATCTAGAAAAAAAGAATAAAAAAATCTAGATTCCTTTGAATAACTGGTCTCTTTGCCCCAAACCCTACAAGATCCTCTAAGTACAGAATTGAGTAGGTTGTCACTGGAAGATTCTTGATCATGACCATATCATAATTCCTTAGGCTAGGGATTGTAAGATCATTTGTAATGTTTACCATAACTTTATCAAAGTCTATCAATATATCGTTAATAAATACATGTCTACATATCCTCGCTACCTAAGAGAAGTCATTGTATATATACATTACAATAGAGATAACCATTTCTAGTATATTAGGATTTTCTCTATATCTATCCTTCCTTTGAACAAACTGATCCCCTAGCCTCTACAAGATCGCCCTCCAAAACATTTTATTCTTAACATCCTCTATTTTTTGTAACCTATCCCTAGTAAGCTCTGATTTGAAGGCCATATACCTATTAGAGCTCCCTAGCTTGATAGGGATTTCCATTTCTCATAGGCTGATGGGTTAATGCTATAGTAGCTTCCTAATCGATTGATATTTTTAAAAACTCTTCCTAGCAATTCTTTTTAAGTACTTTTTTCTAATCGAAGAGCCATTTACTTCCTTATTAAATGTCATAGCCTACTAGTTGTTAAATGTAATAATTTAAATCATCTCCATAATCTTTCCAAGAATAGATCCCCAACTACACAAGATCCAATTTCCCTATATGGAACCACACAAGCCAAAATACCACACGTTTCATGAGCGAAACTGGTAGAAAATTGATGCCTAAGGAAAATTGTGATAAATTTTAGGTCTAGGTGAATTAGGACATGCTCCCTTAAGAGCATGATCAAGATTAGGTCCACATCACTACATTAACTTCGCAAGGAAAGAAACCAACAGCAACATCAATGAAAAAACAAACATCAGACTAGTACAAGAAATAAGAAATATTTTTGGTGATGCAAGATTGCTCAAGACCCAAGATCCTCCTGCGTTAGAGGGTCCATGATATCCTATTTTATGGAACCATTATGCTATTAGTATCCTATTTTGTGAGGCCATCCATGAAAACATACCTTCCTTTGGAAAACATTCTTTGTTCCAACAAAGATCGGCTAGTAATTCCATTTTTTGGAAATTATGTATCTTATATAGAGATTCATATCCATATATAGGGTAATATTCCCCTTATTTAGATCTTATCAATAAAATCTTATATTCCCTATAGCTAGGAATAATTATCCTAGATTCTATAATTTCCTTTACCTTGTTTATAAAATTTGTTGATGCAGTAAAGTTCCCATCTAACTTCCAACTCCATCCCAAGGCAGGATTTCCACTTTGGATTTCCATGTAATCCATAACATGAATACCCACCCCTTCCTTAAGAAATTTTATTTCTTCCTAGTCTTCTACCATGCTCTACATTTTTGGATAGCCTCCCTAGGAATCCTCCTAGAAAAGATCTTTCCTCCCATCTCCTATATTCAATGAGACCTTATTACTAATTCGTGGTCTGCATCCTAAAATAAAGTTCCATAACCTTGATCCCCTCAGAGGGGATTCATTTCATAGAATTTTGAATGGGTTCTCACCATCCATATATTTGTACCTAACTATTTTGACCCATTTATATTCTGGTTCCTTGATCATTTTCCACACTAGCTTAGTTCCTAAATCTATATTTTGATCCCTTAGAATCTTTAGATTGGCACCCCCCTCCTCTTTGGCTTTGCATATCTTGTTCTAGGCTACTAGGGACAATCTATTTATTTATGTCGAATGCTTCCAAAATAATTTTCTCAATTTATGATTTAGTTTCTTTCTAATTTTTGTCGGTGTATTATAAGAAAACATCTTAAAAATGGGGACTATTGATAGGAAAGATCTCAACATTGTCACTCTTCTAGCTATTGAGTGCAATTTTCATTTCCATAGTGCCATTGAGTTTTCTATCTTAGCCAAGACATTCTTCCACAAATCCAATGGTTTCCTTCCCTTATCTAATGGAAGGCCTAAATATTTACTAGGAAATTATCCTATCTTAATGCCCAATAAGTTCATAATTCTTCCTTCTAGATTTACCTTTATATTAAAGAAGAAAATTTCTGATTTCTCTCTATTGATAAGTTGTCCTAAGGCCTTAGAATATTCGGATAATAATTTCCTAATATTTATAGCCTCTTCTATATCCACCTTTCTATAAAGCATTGTGTCATCCACAAATTGTTTGTGAGTGGTTGGTTCTAATTCACTAGTAATCTTGTTCCCTTTAATTCTTCCTACCTCTCTAGTCCTATTAAGTGATCTTCCTAGTACTTCTTCCATACTTATGAATAAAAAAGGAAATAAGAGGTCCCCCTAATGTATCCCCCTAGATATATCGAAGAATCATTGTGAAGTTCCATTTACTAAAATAAAAATTCTAGGCATAGAGATGCACTCAAATGCCATATTTATCCATTATTTAGAAAAGCCAAAAGCCTTCAAGAATCTACATAGGAATCTCCAATCCACTTTATCATAGGCTTTCTTAATGTCTAGCTTTATCCTCATGCTAGGATTTCTATTACTTTGGACTGTACAAATTTCCTCATGCGCTATAATTATCCCATCCAATATGGATCTCCTTGATCTTTGGAAGTAGCTGGTTTAATCTATTACTCATTTTTTTAGGAGATTATATATAGTGCTACAAAGTGAAATTGGTCTTTACTCATCTAAGTTTTATGATATCTCTTTCTTAGGAACTAGTACTCTAAATGTGTTTTTCATTTCTCTAAGGATTCTCTCTGTATTTTTGATACTCCCCAATACTTCAATCACTTCATCCCCCAGAAAAGACCAACAATTCTGGTAGAAGAAGGCTAGGATATGATCAAGTCTTGGAGTTTTATCTAGGTGAAGTTGTTGAAGAGATACCTCCACTTCCCTTTTTGTATTTTTTTCATTCAAACTCTTATTTTGTTCTCCAATGATAATGGATGGGATATTTCTTAGAATATTCTCCTGAGCTCCTAGTTTTGAGGATTCACAATTTAACAGATCTTTGAAAATGTTTACCACTTCTTACAAAAATTCTTCTAGTTTCTCCACCATTTAACGACTAGAGTTCTTCAGTTCCCCTATTCTATTGGTCTTCCTTTTAATCTTTTCACTATTATGAAAGACTTTAGTATTCTTATCCCCTTCCGATAGCCAAATCTTTCTAGATGTTTGTTTCAAAAATATTTATTCTTTGGCCAAATGTCTTCATAATTTTTTAATAGAAAATTCTCTCTCACAAATATATCCTTGTTCATACCATCCTTCAGGACCTCCTTGTTTAATTTCTCAATTTCCTTCTTGATCTCTTCCTTCTTTTCAAATATGTCCCCAAAGTTTTCCTTATTCCACTATTATAGTTGCCTCTTAATAGTTTTCAATTTTTTCATAAATATAAACACCTTGGATCCTTATAAGATTTCCTCTTTCCACCATTGTTCCATAAATTTTATCAACTCATCATCTTTAAACCATATTTTATCAAATTTGAATGGGCATATAATAGGTTTGCAAGTTTCTTTTATCCACAAGGATACTGGATAATGATTTGACCCAGAGGTAGGAAGGATAGAGGATTCCATCTCAAAGTTAAAGTCTATCATACTTCCTTGGAAAAAGAATCTATCTAATTTTTTAGTAATATTACTAAATCCTAATCTTCTATTATTCCAAGTTAAAGTTTTGTTATTTGTGTTAATATCCATTAATGCATTTCTATTGACCCATTCTTTAAAGGCCAACATAGTTTTTTATTTACTACCCAAACCCCCAACTTTCTCATTCTCATGAAGAATAGCATTAAAATCCCCTCCTAAGATAGTATTTTATCTTTGATTGGTCTCAATAAATATTTCAATGTCTCTACATACTCTTACTTTCTCTTAAAGAGTGGAGAGTCTGTACATATTGATTTCTGTACATTCCAGAGCCCTAGCAAAGATTTTCATTTTACCCCTGATCGAAAACCTCCCTCCACCCATTTTTGTAAAGATAACCTTTCTAGGGTTCCATAATACACCTAATCCAAATGAGACTCCTAGAGCTAGTTCTCCCTCTAGTTCCCATCCACCTAATTTATTTTTCAAACCTACTATATCCTCTATTCCTATATTTTTTTTCTTGTAACAACAATATGTGTGTCTCATACTTCCTAATAAATCTCTTAAGGATGCATTATTTGTTAGGGGCATTCAATCCCCTAACATTCCACATAGTCACCTTCATTGTCATGTAGGAAGGTCCTTCCCATTCCCTACATATATTGTGGTGATTTTGGATTGCCCTATTTCCAATGCATCTTTTGTTCATAGCTCATTCAAAGACTTTTTCCCCCTCTTTTTTGATTCATTGGTATAACACTCCACCAATACAAGTGAGAGGGGGCGGGGGGGGGGGTGAATCAGTTGTATGAAAAATTATTAAACTTTAAGCTTTGAATAGTAGCAATACCAAATAAATAAACACAATGAATGCCAACACAATAGCACAATATTTTTTGTCGAGGAAACCCTATTAAAGGTAAAATCCTGATGGGAATTATCACCCACTAATGATGTATTGAGAGTATAGTATCCTTGTTAGAAGATTTAGTCTTGTTGGGAGCTGATTAAAAAATTAGAGTATGTAATCCTTGTTAGAGGACATACCCTGTTAGGAGTCAAGAAAAGAAGTAGGCTCATTGCCCACCTTCAGAACTCACTATTCACAACAAAAGTGTATGTAAAGAGATACACAATCTTTGAACTGTCTGATAGAAAATTTATTTTCTTGATCATTTCCAATGAAGTATATAAGTTATCCTCTAGTATACATCTAGCAGACACAATCTTGCAGCTTCCACAATCCTCTTTTACATCACATTCATACTACCATATCTTTTAAAAAGAAAAGATCTTACATATATATCCTATTACAAAATAAATGATTAGGTTGGCCAATTAGGCTTTCCTAATATACAAATAATTACATAACTCCTTGATAAGATACACACAATATCTAAAACAAGTATAAAACAATTATAATTCAACAATTAAGGATCGACATCTGAAATCCATGCTTTCCATTCATGATACATGCTACAACTCTGAAGTCAGCTTCCAAATAGGTATTCTCCAAATTAACACATGCCACAACTAATTTAATCCTTCTTTCTATACCTTTCTAAGATCAGAAAACATTCTTTAGTACACTATTTGTCATTCCTTATTCTCACATACATTGAATCCTCATCGCTTATAAGATATACTCAAAACTCAGAGACTAACTCTGTCAACTTCCACTATCACAGTCTAGTAACCAATCTTCATCAAATATTATGTAACTCAACCAATATTCAATTTTATATCATGAGATCTTAAATATAAGATCATAACACCTTCGTATACACACAACTGTGTTCGCACATTCTAAATCATCTGTATGATCTCTGTACACTGTAATAATCAATATGTTCTCTTCATAGAAACATATGTTGACATTAGTGATAAAACATGAATGAAAACAACAGTAATTACAACATCACTCAATAGGATAATGTATAGATTAAACATATTAAATTCATATCCAACAATCTCCTCAATTCATTACCAATATCCAACAATGGCCCCTTTTGGCATTGATGGCAACATATGGGAAAATCCGTCAACCCAAAAGTATTTTCTTAGTACCTTTATCACATAGTCTCTTTCCCGTAGGATTTTTACATAGTCTCTTTCCCCCTTTGAAAATAATAAAAAAGGGTGCCATAAGTCATCAATTGTCTAAAAAAATTGTCTTCAATGATCACTCCCCCTGAGGAGTAGATCCATACATCATGTGTAGAATAAGATGGACCTCTAAAAACCTCTTGACTGATGCATCCCCGCACCATTTAATTCTCATTAGGAGGGGCCTGCACCCCAAGCATACCTCTGAGATACTAAAAAGAATCTTTTGGAAATATCTCTATAAATATGTCTACTATCTATTCTTTTGTGATAATGTATTCCAACCTTATTTCCTTCTTTTCTACCTTATCTCTCAAGAAGTGATACTTAATAGAAATGTGCTTAGTTTTAGAGTGCATCACAAGATTCTTTGACATGTTTACTATATTGGTGTTATCACAATAGATAACCACTAGTCCAACAAAAGCTATTCCAATATCTTTCGACATTTGTTTCATCCAAACAATTTGAGAGCAGTTAATTGCAATAGCAATATACTCAGATTCCTGAGTAGATTGAGCTATACAATCTTGCTTTTTACTTAGCCATGAAACCAATTTTTTCCCAAAGAAAAATGCACCTCTAGTAGTATTGTTCCTGTTATCAATGTTCCTTACCCAATCAGCATTAGTATAAGCATGTAGTTCAAAGTCATCATTTCTATCATACGATAAACCATATTCCATTGTTCCTTTCAAATATCTAAATATCCTTTTTCACAGCAGCTAGGTGTGTCTCTTTAGGATCTTCCTAATATCTAGCCACAATTCCAACAACACTAGCAATATCTGGTCTAGAGTGAGTCAAATATTGTAATCCACCAACCATCGATCTATACTTGGTCTAAAAAACACTCTTTATTTCATTATTATTTTTAATTTTATGACTAGTTACCATGGGTGTACCAACTGGTTTACAGTCTTCGATTCTAATTCTTTTTAACATTTCTTTAAGATACTTAGTCTAAGAAATAAAAATGCCATTCTTGCTCTAATATATTTGTAGTCTAAGAAAGAATTCCATTTCTCCTATCATGGACATATCAAATTCATTCTCCATCTCTTTAGAAAATTTCTTACACATTTCATCATTACCTCCAAAGATAATGTCATCAACAAAAACTTCTATTATCAGAATTCTTTCTTCACTAGTTCTTAAATACAAGTTGCTGTCAACATTACCTTTTTTGAATCCAAGGTGAAGTAAGTACTTGTCTAACCTTTCATACCAAGCCCTTGGTGCTTGTTTTAGTCCATACAATGCTTTCTACAACTTTCATAACATGTCTTCATCTTTGGATAGAAGAAATCCATCAGGTTGTTTTATGTATGCTTCTTCAAGATCCCCATTTAGAAATATAGATTTTACATCTATCTGATATACCTTGAAGTCCTTATGTGTGACATAAGCTAGAAATGATCTCATAGATTCCAACCTAGCAACAGGAGAAAATGTCCCTTCAAAATCTATGCCTTCTTGTTGTGAATAGCCTTTTCATACCAATCTTGCTATGTTTCTTACAACAATTCCTTCTTCATTCATTTTGTTTCTAAAAACCCATTTAGTTCCTATCACATTTTTGTCTTTGGGTTGAGGATCTAATTCCCAAGTGTTATTTTTCTTTATCTTATCTAACTCTTCCTTCATAGCTTTGATCCAAGATTCATCTCTATAAGCTTTATCAGTAGTCTTTGGTTCCACTTGAAAAATCAAACAAATTTCTTCCCTTGTCATTGATCTAGTCATTATTCCTTGACTTGTATTACCAATAATTTGATTTTTAGGATGATTTTTCTTAACATACCTCAATTTTTTAGGAATCTCAATAGCCTCATTTATGTCATCATCACAAGTCTCATTTTCACATTCAGTCTCAACAAGTTCTTCTTATTTTGTAGTAGTATCCTCCTCAATCTCTATATTCTGATAACAATCATACATTCTCTCTTGTATCTGAAACTTTTCATCTATATTCACATTGTTACTTTCAATCATCTTCCTTAGTCTCAGGTTAAAACATTTGTAAGCATTAATTTTAGTTGAATAGCCAAGAAAAGTTCCTTCATCATTTCTACCATCAAATTTCCCTATTTCATAATCTCTTTTGATATAGCATTTACTACCAAATATTCTGAAATATTTTATAGACGTAAGATTATGATTAAACCACAATTCATAAGGAATCTTACTTGCACCTTCTCTTATTTGAATTATGTTCAATGTGTATGCTGATGTCCCAACTACTTCTCTCTAATGAACATGAGATACATTTCCTTCTAGCAACATTGTCCTAGCAACATCCAATATTATTCTGTTCCTTCGCTTTGTTATCCTATTTTGTTGTGGAGTCCTAGGAGAAGAAGTCTATCTATGTATTCCATGCTCTTCGCAATATGAATTGAATAGATCTGAAGAAAATTCTCCACCTCTTTCTGATCTTAGACATTTTATCTTTGAACTTGATTCATTCTCTACTTTTTCTTTGAATATCTTGAATTTGTCAAATGCTTCTAATTTTTTTTTCAAGTGATCTACATCATTCTAGAAAATTCATCAAAAAAAAGTATAAAGTACCTTTCACCATAGTATGATCTTGTCCTTGTCATCACCTAAAATTGGGCTAATAGAACCTAAGGCTCTATTTGCCCTAATTCAGAATAATACCTTAATTATGTTAAATTTAATCTTTGATTGTTGACATAATTCATTAAATTCGAGCATTTATCATCAAGGTATCATTAAAAATCAAGTCAATTACCTCTATGCCCAATTAATTAAATCAATCCCATTAAATTCATGGCTAGAGTAATTAATTAAAGGAAATAAATAAATCTCTCTCAAATTAGAAAACACAACAAACACAGTTTGAATCATTGAGAGGTAGTCACATGGATCATGGATCAAGCTTGGATGCATCTCAACCACTCCTCATAGATGCATCTCAACAGTCCAAAACCTCAAAATTTCTATAAAAGAAAGTTCTCAAATCTTCAATTGGTCCCAATCTCTTTAATTTTGATAGTTAATTCATCCTTTCATGCTTTCATTTTGATTTCATATACTTTTAGATAATTAGAAAACATCTCAATTGGGCTGTAGTAAAGGAATTCATGAAATAATGGCTAATTGTGATCAATTTTCTAGTTTTAGCTTCATTCTTGCATAATCAATCTTGAATCTCTCATTTTAGCATTGCGTTTTCACCCTTTAGGGTTAAATTTGAGAGAAATCTCTAATCCTTTCCACCCTTTTTCTAACTAGAGAGCAATAGGATGCCTTCAATTCTTTGTTTCTCTAATTTGGTTTAAATCTATCTAACAATTGATACAATATCCTATTGAAGTGTTGTGTTGCAGATTTGTAGGTCCATAACTCACACATACATTTCTGGCACCCATCGTGGGGCCAAGCCCCAAATTTCCTATTTTTGTAGCTTTTTCTACTAATTTTCATTGTGTTTTCTTTTTGCCAATGATCGAATATAGAAAATAGGATCACATCTGGGAAGAACTGTCATAAACTATATTTCCTGGATCCCATCCAGGATTCTCTGGATTGCATTTGGTCAGGTATCATTTCTGGTTTATTTTAAGATCACATTTGCTAATTAGGGTCGCATTTGGATAATAGGGTCACATATGGGAAATGGGATCATATTTGGTTAAATCTAGGATTGCATCTAGGAAAATTTCTTGAATTCTTGGTTTTTCTAATCCCTAACAATTTGGTTTGATATTTCTATGGTTCTAAACAACCTAACTGTGGTTTGTAGGATGAATGACAGAGACATAAGTGTTTCAAATTATTAACTATTGCTTGTAGGTTTCCTTAGAACATCAACAAGACTTAATGCTTTGATTTCTAGGAACTAAATGCAATTTAAATTCATCTTGCAAATCAATTAGAGGATTATTCTCTTTTCCCTTTGGGAAAATTAGAAACTCAAAAGTTGAATTTCATTTTGAAGTTAAATTGAGAAATGAATGACAAATCTTGCATAATATGTCTTAGATTTGCAATTTTAGCTAGGAGATTACACTCCTCTCCTTCAAGGAGAATCAGAAATCCAGATCTTAAGTTTCTTATCTACCTTTAGAGAGCTTGGAAATTTGATATTTCTAACAACTAATGGGTGAATGTTGTGACTTTGTTTGATCTTCACAACTTAATAGTGGTTTGCACGTCGATTGTCCAAGATAAACAATAAAAAATACTACTAATACTTGTTTTACAAGTTGCCTAAAATAAATCAACCAAACTTCATGCTTTCTTTTCTAGGAACTTTATAAAATTTGAGGTCAATTTGCAAACTAATTAGAGGACTATGCTATTTTCCCTTTGGGAAAATTAGAAACTCAAAGTTATCTTGCAATTTGTGGTCAAATTGGAGTAATTGGGTTTAATTTGCATGATGTGTTTGGGATCTTTGATGTGAGTTAGGAGATTATGCTCTTCTCCTTCATGGAGAATCATAAATCAAGAGTTCATTATCACTTATCCAATTTCTTTATTGTACACCTTTAGAGGGCCTACCGGTTGAGGAAAAAAGCTCCCGAGAAAGACCCAAGTGGGGACAAGTCTTAAGCCGAATCTTCCACCCCACTATAAAATTTGACTCTTCCTTGAGGTGAAAGCCTTGGAAGACATAATATATCTTGTTTTGGGAGATTGATGATCAATCCAAATGATAGACTTGGATCTTGTGTAGAGTGGAGCTGCTTAAATCTCGCTTGTGAGACTACACATTTTCAAGTTCCTATAGGGCTTACAACCTAAATCTTGCTTGAGGGACTATGGGAGATGGTTATGAAAAGATTCCTTTATTATAAACCTTATGTTAGATGCTACTTGGATCACCCATGAAATGTTTTTATCACTTGTGCAAGGCAAATAGTAATTTCCCCAAGACATTACTACTCAGCTCATATGGGCTCCAATATATGTTGTGTGTTATTGGACTTCCATATTTTAAGGAGTCTTTGAGTGTGTTCCTAAGTTAGTGAACAAGTAGTACTAATCTCTACCTAGCATAGGGAAGGATAGGTGTGTCTTCTTAAAAATGATTTCTTGATGTGTTTTTATTACAAACCTCAGATAATTCCCCCAAAATTAATAGATACACATAATTTAAAAGAACTTACAAACACATGAAATTCATTGGAATCTGATAGAGATTACCCATTTTTCAAGAATTCACTGAAATTGAAAAAATCCTCACAACATAAAATTACATCCAGGATTCCCAGATCGCATATGTTCAAACTTGGATTGCATCTGGTATGTACACCATTTCCTAGATCACATATGGTAACCACTGTATTTCTTAAGTCATATCATGTATTTCCCAGATCACATTTGGGGTCTAAAAAGTTTGTCAGTCACCTATTAAAGATTGCATCTAGGATAGTGAGTATTTATGTACTTTCCAAAACTAAAATTTTTGCATTTCCAGATACCCATTTGGCCCTATAGTAAGGTGCTATTGTCAAAACACATCCATTCCATAACCTGAAAGAGTCATCTTTGAGAAAGTCTTGTTACCTTACATGATCCAAATCTACATTATCCAAATTGTGGAGTCAGTCTATCCTATTAGTTACAATCAAGTTTCCAACTCATAATCAGGGAACTTTGACACCCTTTGACATTGGAACTTCCACATTATCAAACCCACTTACATTTTTGGCTCCCAACTTAGTGTCAGGGCACTTTGACACCCTTTGACGTTGGATCCATAAAACAATTTCAAACTCACTCTTGTATCCTTGGATTCACAATCATACATTGTAAACATTCAGACCCACTTTAAATTCAAGACACTCATTGATCCCTTAATCAAGTTTTCATGGTTAATACAAGACTCAAATCTTACCATTTCTAAAAAAACCCATTCTTAGACAAAGTACCATTGCTACAGGAGAGACTTCAAGACTTAATCCTTTATTTGGTACTACACCTAGCATGACCTATACAATGACACCTGAATAAACAAACATGAATAACCATGAAGATTTTTGTTGGGATGAAAGATATGATGAACAAGATAGCCAAGATGAACAAGATAACCAAGAAAGAAATAATCAAGAAGGAGTATGACACCATGAGATACACTACAATTCTGATGATGATGAAGATCCTATAGATCGGGAATACCAAAGAGCTTTGAGAAGCAAATGATTTAAAAAAATGCTTGAGAGAACCTTGGAAGAAAACAAAGAGAAATACTTCCTAGAACTTGCCTCTCAAGATGTGAAATTACCAAAGGACTATGATGTAAACCAACTTAAGGAAAAAGAAGATCTTAGTCCAATGTCTATTTTAACAAGACAACTACTTTCCATGTAGGAAGAGATCCAAGAACTTAAGAAAGGAAAGGACAAACTGACAAAACAATACTCTTTGGAACACATTTGTCCTTTCCATTTTGACAAAGGACTACAAATGATTCCATTTCCTACAAATGTCACAATTCCAAAATATGACAAATACATGGGAAATTCTGACCCTCAAGATCATGTGAGGGAGTTTTGAACAACCAATATGGAATTCATGCATGAACAAACTGATCTAATGAGATTATTTCCATGAAGCTTAGGTGGACAAGCTATGGATTGGTTCTCAAAATTACCTATAGGAATCAAAAAATTTGATGAACTAGTGAACAAATTCATACAAAAATACTCCTATAACATCCAACACACAGTAATAATGTTGGATCTATGCAATACCAAATAGAAAATAGGAGAATCATTCTTGAATTTCCTACAACGACGGAGAAAAATCTTTGCATGCTATGCTAGGAAGGTACCTGAAAATGAGAAAATGGGCATCTTCATTAACAACTTATTTCTTGAAATGATTTTTCCAATATAATTACAAGGACCACCAAGTTTTGATAAGATCATAGATAGTTCCATCAAGATTGAAGAGGTCTTGATCAAGAAAAGGGAAATCACTATCAATAAGGAAAACAAAGATAAGTACTATTCCACCAAAGATAAGTACAAATACAGAAACAAGAACAAACATGTGGTCAATGATGGAGTTGTTGATCATCCTAGTCCAAAATTGAAATCAGATGTTTTCAACCTTACAATGAGTCTTCAAGAAAATAAGAATTCAAATTCTATTGACACACATAGCTACCAAGACTTTCAATAAACCTCCTGGGTAAAAGCACAAAGCTGTGTCACGTTTCAGGACAACTTATCAGCACAACTGAATTTGAGTATTTATAACTAAAATTATTTTTTATGAAACATATGGTCTAGCTAGATTCATTCTAGCTAAGTTAGATAAGTTCCTCACCTTTTCCAATTGGAAATATCTATTAAATGCATGTTTTATAATAATTACTAAAGAAATAAAATTATTTCAGAAAAATGATGTTTCAATAACTCTTACTATTTTTAATGATATTTTTTTACAAATATAAAAATACCCTTTTTTAGAGCATAGAGTCAAGATTATCATTATATAATTTTTATAGTATTTTAAGTAGATCTAATATATTATAATTTCAAAATACTGCAAGTAGGTATTTTAACATTCGAGAACAAGATGCTTCAAAAATAGAAAAAAATAGTAAAACTTATCAAAAAAATTCAAAAATTGTATTTAACACTAGAGGAGAGAGTTATCTTTAAGAGTGTGTAATTTATTTTCTGAATGGTGTAGATTTGATAGGGGAAATTTGACGCGAGATGAAAACTGTCGATTTTAGGTATGTTCGACTTTGAGTAGTTATAACAGAGAAAATATAAATTGAAAACTAATTATTCTTCTTTTCTGTACTAGCTGTACATTTTATCTATGACATATTTTGAAATCAAAGGAAAAAAAGATTATTTGTATATACTTTTTTGGTGCGGACAAGACCCTCATTTTTCAGCAAGTAAAAAAATGGACTTAAAAAATTTAAAAACTATGTGAATTCTTGTTCAAAAAAAATTTAAAAAATTATAGGCATAAACTTAATCCACTTTTACACATTTCATTAGTTTACATCATCTCCAAATTTTAAACATAAATGTCATTTTTATGTGGTTAAAGTTAAAAATTTTGTGTGTTGTTGACCTTTTCCTTTATAAAAGTGTGACACAGCTTTGTACTTTTACCCTCCTACTCGAACATAGCCTTGGGTAGCAAGACCTAAAATAAAATTTACACCATTGTGAGATACATTGGAAGTGGTCTTGAAGTCACTACTGGACAATAAAATCATTACGATTCCTGATTCCAAACCTTGGGAACCAAAAGTAAAACCCAAGTGGTGGAACTGTTAGAAAGTAAAGTACACCAAGATAATTGGGAGGGGGGGGGGGGGGTGAATCAATTATCAGATAAATACAACCTTTATCAACTTAAATAGATTTTAACCATGTAAGTAATGTAATCAACAACCATAGAAATATATACATACACAACAACAGAATAACACAAGATATGTTAACTAGGGAACCTCTTGATCAAAGAGTAAACCTCGGTGGGAATGATGCCCACAAAAGATGCACTAATATGAAAGTTCCTTGTGAGAGGATGGAATCTGTTAGGAGTCTTATGAAATACATTTAGTACATATCAGTCCCTGCTAGGAGACTTTGAATCCCTACTAAAAGATTCTAACTCTGTTAGGAGTTATGGAAGACAGAAGGACCCACTGCCCAAACAGCTTCAGGTGCAAGATCACTGAACACACTGTCCAATTGATCTCTATATTATTCAATAGAATAATATCAAAATATTACTGATCTCAACAAATTATTACTTCTCCTTTGACTGTGCCAAACCGCACCAACTCCTTCATCATATCTCAATACCAGATCTCTGTACTTCGAATATCCTCTTTCAACAAGTATTGCACAATTACGTAGTTCACTTTCACAATATTACAATTCAATTCCACATTACAATAAGGAAAAAATTCCTTCCTTTATACCACACTCAAATAATTACAAATGAGTCAGCATACAAATTACAAAATAAAAGTTTCCACACGTTACATAAAAATTCCATAATTACATAAAATTATCGGCTTCCAATTAAGATAAATCTTCACTCATGTGACCTCTAACCTTTTTGTCATGTCCACATCACAATCATCATGTCTTCAAATTTAGTTCAACTTCGCATGCTCAGATTCTATCCTGATTAGGAGATATCATCTGATATCCAAAAACTGGTACTTAGGAGCACTGCATGAATACACATTCTACTAAATTACACATAACTATCATGAATAAATGAATTTTCATATGCACTCTTAACCATGATCTTATACAACATCATAGAGTAATTCCTCAACTCTGCATAGCTTGATCTTTAATATTCCATGTGCGCTAACTCAAACACTGTGTCCTTCTCTGCTAAACTTCACTAGATCACTGTGTTGACATCAATGACAATCACAATCATGAATGCAACAACAACTACTAAAGAATGGCTGTGAATACTCCCCCATAGGATATATTCAAAATTCATTCCTAACAGGAATGATAATGATTACTATGATTTTCATCACAATAAAGGACAGAAAACCAACAATTGTATGAAGTTAAGACATGTTATTCAAGACCTAATTTAAGAAGGTAAAGTCAAGGTAGATGGACATCATACAAACAATGATCATAAGGCATTTCAAACTCTACTACCTAGCTATGAAAAAGGGGAATCTTCCAAGAGTAATAAGATTAACTATACATACATTGATGATGAAAATTTAATTCATATGGTGGAACCATGCGAACACTCCATCAATATGATCACTCTAAAATGAGTCAAAAAAAAAATGAGTCTTCTAATGTTGTAACAAGAAATAAAGCTATGCTCACTCTCAAAGGAGCCTCAACATATAACACACCAGCTACTACAACAAAAATTTCTAAGCAAGTGGCATTACCTCCAAAGTTTAATCTTGTGGATCAGTTGCAAAGGACACCCGCTCAAATATATTATAGAGTTTTTGAAAATCTCTCCTATTCATAGGGAGGTCCTTGATCAAGCCCTACTTAGAACTAATGTACCGAAAGATCTAGATGTGGATAGATTCCAAGCTATGGTTGGTCACTTGAATTTTCCACATTACCTATCTTTTTCTGAAGAGGATGATAAATCATTGAACCAACCACATAACCAAAATCTACTTTTAGAAGTCCTTATTCATAAACACTAAGTCAAGTATATCTTGTTAGATGGAGTCACCGATTTGAACATCTACACATACAACTTGGTAAAATAATTGGGATTCTTAGACCATACAATTGATCCTAAAAGAAACATAACCATCATGGCTTATGGTGAAGAAGAAAGATCCTCCAAAGGATTGGTTGTCTTACCTATCAGAGTGTGACCAGTAGAGAAAGATGTCCTATGTCAAGTTCTTGATTTACCACTCGCATAGAAAATTCTCCTTGGAAGACCATGGATACACTCAATGCAAGTTGTGCCTTCTAATTACCATCAATAAAGTTTCCTCATAATGGAGTGGATGTGACTATCCCAACAGATACAACATATTCTTGCAATAGTCTCAAACAAATAGAAAGAATAGTTCCTCATAACAAGGAAAGCTCTAATAAGGTGAAAACATCCAAAGAAATAGTTTTGAAAAGATTTGGTAAAAAGATCAACATCCAAGAAACAAATATGGGTGAATACAAGATAGATCCCACAATATATTTAATGGATCTTCCCATATCTCCTAGAATGCAAGGAAGACCTTCATCAACATTTACACCATCCAATGGTAGTGCTCTAACTATACATGAAGGAACTGGAATGGTCAAAGAAAACATATCCCTTAAAGAAGAAAATGAAGAAAAAGATGTTTTACAGTGGCTCTATAAAGAAAATGAAGAGGATGGAAATATCAAACATGTTGAGATAGATCCAAAAAAATATGGGAAGGGATATGAGATTATCAAAAAAATTGGGTACAAAGGAAAAAGACCCTTAGGAAAAAATAAACAAGGACTTTTGGAACCTCTACATATGGATTTCAGAAATCCTAAAGACAAGACTAGATTAGGCTTTAGGGAAGCAAGATTTCATCCTATAGCAAAAAGTGGTCCTGTATTTGATAGATCAGGAGACTCAGATGATGAAGAAGATGTTAGCTATTTATCTTGCTGAATTCTAACACAAGCCTTGAGTTCTTAAATGGAACTCTATGATTCCTAAACTCCTAACTCAAACAAGAAAAAGACTAACTAACAAGGACCAAGTCCTTCTTCTCTTTGAGCTCCACAATCTCAAGTGGGTATACCTCTTGTGATTCACTACTTCATAGTGAATCTTCTAGTGGACTAAGTGTCTTGAAAATAGATATTCAATATTCAAACCAAATGAACTGTAAAATAAAAGAACTTGTTTAATTTTGATTGATGGTGATAACTACAAAACAAGTTGAAACTAGTGCCTAATCCAGGGAAAAGAGTCAAGTAAACATACATTCACATAAAACTCTTAATAGAGACACACCCTGAACCCAAGTGAAATTCCTTACAAGTCACTCTTTCATTCCCATATCCAGACATAAAATTCTTATGCAAATATTCAATCCTCTAAAACTACCCTCAATAATTACCCTTCCCTTGAAAGAAACTCAAGAACAATTTTAGAGTTACCTTATAACCAGTGTATTTAGTTTTCCTTACAAACTCAATACACAAAGATTCATATAAAAACACATCAAGATATCAAATAGACATGCAAATGGAATCCAACTATTCTCTCATTAAAATTCCTCTTCTTCAATACATTTACAAAGACAAAAAGCTATGAAAGTAGACAAGAATCAGACCACTGCTTGCAACCTTGAATTCACCATCCATGTAAAAATGAAGAAAATATGAGATAGAGGAGAATCAAGTCAATTACAGCAACTGAAAATTGTCCATTCTTTTCACAAAATATCTCCAAATTATCCTCCAAATTTGACCTCCATTTGATATCCAATATTGACAAACAAAGCATGCTTTAGAGCTGAAGTCATGGAAACACCAACTAAGGATTGACACCCTTTACAAAATAGGAGACCTCCTCATGACCTTCCACATACCAAGATGGAGTCACTCAAAGAGTACAAACCATTGTGCACTAGATATTTTAATCTCATTATTCATTTCACCAGATTTATCTTTGAAAAATTGACCAATAACAAAAATTGTCTTTCAGAGGTGGGCTAAAAAACCAACCAGAGAACCACACAAGAATGCTCCGTCGAGAACTTAACTTCAGTTCCAACATGTAAGTATGCTTGCCAAAGTAGATCACTCTAAAAAAATTGAGCTAAAGTATTTTAATGATTGAACATGGCCCTTCAGAAACATTTATTCAGTCTACACTACCAAATCTACATAAGTCACCTCCAGAACTGACTTTGAAAACTCACCAATTCAAATCTTTATGAACTAAAAACTTGGACATTGATTCACCTCCCCATAAGGAAAATGAATCCACAAATAGAACTCCTAGAAGATCTAGTGGTGAATCACCATTGGACAAAAAAGTCAGCTTGTTAGAAATATTCAGGATTAAAATAGTGAAATGCCAAAACTAAGTTTGAAATTGGCTTCGGAAAGTGACTAGACAGATTGGCAGAGATCTAAAAACTTTGGGATATGTCACTCCCAAGTAGAAAAAATGGAACAAATCTCAATTATACTTGACCTTGACCCAGGCACAAACTACAAGACCACAAAGAAGACCATTCAGAAAACTGGAATATGCACACTGCCAAAAATATTTAACAATTGGAAAATAGAATGACATTGGAAAATAGGTCAAACAGACACATGGGGGGATGAAAATGGACATGAATACTATCTCTCATGCAATGAACATCAACTAGGCATTAGATGCACTATTCTAAAGTGTGCTATTTAGTGAAAATCTGGAAACATAGAATGCAAATTTGGTGAGACACCTTCAAATAGCCACTTCCAAATCATGTCAGAACTAAAAAATAGGACCTCAAACCTATTACATACATCAAATGATAGGTGATAAATACCCTACCTAAGTGACTAATCATGAAAAAAAACATGTCCCATTTTCTATGCAGCTGAACTAAGCATCTTTTGAAGATTTTCAAGGCACTGATCTAAAACTTAGAGAAATTTTTGCATGTATGGACTCAAAAAATATTCAATATTTTTTGAGCTCCAATAGTGGCTTTGAATGGGGACACGTGCCCCTTGTGGGCATGCAGAGAATTCAGAATCTTAGGTACAGAAGGCCATCCAAAAAAGATCAACTTTAACTTTTTTCTCAAAACTTGAAATAGGGAGCCCTCTTATTGAAAGAAAAGACACACACAACTAAAAGGAAAGATACTATACAAGGATTTACAATATTTACAAAAAGCCTCAAGGCCTCAAAACTTTAATCAGTTTTTACCCCTATCGAACAAATGATTTTCATCTGCATATAGCAGATGTAAACTAAAATTGTGATTTTCATCTAGCCAGTCAAAAATATTGTGATCCACTTTCATCATATCATGGAAAAAATGATCATCATACTCACCACCATTTGGCAAGACCAGGCCATCAAGCTGCGATAAGTACTGATTAGTTTGTCACGTCAAAGCATCACACTCTTCATTATCACTACCATGTTGAAAAAGGAAACATTCCAACTCAACCTCATGACTGGACACATCAACATACTGATTATTAGTTTGCAAAAAAAAAAAGTCATTTCTATCTCAACACTTTGCAAACTAAATTAGAACCTCTCAAGACAAAAATATGATTGCACAAAACTAGAAATAACTTGTTGATCACTGCTCATATCAGCATCTTTTAAAGAGGAACAAGCATTGTCAGTGACTGAATCATTAATCATTTGTAAATCTGACAAAACACATTCAGATTTGTCACACTTTCCAGCATAAAAATGTAAACATGAACCATTGACACCAAGCTCTTGAAAATCTGAATCATCACTAGTACATACATCATTATATTCATCAACTATAACATTATCAAACTAATTATAATGATATGTACTATCATGTTTCTGATTAAAAGTGGGAGAAAGGACATCCATAAATGTTTCACACATCATGCCATCACTTATATCATCTTTGTCAAAACTTATATCTACTAGGCATGGGATTTTAGAAACAAACTTAGGAGTATACCTCTAAAACTCAGTCTCCAAGAGTTCTAAAATTTTCTCACTACTTAGTAAGCATTGGACTTCACATTCTACCTCTTTGGTTTCATTATCGATGCTGCATATATCCTCCCCATCTAAATTAAGGGCTGAAATCCCTTGTCTCATAATACCTTGTGCAAAGTAATTACTCCAAGAACTATCATCTACATTATAACCATATCCTTTATGTTCACACAAAACATCATCAAGATGAAACAAGGAACCATTAACATCATGCTAAGAAAAAGGAAAATCTACAAACTCAAGGGAATCACTATCAACTATAAATTCACCTTCTACTTCTTGATAACCATAGATTTTGTTATCAACATCATAACCAACACTATCAGCATCACAAGATTCAACATCCTTAGCACAACTAGATTCAACATCTACAAATGAATCTATCCATTCTTTAACATTTTCAAGTGGTTCCTCTTTAAAGGATGTAGTCCAACTAACTAATTCAGGCATACCAAGTTCTAAAAACATTTCAGCATATTGGGATTCTTGAAAATCAAGACCCATAGGAAGTTCACTACAAGCTACAAGAAATTTCTTGTAGTATGACTATGCAGCCTCTTCTTTCCTTTCTCCTATTGCAAATCTTAACATCAGTATGCAACTATTCTAGATTCTTTGATTTATCAAATGAATCTCTCTATTATAATTTTCTAAATATGACTGATAACTTTCAGATCTAGAAATAACATCTTGATCCACTAAGATTGAAAACTCCATTTTAACACTAACAAAACAATATATCTTGGTCTCATGACAATATCTTTATTTGACTTCATGTAACCACTAACTTCATTAATCCATGACATATTTTTGATACTCATTGTAGCAATTGAATCTTCTATCCAGAAATATGACTTAAAATTCAAGATTAATTTTCCCTTTTCACTAGTGACTTGTTCACCTACTTAGGGACTGTTTTTACTTTGATAAAAATATTACCTAGAAGTTTTTTTGCTATTGAAAAATGCTGATCTGAAGTCTCCTTCAAATCACCTTTCAAACCTTGGTAGAGTTTCCACCTCTTTGTAGAGGATAAATTTTGCATTAGTTGAGAAACTTTATCTCAAATTTGAACCTTCTTTATCATAAACACAATACAACTTCAATAGGATGTCTATTTGTTAGGATCATAGATACATTACACTTTAATATTACAAAATACTGATCAAACAGAGACTCAGAGTCACCACTCACACTTGGTGAGAAAATATGACAATTTTTAAAATAATTGACTCTATAACCAAACTAGACTAGACTCTAGGATAATTCAACAAAGCAAGAAAACAATCATCTTAAACTTTCCTGCCCTTTATTTCTAGTCCCTAGTAGAGTCACCATTTTGTTAGCTATTTTTCTTATTGAATCCTAACACAAGCCCTAAGCACTTAAAAAGAACTCTATAATTCCTAAACTCCTCACTCAAATAAGAAAAAGACTAATTAACAAGGACCAAGTCCTTCTTCTCTTTGAGCTCCACAGACTCAGGTGGGTGTACCTCTTGTGATTCACTACTTCATAGTGAATCTTTCAATGGATTAAGTGTCTTGAACACAGATATTCAATATTCAAACCAAATAAATTGTAAAATAAAAGAACTAGTTTAATTTTAATTGATGGTGATAACTACAAAACAAGTTGAAACTAGTGCCTAATATAGGACAAAGAGTCAAGTAAACATACATTCATAGAAAACTCTTAATAGAGACACACTCTGAACCCAAGTGAAATTCTTTACAAGTCACTCTTTCATTCCCATATCCAGACATCAAATTCTTATGCAACTATTGAATCCTCTGAAACTACCCTCAAGAATTACCCTTCCCTTGAAAGAAACTCAAGAACAATTTCAGAGTAGCCTTATAACCAGTGTATTTAGTTTTCCTTAGAAACTCAATCCACAAAGATTCATATAAAAACACATCAAGATGTCAAATAGACATGCAAATGAAATCCAGATGTTCTCTCATTAAAATTCCTCTTCTTCAATACATTTAAAAAGATAAAAAGCTATGAAAGTAGACAAGAATCAGACCACTACTTGCAGCCTTGAATTCACCATCCATGTAACAATGAAGAAAATATGAAATATAGGAGAATGATGTCAATTACAGCCAACTGAAAACTATCCATTCTTTGCACAAAATATCTCCAAATTCTCCTCCACTTTTGACCTCCATTTGATCTCCATTTGATATCCAATATTGATGAACAAAGCATGCTTTATAACTGAAGTCATGGAAACACCAACTGAGGATTGACACCCTTTAAAAAATAGGAGACCTCCTCATGACATTCCACATACCAAGATGGAGTCGCTCAAAGACTAAAAACCATTGTGCACTGGAGATTTTAATCTCATTATTTAGTTCAGTAGATTTATCTTTGAACAATTGACCAATAACACTAACTGGATTTTAGAGGTGGCCTACAAACTGACCAGAGAACCACACAAAAATATGCCATCAAGAATTAAACTTCATTTCCAACATGTAAGTACTCTCGCCAAAGGAGATCACTCTAAAAAACTTGAGCTAAAAGATTTTAATGAGCGAACATGGCCCTTCAGAAACATTTATTCAGTCTACACTGCCAAATCTGCATAAGTCACCTCCAGAACTAACTTTGAAAACTCACCAACTGGAATCTCTATGAACCAAAAACTTGGGCACTAATTCAACTCCCCATAAGGAAAATGAATCTAGAACTAGCACCACTATAAGATCAAGTGGTGAATCACCATTGAACACAAAAGTCAGCATGTTAGAAATATTCAGGATTAAAATAGTGAAATGCTGAAACTAAGTTTGAAATTGGCTTAGGAAAGTAACCGAACGGATTGGTAGAGATCTAAAAATATTTTGGTTATGTCACTCCTAGGTCTAAAAAATGGAACAACTGTCAATTATACTTGACCTTGACCCAGGTACAAACTACAAGACTTCAAAGAAGGGCATTCAGAAAACTAGACGATGCACACCGCTAGAAATATTTAACAATTGGCAAATAGAATGGCATTGGAAAACATGTCAAACAAACACATGGGGGGCTAAAAGTGGACATGAATACTATATATAATGTTTATAACATGATGCAAAAACTCTCATGTAATGAACATCAACTGGGCATTAGATGAGCTATTATGAAGTGGGCTATTTAGTGAAAATTTGGAATCTCATAATGCAGATTTGGGGAGACACCTTCAAATAGCCACTTCCAAATCATGTGAGAACCAAAAAAATAGGACCTCTAACCTATTACATAAATGATAGGTGATAAAAGCCCTACCTAAGTGACTCATCATGAAAAACAATAGGTCCCATTTTCTTTTCACCCGAACTAGGCATCTTTTGAATATTTTCAAGGCACAGATTTGAAACTTAGAGAAATTTTTGCATGTATGGACTCAAAAAATATTCAAGATTTTTTGAGCTCCAATAGTGGCTATAAATGGGGACACGTGCCCCTTGCAAGCATGTAGAGAATTCAAAATCTCAGGTACAAAAGACCACCCAAAGAAGATCAACTTTAACTTTCTTCTCAAAATTTGAAATAGGGAGCCCTCTTATTGAAAGCAAAGACACACACAAATGAAACAAAAACAAATATACAAGGATTTTAAATATTTAAAAAAGCCTCAAAGCTTCAAACCTTTAATTATTTTTTACCCCTATCGAACAAATGATTTTTGTCTGCATATAGCGGATGTAAACTGAAAGTACATCTTTCATCCAGCCTGCCAAAAACATTGTGATCCACTTTCAATGTATCATGGAAAAAATGATCATCATACTCACCACCATTTGGCAAGACCAAGCCATCAAGTTTCCATAAGTACTGATCACTTTGTGACATCAAAGAATCACACTCTTCATTATCACTACCATACTGAAAAAGGAAAAATTCCAACTCAACCTCATGATTGGACACATTAGCATACTGATAATTAGTTTGAAAAGAAGAATAATTCATTTCTATGTCACCACTTTGCAAACTAAATTAGAACCACTCAAGACAAAAATCTGATTGCACAAAAGTGGAAGTAACTTGTTGATGACTACTCATATCATCATATTTTAAATAAGAATGGGCATTGTCAGTGACTGAATCATTAATCATTTGTAAATCTAAGAAAACACATTCATATTTGTCACACTTTCAAGCATCAAAATGTAAACAAGAACCACTAACACCAAGCTCTTGAAAATCTAAATCCTCACTAGTACATACATCATTATATTCATCAAATATAACATTATAAAACTTATTATAATGATATGTACTATCATGTTGTTGATTAAAAGTGGGAGAAAGGATATCCATAAATGTTTCACACATCATTCCATCACTTATATCATCTTTGTCAAAACTTATATCTACCGGGCATGGGATTTTAGAAACAAACTTAGGATTATACCTTTGAAACTCAGTCTCCAAGAGTTCTAAAATTTTCTCACTACTTAGTAAGCACTAGACTTCATATTCTACCTCTTTGGTTTCATATCTAATGCTGCATATATCCTCCCCATCTAAATTAAGGGCTGAAATCCCTTGTCTCATAATACCTTGTGCAAAGTAATCACTGCAGGAACTATCATCTACATTATAATCATATTCTTCATGTTCACACAAAACATCATCAAGCTGAAACAAGGGACCATTAAAACCATGCTGAGAGAAAGGAAAATCTACAAACTCAAGGGAATCACTATCAACTGTAAATTCATCTTCTACTCCTTGATAACCATATATTTCATTATTAGCATCATAACCAACACTATCAACATCACAAGATTCAGTATCCTTAGCACAACTAGATTCAACATCTAAAAATCAATCTATCCATTCTTTAACATTTTCAAGTGCTTCCTCTCTAAAGGATGTAGTCCAACTAACTAATTCAGGCATACCAAGTTCTTAAAACATTTCAGCATATTGGGATTCTTGAAAATCAAGACACATAGGAAGTTCACTACAAGCTACAAGAAATTTCTTGTAATATGATAGTGTAGCCTCTTCTTTCCTTTCTCCTATTGTACATCTTAACATCAATATGCAACTATGCTGGATTCTTTGATTTATCAAATGAAGTTCTCTGTTATAATTTTCTAAATATGACTGATAACTTTTAGATCTAGAAACAACATATTGATCCACTAAGACTAGAAACTCCATTTTAACACACTAACAAAACAATACAACTCTTTCTCATGACAATATATTTATTTGAATTCATGCAACCACTAACTTCATTAATCCATGACATATTTGTGATACTCATTGTAGCAAGTGAATCTTCTATCCAGAAATATGACTTAAAAGTCAAGATTAATTTTCCCTTTTCACTAGTGACTTGTTCACCAACTTAGGGACTATTTTTACTTTGATAAAAAGATTACCTGGAAGTGTTGTTGCTAGTACAAAATGCTGATCTAAATTATCCTTAAAATCACCTTTCAAACCTGGGTAGACTTGCCACCTCTTTGCAGAGGACAAATTTTGGATCAGTTGAGAAAATTTATGTCAAATTTGAACCTTCTTTATCAACAAACACAATACAACTTCAACAGGATATCTATTTGTCAGGATCATAGATACATTACACTTTCATATTACAAAACACAAATCAAACAAAGACTCAAATTTGCCACTCACACTTGGTGAGAAAATATGACAATTTTTAAAATAATTGACTCTATAACCAAACTGGACCAAACTCTAGGATAATTCAACCAAGCAAGAAAACAATCATCTTAAACTTTGCTACCCTTTATTTCTAGTCCCTGATAAAGTCGCCAATTTGTTAGCTATTTTTCTTGTTGAATCCTAACACAAGCCCTGAGTGCTTAAATAGAACTCTATGATTCCTAAACTCCTAACTCAAATAAGAAAAAGACTAATTAACAAGGACTAAGTCTTTCTTCTCTTTGAGCTCCATAGACTTAGGTGGGAATACCTATTGTGATTCACTGCTTCATAATGAATCTTCCAGTGGATTAAGTGTCCTGAACACAGATATTCAATGTTCGAACAAAATAAACTGTAAAATAAAAGAATTGGTTTAATTTTGATTAATGGTGGTGATAACTACAAAACAAGTTGAAACCGGTGCCTAATCCAAGACAAAGAGTCAAGTAAACATACATTCACATAAAACTCTTAATAGAGACGCACCCTAAACCCAAGTGAAATGCATTACAAGTCACTCTTTCATTCCCATATCCAGACATCAAATTATTATCCAACTATTGAATCATCTAAAACTACCCTCAAGAATTACCCTTCCCTTAATAGAAACTCAAGAACATTTTCACAGTTACCTTATAACCAGTGCATTTAATTTTCCTTACAAACTCAATACACAAAGATTCAGATACAAACACATGAAGATGTCAAATAGACTTTAAAATGGAATCCATTTGTTCTATCATAAGAACTCCTCTTCTTCAATACATTTACAAAGACAAAAAGCTATGAAAGTAGACAAGAATCAGACCACTGCTTGCAGCCCTGAATTCACCATACATGTAACAATGAAGAAAATCTAAGATATAGGAGAATGAAGTCAGTTACAACCAACTGATAGTTGTCCATTCTTTGCACAAAATATCTCCAAATTCTCCTCCAATTTTGATCTCCATTTGATCTTCTTCAATATCCTCAACTTGCAATCATTTCTCCTCAACTGATTTGATTCCAAAATACAAAGCCTTTACTACTCTTTCCCACCAAGTTGAATCTGAAATTAATCATCACCATTGGATTTCTCATTTCCTGTCATTTCTAAAAACATATAATATTCCTGTTAGAAAGTAAAGTCCACCAAGATAACTAAGACGGGGGGGGGGGCATTGAATCAGTTATTAGATAATTATAACTTTTATCATCTTCAACAACATTAAACCATATAAGAAATATAATTACCAACCATAGAAAGATATTCATACACAATTACACAATAACACAAGATATGTTGACTAGGGAACCTCTTGATCAAAGAGTAAACCCTGGTGGGAATGATGCCCACAAAAGATGCACTAATATGAATATTCCTTGTGAAAGGATGGAATCTGTTATGAGTCTTATGAAATACATTCAGTACATATAAATCCCTGTTAGGAGATTTTAAATCCCTATTAAAAGATTCTAACCCTGTTAAGAGTTATAGAAGACAGAAGGACCCACTGCCCAAGTAGCTTCAGGGTAAGATCACTGAACTATCTATCCAAATAATCTTTGCATTATTCAATAGAATAATATTTTACCTCTTCTCTGACTATACCAAACTGCACTCACTGCTACATCAGATCTCAATTTTAGATCTTTGTACTTCACATGTCTTCCTTCACAACTTTGCTTTCATACTTAGCTCTATTCTTCACTTCATGGATACCACATCACACATCATCACAACTCTCTCTCTATCCTTAGCAAGGAAAAACATTACTTCCTTTATGCCACACTCAAATAATTACAAATGAGTCAGCACTCAATTACAAAATAAAAGATTCCACACACTACACCAAAATTACATAAAACTGTCAGCTTCCAAATACAATAAATCTTCACTCGTGTGACTTCAAATTTTGTGCTATCATCCACATCACTATCAATGTGTCTCTAACTTCCCTTTAACTGTGCCAAGCTAGATTCCATTCTGATTAGGAGATATCATCTGATTTCCAAAAACCGCTACTCAGGAACACTGCCTGAATACTGCTTCCACCGAAATGCTCATAACTTTCATGAATAAAAGAATTACTATCTGCACTCTTAACCATAGACATATAACATATCAAAGAGTATATCCTCAAAATCACATAGCTCCAACTACAATATACCACATGCGCTAATCAAAACACTATCTACTTCTCTGCAAGTCTTTGGTAAAACACTGTGTTGACATCAATGACAATCATAGTCATGAATGCAACAACAACTACTATAGAATGGGTGCCAAACCCTTTAGCATTCATTCCTAACAATCTCCCCCATTGGAATTGATGGAAACATAGATGAAAAACATCCAATGTTCCAAAAATCCAATACTGCAACACTGCTTCTACAAATCCTCTTCATTAATCAAATCTTGCTTCGTTATCATGTTCAATTCTCTCATATTGTTTTTCTCATATTTTTTTTCATGCATACTTCTCCCCCATTGACATCAATGACCAAAATTTCATCACTATGTCAACAAAAACTCAATGTCAAAAGACACTATTAAAAAAAAAAAACATTTACTAAAGTCCTCATGACTCAGCTCAGATACACATACTCCCCCATAAAGGAAGTACCAACATCCAGTCCAGAAGAAAGATAGGGCTCATATATTACTAGATGGATGCAACCAGCTACATCACTACTCAAAAGTAGGCTGGGGCATAACCCCAAGCATACCTCTCAGATACCCAAATGTATCCTTAGGCAAAGGCTTTGTAAATATGTCTGCTATCTATTCCTTTGTGCTTATGTACTCTAGTCTGACTTCTTTCTCAACAACTTTCTCTCTTACAACATGATACTTGATCTCTATATTTTTTGTCTTAGAATGTAGTATAGGATTCTTAGACATACTGACTGTACTAGTGTTGTCACAATGTATAAAAATAGGTTCAACAAATTTAATTCCAATATCCTTCAGCATCTACTTCATCCAAATTATCTACTTACAATTGTTTGCTACTGCTACATACTCTGCTTCTGTTGTGCTCTGTGAAATACAATTTTTCTTCTTGCTTAGCCAAGAAACTAATCTTCCTCCAAGGAAAAATGCTCCTCCACGAGTGCTTTTATTATCATCAACATTGCCTCCCCAATCAGCATTTGTGTATGCACATAGGGTAAAATCATTAGATTTTTCATACCACAATCCATAGTCCATTGTGCCTCTTAAATATCTTAGTTCCTCTTTAATGCTGCATAATGTGATTCTCTAGGTTTAGCTTAAAATCTTGCTACAATTCCAACTAAATGTGCTATATTTGGTCTTGTGTGTGTCAAATACTGTAATCCTCCAATCATGGATCTGTATTTCTTCTACTCAACTACCAGTGTTTCATCTGTGCTAGATAACTTATGTCTAGTTACCATAGGTGTTCCAACTAGTTTACAGTCCTCCATTCCAAATATTTTCAGAAAATCATTCAAGTACTTTGTCTGACTTACAAAGATACCATCATTGTTTTGTGTTATCTGTAATCCGAAAAATTATTTCATCTCACCAATCATACTCATTTCAAATTCAGTCTTCATTTCATCATCACATTTGTCACTAGCCTCATCTTCTCCTCCAAAAATAATGCCATAAAAAAAATAAACTATAATCAACAAACCATTTTCAATTTCTTTTGTGTATAGATTGCTATCAATTGTACCTTTAACAAATTCAAACTTTAACAAATACTTATCCAGTCTTGCATACCAAGTTCTAGGTGCTTGCTTTAGTCCATATAATGCTTTCTTTAGTTTACATACCATGTCTCCTTCTTGAGTCAAAGGAAAACCTTCAGGCTGCTTAATGTAGACTTCTTCTTCCAATTCTCCATTTAGAAATGCTGACTTCACATCCATCTGATACACTTTGAATTTCTTAAAAGCTGCATAGGCCAAAAACATTCTTACTGCTTCAATTCTTGCTACTGGTGCAAAATTTTCTTCATAGTCAATTTCTTCTTGTTGTGAGTACCCCTTACATACCAATCTTGCTTTGTTTCTTACTACTTCTCCTTGATCATTCATCTTGTTTTTGAATACCCATTTAGTTCCAATTACATTTTTTATCTTTAGGTCTAGGGACCAATTCCCATGTCTTGTTCTTTTCTATCTGATCTAGCTCTTCTTTCATAGCATTAATCCAATGTTCATCTTCACAAGCTTCACTAGCAGATTTAGGTTCAATTTGAGAAATCAAACATAAATGTACCTTATTATGAGTTAGAACTCCTCTGTCCAAACTTCCAATAACTTGTTCAATAGGATGATGTCTTGATAAATACCTATTTGGTGTCATAGTCTCAGATCTTGCTTCAACTATAGATTCTTCTCTAGATTCCTCTCTGGTCTCTTCAGCATGATTCTCATTCAAAAATTCACTGTCAGTCTCATAGAATAATTCATTAGTTTTAGTGTTAGGCTTAGGATAAACTTCTTCATCAAATTCATAATCAAGCATTCTTTCCTAAATTTTGAACTTTTCATCAACTTTAACATTTGCACTCTCAACAATATTTTTAGCTCTCTTATTGTAACATCTATATGCTTTCCTCTTCAAAGAATATCCAAGAAAAATACCTTCATTGCTTCTAGGATCAAACTTTCCAATATCATCATCTCTCTTTATATAACATTTGCTTCCAAAAATACTAAAATACTTAACTGAGGGTGCATGTCCAAACCATAATTCATAAAGTGTCTTGTTTGTGTCTGCTCTGATTTGTACTCTATTCATTGTATATATTGATGTATTCACTACTTCTCTCCAAAATGTCTTTGCTAAATCATTCTCAAATAACATAGCTCTTGCTGCTTCAGTCACTGATCTGTTTCTTCTTTCTGCAATACCATTTTTTTCAGGTGTTCTAGGGGTTGAAAATTGTCTCTTAATACCATTCAATTCACAAAAAGTGTTAAACTCTCTAGAAGTAAATTCACCACCTCTATCAGATCTCAAACATTTAATCTTCATTCTAGATTCATTCTCAACCTTATTCTTAATGATCTTAAACTTATCAAATGCTTCAGATTTTTATTTCAGAAATGCAATCCAAATCATTCTTGTAAAATCATCAACAAGAATCATAAAATACCTTTCTCCATAGAATCCTCTAGTCCTGGTAGGACTGCTCAAGTCTATATGAACAATCTCCAACTTCTCTACCAATGTGAACTTCTCTTCTACTTAGCCATCACACATTCTTTGCAAATCATGTTAGTAGGCTTCATAATTTTAGGCAAATACCTTACTGTAAGTGTAGTACTCACTTTCACAATATTATCAAAGTTTATATGACAAAACCTTCTATGCCATAACCAACTGTCATCAATCTTAGTAATCAAATATTTCATCTCAATAGGATTCAACTGAAATAGATTACCTCTGGTTCTAGATCTAGTTCCAATTAGATTTCCATGTTTATCCTTTATCACACAAGTTTTCTCAATAAACCAAACTTGATATCCCTTATCAACTAACTATCCAACACTCCAAAGATTATGTTTCAATCCATCCATAAAGTAAACATCTTTAGTATTAGTCTTTCCATTAAGAGTAATAGATCCTAGACCTTTAATCAAACAAGGTGCATTGGTACCAACTCTAACAACTCCTCCATCATAATTGTTAAACTTTATGAACTTTTTCATATCTCTAGTCATATGATGTGAACAACCACTGTCTATAATCCAATCAAATTTCTTTTCAACTTGGGAAACTAAGGATTTTTCTTCCTTAACATTAGTTTCAGAATTTTCTTCTTTAATTGCTACAAATCCTATTTTATCATTATTCTCAGTATCACTTTCACTTAAAGTTCTTTCAATACTAGCTTCAAGGTCTTCATCATTAGCATAATAACATTCCTTAGATCTTCTAAAGTTATTTATGTACTTCTTAACTCTCTTAGGACATTTAGATTCAAAATGACCATATTCTTGACAAGTCCAACATTTAAAAATTTTCTTACCGTCTGTTTCTCTTTTCACAAGCAAGGCAATACCTTCTTCAATCTTCTTGTCTTCTTCATTTCTAGATCTACTACTGGCATAATATCCACTCACACTGATGCTTTTTGACAATGTATGGTGAACACTAAGAGCACTGAATGATGTCTCCATTCTTGGTAAGTCTCCTAATAACCTTAGGTTTATCTCTACTGCTTCCAATCTTCCAAGCAGAGTCTCTCTTGTAAAGTTCATAGTACAAGGTATAACTTGTTCAATCATCTGTGTTGTCTACTTAAATATAGGAGTCAATGTCCTCAGAATTTTGCATATCACTTCATTCTTTGTCTTTATTCCTCCATGAGATTTTATCCCTACAATAATTTCTGACATTCTACCAATATAGCTTATAACAGTTTCATCTTCCAAAATTCTTATATCTTCAAATGCACATATCCAATTATGTAATCTAAATCTTTTTGCATGTTCATCACCTTCAAAAGTAGAGTGTAAGGATTTCCAAATTTCATTAGACTTTTTCAAACATTTTACCTGACTATATTCATTCTCTGAAAGTGCTGTCAAAAGTGCTTCTCTTGCAAGTATGTTACCCACGAATAGATCACTCTCATCATTAGAGCATGTCTCAAGATCATCTTCTTCAATGATAGTCTTATCATTCTTTGTAATCAACCAATAATCTGGTCCTAAACATAGTAGATGTGTCTTCATCTTTTCTTTCCAACTGTTAAAATTTACTCCATCAAACCTAGGGCTTTCTTTCCCGAAATTCGCCATGGATCTCCTTAAGCTGTTAAACTTCTCTTTCAAGGACCTGTTGCTCTGATACCAATTGTTAGAAATTAAATTCCACCAAGATAACTAAGAGGGCGGGGGATGAATCATTTATCAAATAATTATAAATTTTATCATCTTCAACAACATTAAACCATATAAGAAATATAATTACCAACCATAGAAAGATATTCATACACAATTACACAATAACACAAGATATGTTGACTAGGGAACCTCTTGATCAAAGAGTAAACCCCAGTGGGAATGATTCCCAAAAAAGATGCACTAATATGAATATTCCTTGTGAAAGGATGGACTCTGTTAGGAGTCTTATGAAATACATTTAGTACATATAAATCCATGTTAGGAGATTTTGAATCCCTGTTAAAAGATTCTAACCCTGTTAAGAGTTATAGAAGATAGAAGGACCCACTGCCCAAACAGCTTCAGGGTAAGATCACTAAACTCACTATCCAAATAATCTTTTCATTATATAATAGAATAATATGTTACCTCTTCTCTGACTATGCCAAACTGCACTCACTGCTACATCAGATCTCAAGTTTAGATCTTTGTACTTCGCATGTCTTCCTTCACAAATTCACTTTCATACTTAGCTCTATTCTTCACTTCATGCATACCGCATCACACATCATAACAAATCTCTCTCTATCCTCAACAAGGAAAAACATTCCTTCCTTTATACCACACTCAAATAATTACAAATAAGTTGACACTCAATTACAAAATAAAAGATTCCACAAGCTACACCAAAATTACATAAAACTGTCAGCTTCCAAATACAATAACTCTTCACTCATGTGACTTCAAAGTTTGCACTATCATCCACATCACTATTGATATGTAGCTAACTTCCCTTTAACTGTGCAAAGCCAGATTCCATCCCGATTAGGAGATATCATCTGATTTCCAAAAACCGCTTCTCAGGAACACTACCTGAATACTGCTTCAACCAAAATGCTCATAACTTTCATGAATAAAAGAATTACTATCTACACTCTTAACCATAGACATATAACATATCAAAGAGTATATCCTTAATGTCACATAGCTCCAACTACAATATACTATGTGCGCTAATCAAAACACTATCTGCTTCTCTGCAAGTCTTTGGTAAAACACTGTGTTGACATCAATGACAATCATAGTCATGAATGCAACAACAACTACTACAGAATGGGTTCCAAACACTTTAGCATTCATTCCTAACAATTCCTATATTTGGATAAAAATAAAGACTCAGGGCATTATTTTCATGAGCAAACACATTCATTTAAATTTTTTATTTTATCTCTATAGTGTAGACTTTATCATTCATTTTAATCTTTTTTGTAGATATTTGAATTTTTATGTGGCCCCAATGTGCCATGTGGCATTATTGTATTATCTCATTGATCCACCTCATCTCTTGTGACACTTGTCATGACCTGATTAGTGCTAAGACTTAACCCAACCCTTGACCTCTGATCTAGATATTGGGCAAATGCTTAGTCTTTGAATCTCTGAATGAATTCTTTAACCCTGGTCAAATTAAGAGATCAAGTGAATGACTTTTTCTTTGAATCTCTGAATCCATTTTTTAACCATGGTTACACTTGGAGATTCAATGAATGCCCTTTATCTCCTATTCTCATGATGTTTCTACAAATTGCAAACTTATCTCACAATTGGGTGACTGCATGATCTCTGAATATATGGATCCATCTTGCTAACCACAAGGGATTCAAATATCTAGTGAATGAGGAATTCTCTAAGTCACTTGATGTTAGTCACTAACCGTTAGCAATCTAGCAACCTCATGACTGAGCAATCTCTGAATCTTTGGATTTTTGCATTGATCGCCAGGAATCTGGTGACTTGGTGATGACTAAATGCCCACTGAGTCATTGGAGGTTTTCCTTAGCCATCAATTCATTTAGTGAAATCATGACCATTTTCCACATTTCCCATCTCCATCCTAATCACCACCAACTATCTACAAAATTATCTTCTTATCACGTCATTGACACAGTTCCTGAGGTAGCTTTGGAGCACTCATGTGTGCATAGCCTTCAACTCCTTCTTCAAAATTCATTGTGTGCATTTTACCTTTTAAGCATCTCAAACCTATCAAACATGGGCAATGTGGGATTAAACTCATGAACAATTTTAAATACTTCATTTAAAATTGTGCATAAGTGCCTAGCTGGCACACAAATTTGAGCAGGCCCACAAGGGCAGAGGCCAGCACACATAACCTCTCTTCACTTAAATTCACTTTTATTTTGGGTGTCAGTGTATTTAAATAAATAGAAGTGCCAAAATGGGGTGCATGTGGGATAAACCCACATACACATCCACTATATTTTTCACTCCATTCATGGCCTGCATGCACTAGTGCATTGCCTTGGTTTGTTTCTCAATCTATTATTCCAGCAAGAACCTCTCTTTGTGCATCTCTTCCCCACACACATCTCCAAATGCTAAATGCATATCAAATAACATACACATAGCTATTTTTTTAGTGCATAGCCTCTCCTGAAAGCTCACACACCTTTTGGTCTTCACTTTACTTGGCAAGCATCCAGCATGTGCTTCCTCTTCTTCAATCCAATGCGCATAGCACTCCTCTATCATTTGTTTGTGCACCAGCCTATGTTAAGGCACCCACCAGCTAGTATGCACCTCCATTTGGTGCTTATGCAATATAAAAAATTCATATACCCCTGCAAATACTCACACACCCAACATTCATATGTACATCTCTAGACCTGGTGTGTGCATTTTACGCCAAGCATGGAACCTATAAGAAGTGACTCCTCTAGCCAGCATGTTCCCCATCCTCCAGGTCTCACACACCATGCATTGAAATTTGGTTTTATCTTCCTTAGCTTACATAGATATTGTTGGTTTATTGGTGCACACCAAAAACTTACCAAACCATGGTGTGAGACAGCATATGCACCCCCATTTGACTAGAATGCACCCCTGCCACTAATTTTTCTTTGACTTTTTGTGCAACCCACAAGGATATACACACCTCCACATCCAGACTGATGTGTGCCCCATTCTCCTTCCTAGTAGATCAACTATTGTTGAATTGACAAAGGAATTTTCTAGACTCTTCTTCCCTACCTTACACACCAATCCCCTTTGATTGATACACACACACCATTTTTCCCAATATGCCTCCTCCATTTGCATACAGTATGCCTTCTAATTTGGCACACCTTCATTTCAAATTGGTAGGCATCTCCAAACTAGTTAATATGCTAGCCTCTTTTATTTTCGAATGCACACTCCATTGTTTCTTTTGGCCAACATGTGCCCCTCCAAATATGTTTAATACCCATTTAAATGCAATGCACACATCCTCATGCCATACACAGCCTCCCTTTCTCTGTAACTGGTATGCAATCATTGGAAAGAAGCACACATCCTCATTTATTTTGTCCTTGTGGGCACATTGACTGGCACACACCAATCATTTGTTCTCTGATGCCAAATGCTGGTAGTCACCAAGCATTAAAAGTATGCATTACTTTGCAATGTTTAACTACTTATCTTTCAAATCTCAATGCACCATATCCATCATGTATTCACAGTGAAAATTAAAAGAAAGTACAACCCTCTTCAAATGTGCATACTAGAATTCATGCTAACATTTAGATGATAAGACAATATCACAGAAGAAAAATTCAATTGCTTATATGGCATATCCAATATTGACGAACAAAGCATGCTTTAGAGTAGAAGTCATGGAAAAAACAATTGAGGATTGACACCCTTTACAAAATAGGAGACCTCCTCATGACCTTGTTGGATATTGCTAATGGATGGGGAGGTGATTGAAACATTTAATATGTTTAATCACTATGTTACTGAATGAGAACTCATACTGTTGTCATATATGTTTTGTCACTAATGTCAACATATGTTTCTATGAGGAAAACATGCTTCTTATTATAGTCTACAAATACTATACAGATGTTTCAGATGTTGTGAAGACATATGAGAGTTTAGGAGGGTGTTTTCATCTTATATCCAAGATTTCATCATGTAATGTTTCATATTAGATTATGTACAGATGTTTTGGTGAAGATTGGTCACTAACTATGATAGTGAGAAATGATAGAGTTAGTCTCTTTGTTTTTTGTATAGCTTATAGGTGATATGGAATCAATGTATGCAAACTTAAGAGATGAAACAAATATTATTGAAGAGTTTTCTATGAACTGCACAAGCTACAAAAGGTAGGATGACATCATTTGTGGTGTGTGTTCTGGAGGTGATCTATTTGGAAGTTGACTACGGAGATGTAGCATGTATGATGGATGGAAAACTTGAATTAAGGATGTTGGTCCTTAATTGTTTTAATATAATCATTGTATACTTGTTCTAGATATCGTGTGTATCTTAGCAAGGGTTTATATAATTTTTTGTAATTAGGAAATCCTTATAGGCCGACCTATTCATGAGAATTGTAATAAGGTATAAATGAAAGGTCTTTTCTTTGGAAAATATATGGATGAGAAGAAGATGATATAGAGAGGCTATGAAAGATGCAAGCATGTGTCTACTGTATGTAGAGAATAGGTTTTTTGGTGGACTTCATTGGAGCTGACCAAGAAAAAATAGTTGTTGCTAAATAGTTCAAAAAGATTGTGTATTTCTTCATATACACTTGTGTTGTGAATATTGAGTTTAGAAGGTGGACTTAACCTTCTTTGGGTAGTGAACCTTGGGTAGTGAGCCCTCCCTTTTCTTCTTGAATCCTAATAGGGTCTGTCCTCTAGCAAGGACTATGTACTGTAATGTTTCAATAAGCTCCTAACAGGGCTATATCTTCTAACAAGGATAACTATATTCTTAGTACATCATTTGTGGGTGCTAATTCCCACCGAGGTTTTTACCTTTAACAGGGTTTCCCCGTCACAAAAATATTGTGTTATTAGGTTGGAATTCATTTTGTTCATTGGATCTAATATTTCTGCTACTTAAATTTTAAAGTTTAATAATTTTTCATACAACTGATTCAGCCCCCCTCTTAGTTGTATTGTGGACTGTTATTCCTAACAATTGGTATCATAGCAAGTGGTCCTTAGAGAGAAAGCTTAACAACTTGAGGTGATTCTGGAGATGGCATACTATAGGAAGGATAGCTCAAAATTTTATCCATAAAAACTTTGACAGTTGGAAGAACAAAATGCGAACTCACCTATTTTGTTTGGGGATTGACTATTGGTTGATTACAAGCAACAAGATAGATATCAAGACTGAAGATGAATTAACAGCTACTATCGAGGATGAAAAGAAGATATTTTCACTTAACATAATTGTAAGAGAAGCATTGATCAATGAACTCTCTGAAGGAGAGTTTACTAAAGTTAAATACCTGGATTCGGCATACTAGATTTGGGAAAGATTAGAAGCATTAAATGAGCTGGGAGACAAGTATACCAAAAAAGTGAAGTTACAAAATTCAAAGACAAAGATGGAGAAGCTACAAATGAATGAGGATGAAAGCACTAGGGATTATGTCCAAAGGGTTATAGAAGCTGTAGTTGGAATCCAAAACTATGGAGGCACTTATGATGAAGAATAAGTTATTGCAAAGATCCTTATATCATTAACAACTTCTTACAAGTTCAAGTCTATGTCTATTCAAGAAACTATACCTTTGACTCTGAACTTTAGCAGGGAGATGTTGATTACAAAGCTAACTACTTTTGAAGCTACAAAATTAGGAGAGGTTGTACCTAAAGTTGAATCTGCATTTAAGGCATCTGGACACAAGAAATTGTCTAAACTTTCGAGTACCAGAAATGAAGACCTGAAAGAAGACCTTGGTGAGTATGCTAAGGAATGGGAACAGATAATGGCAGAAGAAAGAAAGATGGATGAACTTCTTTCACTAATTGCTAGAAGAGAAAAGAGAGGTAAGGGAAAATTTCAAGGCAAGTTACCCTTGAAATATTTTTCATGCAATAAGGTAGGTAATTTTGCATCTAGATATCCTACAAGTGTTCCTAAGTACAAACCTAATTTTTCAAACATTAAAAGGGACAAAGAATGTTATTATTCTAGTGAAGGAATTTCTGATGATGATGATTTAGATTATGAAGACATCAGATTTGTTTCTATTAGAGATGAGCCAGTGCATGAGGAAAAATCTTTAGTATCTCATGTTGACAAGAAAATTGAATGGATAATAGATAGTGGTTTTTCTCATCATATGACTGGAGATAAAAAAAAGTTTGTTAAATTAGTAAAGTATGATGGTGGTGTTGTGAGGTTTGGAGACAATCTTCCTAAATCTATCATAGGAGTAGGATCTATTACTCTGGATGGAAAGACTAATAAAGATAATATACTTCTTGTTGAAGGATTGAAACATAACTTGTTGAGTGTTGGATAATGGATGGATAAAGAGTTTCAACTAAGTTTTGTTAATGGTAAATATTTTATTAGAAGGCAAGTAAGCTGATTGCAACTGGTACTAAATCTAGAGGTAATGTATTTGAATTAAATACATTTGGAGCCTCTTGTTTTTTTGTAAAGGTTGATGATAGTTGGTTATGTGATAGGAGATTCTATCATGTTAATTTTTATAACATTGTAAAGGTAAGTATGAATAATGCAGTAAGATATCTTCCGAAGATTGTGAAACCATCTAACACTATTTGCAAAGAGTGTGTCATGGGAAAATAGACTAGAAGCAGTTACAAAAGAAAAGTATATACATTGAGAGAGAAGTTGAAGGTGGTACACATAGACCTATGTGGACCTACAAGGACAAAATCATACTATGGTGAAATTTATTTCATACTCTTTGTTGATGACTTTTCTAGAATGATGTGGGTTACTTATTTAAAGGAAAAATCAGAAGCATTTGATAAATTCAAGTTGTTCAAAGAAAAAGTAGAGAATGAATTAGGCTTAAAGATTAAGTGTCTAAGGTCAGACAGAGGTGGAGAGTTTATTTTAGAATTATTCAATTTATACTGTGAAGAGCATGGAATAAAGAGATAGACATCTACTCCTAGGATTCCATAATAGAATGGGATAGCAGAGTAAAGGAATGAGACTATACTTGATGCTGCTAGGACAATGTATCTCATGTACATTGGAGAGAGGATGTTGGAACAATAGTGTATACATTGAACAAAATTCAAATCAGAGAAGGTACAAGTAAGACTCCTTATGAATTATGGTTTGATCATACTCCTACTATAAAATATTTTAGAATATTTGGTAGTAAGTGTTATATTAAGAGAGATGATGAGATAAGAAAGTTTGATGCTAGAAGTGATGAAGGAAATTTTTGTGGTTACTCTATTAAGAGAAATGCTTACAAATGTTTCAATTTGAGATTGAGGAATGTTGATGTTTTGTAGCTTCAGTTGACTAAACACTATGAGTCAATACTACTGAAGATATGTGTAGACACCTAAAAATCCTTTAGAAAATAAAGTATTTTTTATTTTCTAAAAAAATCCCTGATGACATCATCATTTATTAATTAATTAATTATTTATTTAATTAATTTATTTTTATGTCATTAAATCCCTTTACCTTAATTAAAAATATTTAATTAAGGAATCCCTCCCAAAAATATTTAAATCTTATTTAAACATTATCTCCTTATTTATTAATTATTTAATTAATAAATTGACCAAAAATCCTAAAATAAATAATTTATTTATTTTTTGCCCAAAACTTGGCTAATTTTCTTAAGACCACTAACCTCTTCCAGAATCTTATAATCCTTCTTTAATTTTGATTATAGGCTAATCCCCTCATTTCCTAACCCTAATCCCAACTCAAAATATTTAATTAAGATTAAACATTTAATCCTCATGTTTATTAAATTCATTTTAATAAATATTCTCAAAACATAAACCATGGAAATAAATAAATCTTTATCTATTTCCTAAAATCCATGTTTATCCTAAGGAAATTCTAGACTCTTCTAGAAAGTCCTAATCCTAATCCTAATCCCCCCCTAACCTTGTCACATTCCTTAACCAAGGTTAGCCAACTTCTAAGCTTAACCCAAAGTCAACAAACTTCTAGAAACTTCTCTTACATGCATTAAATGCATTTAAAGCCTCCTTATCCCTCTTACATGCATTTATGATGCATTTAAGAAGCCCCTCACCCCTTTCTTACACCCTTTGACCTTAGGCACATTTCCCAAATTGTGCACATCCCTCCCATCTTTCAACCCAATTCCCTTATAACACTTGTCACTGTAATACCCCAAAAATGGGCTATAAGTTCATTAACCTCCTACATCGACAAATCGAACAAAATTGACATCAAAGTCCTAACCTAAGGCACATCTAAACATCATCGAATCATAATTGATTATCTTAAATTCTGCATTAGGGAATATTCCTAGTAATATTTCTAATTATCATAATTATCTTTAATTTTATAATTATTTGGCAATAAATTACATTTATCCTAAAGTTTGATTAATTGAATATTTTCATATTTAATTAATTAGATTTAATATTTGCCACTTAATTGTTTAATTAAATTTAATTCTATCTATTATTAATTATATTATTTAATTTTGACAATAAATCAAAATTCCTATCTTTAATTGATTAAATTCTTATTTAATTAATTAATGCATGTTGTCATTATTTAATAATATAATTTTTAATAAAAGTTTGATAAAATAGTTAATTAACCCATAAATTAATTATTTTATTTCAAAAATCAGTTAAGTTGAGCATAAATCACTTTATTATTAAATTAATTCATAATTAAAACATGCACAATCATAAAAGCAGACAACTGTCAATTATCAAGTAGAGCTAAACTCTATTTTGAGTTAAAACTTAGCTTTTGCATTTTTTTGTGAGTTAATTATCCTTTATTTAAAAATAACTCAAAAATCAACCTGAGTTATTTGAGTGATTTATGGCTTTTTCCATGCACCTCCAAGGCCCTGGATTACTATAAATTAAAGGCTCAGCTCTTCACAAATCATCTCATAT
The DNA here is from genome assembly GCA_027943335.1 of Chamaecyparis obtusa. Taxonomy (NCBI): domain Eukaryota; kingdom Viridiplantae; phylum Streptophyta; class Pinopsida; order Cupressales; family Cupressaceae; genus Chamaecyparis; species Chamaecyparis obtusa. The sequence goes on from BSBK01006525.1 coordinate 486,408, forward strand.
TTTTCACAATCACGTTGGAGAATTGGAGGCTGAGGAATCAACTTGCGAATTCAAAGCTTTGTGAGATCAATTTCAATTGCATAGTTTTTATATCTTAGCATAGAATTTCATAGTTTTCATATCATTGTTAGAATCTTCATTGTTATATCATTTAGCATTCATTTCATATCAGTTTTCAATAGCATTCATAGCATATCAGTTTATCATTCTTATTGCATAGAAAATATCAAAAATATAGATTAATTGCATTCAATTTCATATCCATCTTTTGCATTGAAATCCTTCATTTAGGTGTCGTCTAGGTCACTGATCTTGATTACAATCTGAGAACATCAATCTCGCACCTATTAGAAGGCAATAAATCGCTTGGTTAGATTAGATTTCAATTTTGCATGATTTTGATTATAGCTAACCTCTAATGTTTTACTGAGTGTTGTGTCTACAGATCAGGTATAATTTTCACACACACATTTTTGGCACCCACCGAGGGGCCCTGAAACGGGTTTCCCTTCATTTCTATCAATTTTCTATCTTTTGAGGATAAGGGTTTCAAGGGTCCTGGTATACTCTGTAGGATAAGGGTTTCAAGGGTTTTGGCACTTTTTCTATCAAAGTTGTCCGTACACGGTGATTTTTATCATTCTGTCCGTACTTTCGTACATCTCTGTATGAATTCTCACGTGAGATTTCACTTGTGTCACATGAGATTCCTTTCTGTGTCGCGTGAAATTTCACTGGTATCATTTTTGTGCGCAAAAAAAATCACTTTCTCACGCGAGACTGCAGTTCCTCGCGTGAGACTTTATCTTTTATCGCGTGAGACTCAACTTCCTTAGGTGAGGCTTCATTTTTTGTCACACGAGATTGTAATTCCTCACACGAGACTTCATCCTTCATCATGCGAGATAGTACTTCCTCGTGCGAGACTTCATTCTTCATCGCACGAGATAGTGTTTCCTCACGCGGGACCGCATTCTGCCTCGCATGAGATTTTGCTACAAAGACACATAATTTGTAGATTTGTACTTTCAGATTATCAATTTCTAATGCTTACAGTTTGTTGTTGATTGGTCTTGATTTTATACTTTCAGACATGTGCTAAATTCTGGATTGTAGAGCATTGGACCTAAGGTATTCTTCTCAAGCTGATAATATTTCAATTTGGATCCTAAAATAAATCTCTTATGTGTCTGGCTTGTGTGCATCCTTTCATGCTTTTATCTATTTCTACACACTTGCATAATTGATACTAGGTTGTGACCCCTTAAGGATTCATTAAGTAGTCTTAGAATACTTGTGATTGATCTTGATTGCTATCTTGGATTATTGGACTCGCTAATCTGTCGGCCCCTCATTTTCACCCTGTGGTTGCAATCTCAGCGCCATAAAGGGGAGGGGTCAACAAGACAGAAGCATTAAGTGTTCCACTTGGCAACCCTTTTGTGCTTTTAGGAACTCATTTGTTTTCTAAGTTGGGGACTCATTTTTAGCTTGTGTGAGGTGTTAAGTGTTCCACCTTGTGGACTCATCTCATATTTGCTTTAAGCATTAAGTGTTCCTCTTTCTACTTTTTGGGTACTTTTGGTAGATTTGCTTTCGGGAATATATCTGTGCTCACATAGTAATTAGGCCCTATGAACACTATTCGTGATTCTTGAGAGATTGGATTCCTAGCAAAATCCTTGCTTGACATGGAATCCTTGTAGGTAGGGAGAATACTTAGTGCATTTCACATTCAACTTGGTTAGTGCATCTTCTCTTATTGATCGACACATTCTCTCTCCGGAGAGGTTGATAGATCACATGGGGTTGATATCATGAGCTTTGGTGAATCAAAATTGGTTAGTGTGTCTTCTCTTATTGATTGATACATTCTCTCCTCGGAGAGGTTGATAGATCACGTGGAGTTGATATCACAGACCTTGGTGGAACAAAACTTTGTCTTAGCATGTTAGATTAATCTACTTGCTTTGTTTGGGTTAAAAGTGAAGAGGTGTCAAAACCTTGAATCTGGAGCCAAGTCCCCTTGTGGTATAAATCTGTGAGTCACCTTTAGAGAGGGTTAACCATAGCGGACAATCCCTTCATAGGGCAAAATGCGTTGATGGAACCTCAAACAGTAATAGCCATTTTCGCCATGGTAGTGACAGCCGCTATATAAATGTCCTTGTGGAAGAAATCTCCACGGGTATGGTTCATTGTTGGGTTGTCAGATCTCCCTAGTAGCTCTTGAAGATTAAGTTCTCGGATTGTGTCAAAACCCTGGTGCACCGAGATTGGAGTTCACCCCTTTGAATCATAAAAGTTGCAGAGTCAAACCATTACTAAACCCTAGAGAGGCCAATTTTCATTCTCAGGTATATGTGTGTTATTGCAAAACATTTCAAAACATACACAATTAGTACTCTCAGGGATTAGCACAATTTGGTCACTTGATTGTTCATGCGCAAGGTTGCTTTTGCCCTTGTTCATTATTTTCAGACATGCTTGGAATCACTTGCTTGCTATTCTGCGTGCTTATTTATCTACTTGGCTATTAAAAATGATCAAATCTGGTATAACCTTCAAAATCTGGACAGTACAATTTGCAAACAATCCAGAACTGAAAACCTTAAATTTTGCAAAAATTGATGTAAAAATCTTTCTGGAGTCAAAAGTCATTTCAAGAAGTCAAAAGTCATATGAGTTTTGTCAAGTGTCATTTCAGTATTGCCCATCTATCGTACAATTGAGAACCCTATGTTGTATGAGTTTTCAAACCAGCAAATCCAAGAAAGTCAAAACCCTATTAGCAACTGTCGTACAAGTTTTGTCAACTGTCATTTCATTACTACCCAAATATCATACGAGTTTAGCAACTATCATTTCATAGAGTACCCAGTGTCGTATGAGTCTGCAGAGTGTCGTTTGGGAAAATTTGAGAGAATTGTCAGAAATTGTCAAATTGCAAGATATCCAATGTTTCCAGCCTAGTTCTAGAATCTGTCAAAAATATCATTTTGTTAGGAACAGAGCAGTAGCTATTGAGCATTCTACCATTTTCTGAGTTTGATCTTTTGAATCTGATCTAGTCTTTTGTTTGATCAATTTGAGTCCTTTTTATCTCGTGTCAAAACCCTGTCATAACTATCAATCTTCAATCAATCTTCAAAAATAGACTAAGTGTTGAGAACTCGTGTCCGCTATCTTTTGGGTGATCTATCCCATACATCCAGGGCACAGTTCCTTCACCCACATCTCATCAGATCTTCAAACTATCATAATCTTGACAAGGTTGCATCATCCAATTTTCTCGAATCAAATTGTTCTTCAGTTGTCTTCATCCTTTTCTTCTGTTTCATTCAAAGTTAATGGTGGAGACTAGAGCTTCTTCACACAAGCAATCAGAAGAAACATCTCAGAACTTACTTTTGACCAATACCCTAGGTCCAACTCTTGAACAACTCATCAAGTCGAGTATCTACGAAGATTATGGTCTCAGTAACTTTCAATTGAAAACTGGTTACATACCTCCTCTATCAACTCACAAAGGTAATCAGCAAACTCCTCCTCAATCTATTCCAGAGAGTCCAAAAACTCCTACCATGTCTCAAGCAGGGATGAACCATGGTTCTCTAGGAGGAGGGTCCCAAGGACACCATTCTCAACATAATGCCGACCAAGAACCTACCCCCTCTGAAATCCATCGATGTCAGAATGACGATGAATTCAAGAGAATGATGAGCCATTTCTTGAAAGTGGACAGAGAGGCATACTTTTTACAATTAGCCTAGGAAGGGGCTAAGCTTCTTCCCAACTTTAACATTGATGTTATAATCACACATGAGGAAGAAACTCCACTCACAGCTATGACAAAATAGATGCATGCTATACAAGTCTAATTTAACAATCTTAAGAAGGATAAGGAACCCAAGGAGTTCTCCATGGAGGCCCTATGTCCTTTCCCTTTTGACAAAGACTTGTATATGCCTCCATTCCCAAAAAGAGTGGAGATACCAAAGTATGACAAATATGATGAACACTCTGATCCTCAAGATCATGTCAGAGAGTTCTATATGCACTCCATGGAATTCATGCATGAACTGACCTATCTGATGCATCTTTTTCCTAGATCCTTGGGAGGAGCATCCATTCAATGGTTTTCAAGATTACCTTCTACGATCAAAACTTTTGAGGAATTGATTAAATTGTTTTATCAACAATATTCCTACAATATTCAACATCTGATTACCATGATCGATATCTATAATCTCAAGCAATATCCAAGGGAATCATTCCTAACTTTTCTCAAGAGGTGGTGAAAGAAGTTTTCTCTATATGCTAGACCAATTCTTGAAATGGAGAAACTTGAAATCTTTATCAATAACCTTGTTCCAGAGCTCAACTATCCATTACAAATGCAAGATCATGTATCTTTTGATAAAATGGTGGATAATGCAATCAAGATTGAGAAAGTACTTGTCAAGAAAGGAGAAATCACACTTCAAAAGGACAAGTCTGAATCTGGATCTAGCTCAAAAGATAAAAACAAGAGCTGGAATAGAAACAAAGGTATCATCTTTGATGGTGTTGTTGACACTATCCGCACCCCATCAAGGTCACCGGCCTACAATCTCACCCTTGCCACCAAAGCCATTGAAGCTTTAGAGCAAAAATTTGTTGAACCATCTCCAAAGAAGCCATTAAAATGATGGGATAATAAATGAAAGTTTACTCCCCTGGGAGAATCTTTGGAATCTACCCTGAGAACCCTGATAGTTGATAACATGATCTCTTTATCACCAATTTGAAACCTTGATCCGGATCCAAAACCATATTGGTGGAAAGATAATGAATACTATGCTTTCCATCAGACTAAAGGCCACAGAACTAATGGATGCTTCCACTTGAAGCATACCATTCAAGACTTGATAGATCAAGGGGACATCATGATCAATAATCCTACTAGCAATAATGATCACACAGCATTTACAGAACCTTTTCCACAACATGGCAAGGGAGTTTCCACTTCTCAGCCTAACATGGGGGCAAAAGTCAACTATGCCTACCCTGGAAACAATGCTGTCATTAATATGGTTGAACCGTGTCTCTCTGAGAACTGTAATGTCATCACGATTGTATGAAGAGATAGAAATCATTCCTCAGCTAATGTGGTTACCAGATCACAAGCTCAGGCTCATCTAAAAGGACAAACACCAAGTTCATCTAATGTCCCTAAGATACCTTTCAATCTCACATCTGCTTCTAAACAGAAGGCTGCCTCAAAATCTTCCAATCCAAAGGATACAAGACCTACATCTTACAGCATTGTCCAACAACTCTAGCATACCAATGCCAAAATCTCTATGTTTGAGTTACTTTGAATATCTCCAGCTCACAGAGATATCCTAGACAAAGCTTTTCTCAACTCTAATGTTCCCGATGATCTAGATCTAGACAGGTTCCAAACTATGGTTGGACATCTAACATCTTTGCAATATATCTCCTTTTTAGAGGACAATGAAAACTCCCTAAGTCACCCACATAATCAGCCCTTGCACATAGAAGTCTTGATCCAGAACCGTCGAGTCAAATGTGTGTTGAAAGATGGGGGCGCAGGCCTCAACATTTGTTCTTACAAATTAATCACACAGTTGGGATTCTCAGAGATGGCTATTGATCCTCAAAAGAAGATCACCATAAAGGCCTATGATGAATAGGAAAGATCTTCTAAAGGCACCATTGTCTTACCCATCTGAGTGGGTCCGGTCATCAAAGATACCACATGTTAGGTGCTTGATCTACCATTGGCTTACAATATCTTTCTAGGGAGACCCTGGATCCATGAAATGCAAGCCATTCCTTCTACATACCATCAATGCTTGAAATTTCCCTATGAAGGAGTGGAGGTTACTATCCCAGTAGATCTAAGTACAACTTGCAATACATTGAAGGAAAGTGCTGATAAGCTTGTTCCCAATAACAAAGAATCTTCCATCAAGCAACAAAATGTGGCTTCCACATCCAAGATGGAAGACATTGCTAAAGAGATCAATATCAAAGAAAATGGGATGGGAGAATACACTATAGAGCCAGTCTTGTCTCTGACATCTCTCCCTATCTCGCCCAAGTCATATGGACAATCTTTGAAGTAATCTAAATCAGAACCTAAGGAACCTATGGAAGCATACAAAAGAAATTTTGTGGTGGAGCAAGTATCCAAACAAGAATTTGAAGAGGATGAAGTTGTGCTTGCATGGATATACAAAGATGATTCTGAATCCCAAGTTGTTCAAACTAGCGAATCTATAGCACCTACAATCCCTTCTAATTCATATGGTCCAGGGAACAAATTGATAGCCAAGATGGGATATTCCGGTCAAGGACCTCTAGGAATCAGAGGAAAGGGTCTTGTGACACCCATTTCACATATTGGTAGAGCCAACAAAGATACTGGTGGCTTAGGCTTTCAGAAGAAACCCTATCATCTCAAAGGTGGTTGTTCTCATGTCATAGAACAAATTGCACCAGGAGAACCCCTTCTCAAGAAAGAAGAGACGGAACCCTTAGATGATGATTCAGATAGTTCAGAACTCATCCCCTATGAAAAATTGCCTAAAGAGATCAAAGATCTTCTTGATGATAAAGATGATCCTATCAAAAGAATTAATGTAGTAGAAACACAAGAACCTACTGTAGTGCAAGAGATGGTTGCACCACAAGAACCAGCCAATCTCAAAGGTTATCAAACTAATCTAGAAGTAGAGAGTGGTTATTCTGACACTGATTCCCATGAATATGAATTCAAGTCAGAGACTGAGGGTAATCCTTCTTGGGGTATTCATCCTGATTTCACACATTTTCTAAGATTTCCTAGAGATCCTGAATCAGAAGCTGAGTCAAATGACTATGAATGGGGTGCCATTCCAGAAGAAGATGATCTTATCATAGAGAAATATATTGATGTTATTCACCAATATGTATCTCAACCCAACGTAGGTCTAGAGAAAAACAATGAACTTAACGTGTCTGATCCACCTATGGCTGAAGAGGACTCCCATGATGACATTTAGCCTATTCACGAGTTAAATATTTTGAGCTGTAATATCACCTTTGAACTTGAGCATTGGGTTAGGACCAATGATGACATATCCCCATCTGTGAACACCATATCCCAAGCCTTTCCCACTTTGACTATCCAACGCCCTGATCTTATTGACCAAACTTCCACAAACCCAAGCCATGGTGTTTACACCTTTTCCAGTGACTATGCCCTTGCTTGTTACCTCAATGCAGTCGAGCCTATGAGGACTTCCATTAGCGAACCAAGTGTCAGCATGACCGAGTCAGACATCAAATATCTTAGTCAAAAAAATAAAAAGAAAAAGAAAAAGAGTTCTAAGGGTGAAAACCACTTTGTGGCAGTCTCAGAATCAACAAAAGTAAAAAGAAAAGATGTATCTGAAGGTGAAAACCTCTCTGAGGTGCCTAAGGATGAGATATTTGATGTCCTTCCAAGTCATTTACAGGATAGATCTCCAGTTCTGATTGAGCCCACTCAATCCATCAATTTGGGTACAATAGAGGAACCACAATTGGTACATGTAGCACAATCTCTATCAAAAGAAGACAAACAAAAATTCACTACATTCTTATTAGAAAAAAAGATCAACTTTGCATGGAAATATTCAAATATGCCAGGATTGGATCCCAATCTCATTATGCACCATCTATCCATTGCTCTTGGAGTAAAACCAATCAAACAAAAATTGAGAAAGATGCATCCTCATGTTGCACTCTTAGTCAAAGCAGAACTAGAAAAACTCCTAAAAGATAGATTCATCCGTGTCATAGACTATGCTGAGTGGATCTCTAACATTGTACCTATTTCAAAACTAGATGGTTCTATCAGAGTGTGCACGGACTTTAGAGATGTGAACAGAGCATGCCCTAAGGATGATTTTCTACTGCCTAATATTGATATGATAGTGGACATGACTGCGGGCTATGAAATGTATTCCTTAATGGATGGCTTTTCTAGGTACAACCAAATCAAAATTGCTCCAGAAGATCAAGAGAAAATAGCTTTCACATGTGCGTGGGGAACCTTCTGTTGGAATGTTATGCCATTTGAATTCAAAAATGCTGGAGCTACATATCAAAGAGCAATGACATCTATTTTTCATGATATGATGCATAAAACAATGGAGGATTACATGGATGATACCTTGGCAAAATCCATGATTAAAACTAAACATCTAATAGACCTGAGCATGATCCTAGATAGAATGGAATAGTTTAGTCTCTGACTAAATCCTAAGAAGTGTGCTTTTGGTGTCACTTCTGGAAAACTCCTGGGATACATAGTCTCAAAGAAAGGTATTGAAGTTGATCCGGCTAAAGTCAAAGCTATCATAGAGATGCAACCTCCCAAGAATATCAGTCAAATGCAAACTTTGCAAGGGAGAGTACAGTCCATCAGAAGATTCATATCATAGTTAGCTGACATATCACAACCTTTCACAAAGACATTACATAAAGGTGTGACCTTTGCCTGAAATGAAGACTGTGCAAAGAATTTTGATCATATCAAGAATTACCTCTTGAATCCTCCTATCTTAATGCCTCCTATTCATGGGAAGCCATTAATATTATATGTCTCCGCAACAGATACATCACTGGGGGCATTGCTAGCATAGCATGATGAGGACAAGAAAGAAAGAGCCATCTACTATATCAGTAGAACTTTAGTGGCCTATGAGAAAAACTACTCAATGATAGAGAAGGCATGTCTAGCTGTGATCTTTGCATCACAAAAACTAAGACACTATATGTTAGCTCATACCACGCATCTAGTAGCAAAAATTGATCCACTGAAATACCTACTAAGCAAGGCGGCCCTCACTAGTAGACTAGCTAAATGGGTCATGCTTCTAAGCGAATTTGACATTGAATATGTTGAAAGAAAAGCTATAAAAGGTCAAGTTATTGTTGATCAACTAGCAGATGCACCCATGTTTGATGATACACCCATGTAAATGGAATTTCTCGATTCCTCTATCATGCACCTCTCTTCTAGAGCATGGCGGTTATTCTTTGATGGCTCCTACACACAGAATGGATCTGGAGCAGGCATATTGTTCATCACTCCTCAAGGATACTCCATACCCAAAGCATTCAGACTAAAGTTTCCTTGCACAAACAATATTGCTGAATATGAGGCACTTCTCAATGGTATGAAAATGGCAATACAGTGGAGAGTTACAGAGATGCACATCCATGGAGACTCATAATTGGTTATCCACCAAGTTAATGATGTGTACCAAACCAAAGATGAAAAGCTCATTCCTTACAAGAGAATGGTAGATGACTTAAAGAAATACTTCATCTCTATCACATTTGAGAAAATACCTAGAATGAAGAATAAGGTTGCCGATGCAATGGAAACACTATCTACTCTCTTACAGTAGCTGGAACATGAGCTATGCTATGAGTTCCTGGTGGAAGCCCTATCCTATCTTGCATATGACTCCCCTAAAACCTGCATGATCTGCACTGTCTTAGGTTATGACTCATCTTGCTACAAAAATCTGTTCTCCTATCTCCATGACCAAATCATCCCTGAGTCCTTTAACCATTTTGAGAAATGAAACCTTATCCGATCCGCATCCCGATATGTCATCATTGGTAATGATCTGTATAAACGAGGTCTAGATGGTACACTGCCTAGATGTTTAGAATGGGAAGAGTCTCAACATGCATTAGAGGAAGTCCATGAGGGTATATGTGGGTCACACTCCAACGGTTTAATGTTAGCTTGAAAACTTATTAGGGCTGGGTACTATTGGCCTGAAATGGAGAAAGAGGCTATTAAATTTGCTAAAAACTGTCAACAGTGTCAAGTACATGGCAACTTGATTCATGCTCCAGGGAGAGATCTAATTCCCTTTACTACACAATGGCCTTTTCAAAATTGGGCATTTGATCTCATAGGTGCTATCCATCCGCACTCTTCTAATGGACATACCCATATAATCACAGCTACAGATTATTTTACAAAATGGGTAGAAGCACTTCCTCTAACACAAGCAATAGGGAAACAGATGTCTATGTTCATCCTGAACTACATCATTTGCAGATATGGGATCTCTCACTCTATAATCATAGATAACGGGGGGACAAGTCAAAAACAAGGATCTAGATGACTTATGTGCTAAATTCAAGATTACACAACATTGGTCTTCTATTTACTATCCTCAAGGGAATGGACAAGCTGAGGCTTCAAACAAAAATCTCCTCAAGATCTTGCACCAAACAGTGAATAAAATAGGAAGAGACTGGCATATCATGATCAATCCAGCTCTTTGGGCATACAGAACTAGTATCAGAACACCTACAGGGGCTACACCTTTCACTTTAGTTTATGGGTCTGAAGTGGTACTACATATTGAGGTTGAAATCCCATCACTTAGAATCAGAATGCATGGACTTGTCACTGATGAAGACTACAGAGTGTCTAGGTTACAAGAACTGGAATTACTAGATGAGCGCAGGCAAGTAGCGTATGATCATCTCAGAGTGTATCAGAAAAGAATGTCTAGAGGCTACAACAAGAAAGTCTGACATAGAGAATTTTAGGTTGGTGATCTAGTCTTGAGAGAAAATCCTAAAAATCAATCACATCGAGAACGCAAGGGGAAGTTCGAACCCAATTGGCTGGGTCCCTTTGTAATCACTACTACTTTTGGCTCTAGTGCCTATCAACTCTCAAAAATTGAAGGAGAACAGCTCCGAAAACCAATCAACATTCTCCATCTGAAGAAATTATACGCCTAAGGCATTCAGTGCTTGGTAAATGTCCTGAAAAAATCTTAAAAATCAGAAAAAGTCCTAAAAAATGAACATCTTGGTGAAAACCTAGCAATAGGCGCCTTGATGATTCACAAAAAAATCACAAAAATATCAAAAAAATAAAAAATAAAAAATATCAAAAATTCAAAAAAATAAAAAATATATCAAAAGTACAAAAAAAATTGAAAAAATGAAAAATACAAAAAAATGAAAAAAAAGAAAAAGTGCCTTGGTGAAAACCTGGAAACAGGCGCCTTGGTAGAAAAAATAGAATCTCTACCAAGATGGTGAAAACCTGGCAAACAGGTGCCACTTGTTCCAAAATGCTCCTCTATCAGCACAATCTTGGTCTTTCCCAGCTTTCAGTCTGCTTTAGTCTATATATATCCTGGTTTCAATAAGTTGGTTTGTACACCAATCAACTTGTGCGTCTGTATCCTATCAATGTTCAAACTTGGGGGCAATCAATGTCATATCCTATGGTCTCCAGTATATCTTAGACGTCTCATATCCAGTTAGAGTCCTTTGAAGCTTCATTTGAGTCAGTCAAGTCTGTCTTATCTCCAGAAAGGATTTTGCATCTACAATGCAATCAAACATCAAAACTCAACTGAAAACAATCTGTGCTTTTCATGCTTTTATCTCCTTGTATGCTTACTGATTCGCATTGAGATTTTTGCATATTGTGTCCCTTCGAGCTCCTCAATGATTTCCTTTATAGGATTTAGAGAGTGATGACTGGGGGCATAATCTTTTCTTTATCTTCTGCTTGTATGTGAAAATCTAACAACTTTGGAAATTCTGGATTGAAATGGTGTCCAACTGTAAGAGCCTCTATCTCAAATTGGATGGCCATGCGTACCTTGACCATTGATACCCAGACAATTCAAGGAAGTTTGATCTAACTATTGTCTTTTTGAGTAAGTTCTTTCTCCTACTGTGGAACGTGATCTTGCCTAAGGATGTGAACGATAAAGGGTTACTACAGGTAATTCACATTGGATTTAGAATGATCTCTTGACTCTTTGATGTGTTTGTAATGCAAGGCATATTCAGGTCATCAAGATGTTTATGTTTTGATGCTTATACAAATTGCTATATCAAAATGGACATGATATTCAGGTCATCTTGGCATTTGTGCCTTGGTGCTTATATCTACTCCAACATTCTGAAAATAAAATCAATATTCATATATCCATGGTTGTTGACCAGTGGGTGTTGTATTGATTCTTGCGCATACAAATTGATATTCATATGTCTATAGTTTCATAGCTAGTGGGCATTGTATTGATTTATCTGGTTACCAAAAAGTTCAATGATGATAACAAATCGACATATGATAAGTGAATAGGTCCTAGGTCTTAGGTTGCATTTCATATTACATGTCTCTTTGCATTTTGCATGTTTGCATGATCTCACAATGGCTAAACGAACTTCAATGCTTAAACAATTCTCCACTTGTCTCTTCAAATCTAACAAGAGCTAAATCTCACACGAAGGTTCCTGCAATGAAACAGTAAGTAGAATCCTTTTTCGGGATCAAAATTCAAATCTGAGATCATTCATATTATTAACTACTTGCATAATCAACCTTCAATCATCACAGAAATCCAGTATTCAACTTAACTGATTATCTAACATCAAACTATCAAAATTTCAACTTGGTCAACCATGGTCAACTTATGGTTTCACCTAGTCAAATTCGGTCTCCAGGAGCTCCAAATGATGCAGAATGCATTCTCGGATGTGTTTAACCACTTCTCAAATCAATTAACATGCTTCTGAACTCTCAATGCTGACTTTTCTTGTCAGATTTCAATTTCAATCCCAAAGGGGGCATGGTATTGCACATCATTCAAAGTCTGTAAATCAAATTCTATCGATCAAGTCTATCAATATCTTTCATTAGTGATCAAGACAATAATCACGTCTAGTCACTGATTCATCAAAAGTCTTCATCGCTCAGGGCAAATCTATCATCACTTGGGGCATATCAGATTCATCAATCCATATCAATCTGGTATTCTCCTAATCTTGTAAACTGTATCAATTTTTTGCAACCATTAGATCATAGTGTTCTTTCCTTGGTTCTTTGGCAACTGAAGGATTTGGATGTGATACCTGCTAGTTCTGCTAAGACAATCGAGTCTAGAATGGGTCACTCACTTCTTATCAATCGTAAGGTTTGGAATCAGGCATTTTGAAACTTTTTTTTTCGCAATCATCGGTTCATTGCTGTTATATTGAACATTATCTTTGGTCATTCAAGACCTCCTATCTCAATATCTTTCAATCGATTTCTATCTTGAGATCGGTTTATCTTTTGAATTAGTTTCATATCTTTATCAAACACAGACTATTTTTGAACCACTGCACTTCGCACAGTAATTCAAAGAGGGGAAAAATGTAATACCCCAAAAATGGGCTATAAGTTCATTAACCTCCTACATCGACAAATCGAACAAAATCGACATCAAAGTCCTAACCTAAGACACATCTAAACATCATCAAATCATAATTGATTATCTTAAATTCTGCATCAGGGAATATTCCTAGTAATATTCCTAATTATCATAATTATCTTTAATTTTATAATTATTTGGCAATAAATCACATTTATCCTAAAGTTTGATTAATTGAATATTTTCATATTTAATTAATTAGATTTAATATTTGCCACTTAATTGTTTAATTAAATTTAATTCTATCTATTATAATTTTATTATTTAATTTTGACAATAAATCAAAATTCCTATCTTTAATTGATTAAATTCTTATTTAATTAATTAAAGCATGTTGTCATTATTTAATAATATAATTTTTAATAAAAGTTTGATAAAATAGTTAATTAACCCATAAATTAATTATTTTATTTCAAAAATCAGTTAAGTTGAGCATAAATCACTTTATTATTAAATTAATTCATAACTAAAACATACACAATCATAAAAGCAGACAACTGTCAATTATCAATTAAAGCTAAACTCTATTTTGAGTTAAAACTTAGCTTTTGCATGTTTTTGTGAGTTAATTATCCTTTATTTAAAAATAACTCAAAAATCAACCTGAGTTATTTGAGTGATTTATGGCTTTTTCCATGCACCTCCAAGGCCCTGGATTACTATAAATTAAAGGCTCAGCTCTTCACAAATCATCTCATATTTTGCACAATCACGCTGGAGAATTGGAGGCTGAGGAATCAACTTGCGAATTCAAAGCTTTGTGAGATCAATTTCAATTGCATAGTTTTTATATCTTAGCATAGAATTTCATAGTTTTCATATCATTGTTAGAATCTTTATTGTTAGATCATTTAGCATTCATTTCATATCAGTTTTCAATAGCATTCATAGCATATCAGTTTATCATTCTTATTACATAGAAAATATAAAAAATATAGATTAATTGCATTCAATTTCATATCCATCTTTTGCATTGAAATCCTTCATTTAGGTGTCGTCTAGGTCACTGATCTCGATTACAATCTGAGAACATCAATCTCGCACCTATTAGAAGGTAGTAAATCACTTGGTTAGATTAGATTTCAGTTTTGCATGATTTTGATTATAGCTAACCTCTAATATTTTACTGAGTGTTGTGTCTACAGATCAGGTACAATTTTCACACACACAGTCACAAGGAGGTGGCCCTGAACTAGCACAATCCATGTGCTCCCCTTTGAATGAATCTTGGCCTCTCTTAAGGATTTTGATCTTGGCCACTCATTCCTCCTTCCCAAATCCTATAAATGCTCCTCATTTCCAAGAGAAAAATACCCATCCACCTTTTATTTCAAGTATTTTTATCATGCTCATTTAGCTCTAGACATAGCATAATCAATACTAATTGTTAGTCTCTCATCATTTTCAAGCTTTCTTAAAACACATCTTAGCATAGATTTAATGGATTAACCTAGTTTCTTCCATTGTTTTGCATAACAATAGCATCATATCACATATCTATTTGGTTTAAAATCAATCTTAGCATAAACATCATGTAGCTTAATCTTCATTTCAGCATCATTTGGATCCTTGAGGCCTTAGGGGCAAATCAAGTGTTCTATACCTATTTTGTTCCATTTGTGGGGTTTTTATGAATCTCAATCCATCCTAAAATGCATAAGGAACATGCTCCAAGTTCTTAGAGAGCACACCCACATCCCCTTAAGCAAGAGCAAATCAAACAGTGCTTGGGTGCACCTGTTTTAGCTCAATCTGAGGTGGCTTAGTTTAGAGTTTTACTTATTTTTGATTGATTTCATGCTAGACTAAAATCTAATCTTTGTTTGGCTTGAGTCTTTCAAAATAGGTATCCTCAAAAGCCTTGTCCACATTCTGGCATGCCTAGTGAATATTTAAGTGTTGCCTATACCTGATTAAGTGTCACCTATGAACATTTGCCTATTGCCTGTACACAACTTGCTGTCGCCTGGGAAAATTTCTTTATCGCCTTGAATCATTTCTCTATCACCTCGGCAGATTTTTTTGTCACCTGTAATAATTATGTTGTCACCTAAGAGTTTTTCTATGTTGCTTGTGCATTTTCCAGTGTCACGTATCAGATTGACAGTGTCGCCATTGACTATGTTTTTGCCTTAAATTTTTCTCAGATTCATAAAAAGCAAAAGTCAAACGAATCTTGAATGAAACTAAGGAAAAGAACTTAGGTCCTAAAAGTCATTATCATTTTGAAAATCAAACACAATCTTGAATGATCTAAATTGGAAAGAACAAACATCTCTATTCCCTCCTTTTCAATTCAAGCAAAGCACAAATTCAATCTTGAATGCCTTAAAGGACAAAACAAAGCACTTCAAAGTTCTAAATCAACATGATAATTCAATCTTGAATACCCAAGTCAAAGCAACTGCAAATGCTTGAAAGCCTTTTAGAGAAAGAACAAATCAAATCTTAAACACTTGTGTCTTCAATTTCAAATTTCAAATCACACTTAATCAAATTGGAAGAAAGAACAAACTTGCTTGATGTGCATTTAGGAGTTTTTCAAAATTCTTGCAAAATCCTATTAAAGTAAGCAACGTAGAACATTTGGACTCAGACAAATTCACTTGTTCTACTTTTAGTGAGGCCTATCAAGGGGGAAAAGCACTTCCTCCTTGGAGAATGACCTCAAACAAGTATCCCCCCTGGCTGGTATATAAATAAAGTGAAGGCAAAAAGTACTCACTTATATCTCCTAATCCATAGGTGTTTTGTGCCAAATGCAAATGTCTGGGGACAGGTAAATATTCCTCCCCCAGCATTGTTGGCTAGGCTCTTAAGTGAGTCATAGGTGGTCATCATAACTGGGTATGGAGACTCCATGAAACTATTAAAAACCTGATAAAATAGAGGCTACCCTATCTACATCTAAAAGTATCAAAATCCTTGTGCAAGGATCGATCCAAGGGGTTTACCGAATCACCTTAAGATTACTCACCATTTGTATTCCCTTTTTCGGGGTACCAAGATGTGGGCAAGGATTTTGATACTCACCTTCCTTAGGTAGATCTTCTTGAATTGCTTGATAGTTAAAACTCCATGAAAACATTGTTGAAACATACACTTTCAAAGCTTTATCAGAGTCAGTTATCCTATTTGTATCCCACAAGGTTGCTTTGTCCCTTGTGGAGATTGCTTTTCCAAAAATCTTTGTTGAAATCTATCATTTTCCATTGGAAAAACATCAAACTGATCTACAACTTGGTTCAAAGATACTCAGAAAAGCCATGTCAGTCCAAATCCTCCCAAAATCTAGAAAATGTCCAAAGCTTTCAGAATCTCAAATCATGGTCTTCTAGTCATATTCAATCCAGTCTTGTCATCCTTTCCTCCTATCCTAGGTTAGAAAAGTCATCTTGGTCATCCCCCATCCCCTTGTCTGTCTTCCTCTAAAGTCAATTTTTCCAAACTTGAGTCAAATCCAATCCTAGTCTGACCCTGTCAATCATTCCAATCTAAGTCTTAGTCTTCCAGTCCATCTTCATCCTTCATCCTTTTCCAACTAATCCGCAAGTCATCATGTCTCAAAACTATTATGATGAGTTTGGTTATTATGTCTCTCCTCTCAATCCATCCTATCCTGATGATGATGAAAGCCTTGTAGATCACGATGCATATTTTGAAAATCTTAGCAAGTTTTCTCCAAACATCCCCCAGCATCCTATCATTCCTCCAAAATATCCTATCATGCCTTCACACTTATCCACTAGCACCCACTTTCATGTCCTTGGCAAGGCAAATCCATTATCTTATCCATCCACAACTTATCCCTATCTTAAACCTATGCATCCTCCATATGCATCCTTCATACCTCCATCTCCTGCTATGGTCATATCCCAATCACCACCGTCCCCTCAAAAAACTTCATGCTACTTCCCTTATCTAAAACCTCCATCCACTTATCCTCCAAAACCCTTTCAAAACCAAAAACCAAGTCTTCCAATCCTTTTCCCCAATCCACCATCCAGCTATCTCAACCCACCATCCTCCATTCAAACCCATGTTTTTGCAAATCCCCTCCCACAAGCAGAGTGCATCCTTAAAACCACTTCATATCTCGTACCTCAATCCATCATTCCTACCTCATCCAATAGTCCATCAAGTTCACAAGCTTCCTCTAAACCTACCTATGTGAACTATCTAAACCTACCATCCTCTAGCTCCTTGTTTGCACCATCATCCCCTCAAGTAGGTTCCCCTTCATCCACCCCATCTTCATATAAGGACTATCCTAGCTCTCCATCTCCTCCACATTCCAATCCTTCTTCACCATGAAAGTCTCCAAGGAGTTTCACAAGGAAGCCAATAACAAATCCCACTCCTAAGAATGAAGAGCCAAGCCATTTCAATCCTTCATGTGAAGCCATCATTGATGAGGCCCATCCATCACTCCCTTCGTACATTGATCCTCTTCTATCTCCTAGCATCATTGAGTCCCTTCCATCTGAAGTCTCCATCCAATCCCCACCAACATCACCTCCTCTTAGTATTATCCAAAGCATATCTAATCAGCCTCATGAGTTCATCCTTCTTCCTACCCTCACAGCTACAGAATCTTCCATCCTTTCATCCATACCATCTAAAGAGTTCTTCGTTCTTCTAGACATCACAGCTACAAAATCTCCCACCCTTCCATCCACCCCATCTAAAGAGTCCATCCATGCATCCCCCAACATTCTATCCACACAAATCCTACCATATCAAGATCTTGTCCAAAAGCATGTTGAAATACTCACAGAAGAAAATCAAGATCCAATCCCTTCACTTCCCCCATCACATGTTCTATTGCTTCCATCACCCCCAATCCAAAATCCTACAATCCTAATTCCTTCAATCCAAGATCCTATCACCCCAGTTTCTCCAGCTAAAGATTCATTACTATCCCCCAATCCTAGTCAAAATCCCATCATCCCATCCTCTCCTCTTGAGGATCCTTCGATCCAAACTATCTAGCTACCAACACTCTATCCTCTTGGTCCACTTACGTTTGTCAGAGGCAGCCCACTTGAAGCAGAAGCAATAAGTTCTATATCTTCCATCAGGGAACCAGAAATTGGATGTTTATCATATTCTCCAAGTCAAAAATATCCTTGTTTGGATAAAATGCTCAAGAAATGGAATTATCAAGGCAAAGGCCTAGGCATCCATGAACAAGGAAATCTGGAGCCTATCCAAGACAAGAAACATCCAAAGTTATGTGGCATTGGTCACACACCAGGTGAAGGCACTTCCTCCAGAAATATTGGTACAAATAAAGCTAAATTCAAGCATCCTTCCAAACCCACCATCACATCTTCCAAAGCATACAATGCTATTCCTCCTCCTCCATCGTTACAACCAAAGACAACCTATCACATTCCTCATCCTCCAAATCCATTTTGGGTCCCTATGTCCCAAAATCTACCAGCACATATCCTTCCCATGCTAACTCCATTTTGGGACCATACATCCCAAAATATCATCCCCCATCTTATCCTACTCAGTCTTTCATCCAAAATCCAAGCATCCCTAGTCAGGATCAACAAAGGCACATGCCCACATATCCTATCTTCCAATCTCCTTCCATCTCTCCATCCACATTTCCTCCATCCCGCACATCTCCTCATTTTCACTCCGATGCTCCCCATAGTTTAGATGCCATATCCATTATGAATAAAGGGAAATATCCACAAAAATCCAAAGATTGCCATGTCCAGTCTAAACGACATGCTCAAGAAAAGAAAAATCCAATCAAGCAATCCAAAGCATCCCTATGGCCACAAAGGCCCAACAAAGAAAAATCAAAATCTGAAGCATCCCAATGGCCTCAAAGGCCCAACAAAGAAAAAGTAAAATTTGATGCATACCAATGGCCACAAAGGCCCACCAAAGCTCAAGAAAAAATGATGTGGATCCCAAAGAAAAAAGATGTAATGCATCTAAAAGAAACATCTACAATGGCATCCAAAGTTGCTAATCCCCCAGCTACTCAGTCTTCTCCTCCATCTCCTCAATCTATTTTGGATCCCAAAGATCCTAAATCTCCTAGCATAAATCCTCCATCCTATCTACCTCTATCTTCTAAAACCCATCCACTTCATCCATCTCCCCCACAACATGTGCCAATGTTGATCCTGACAACATCCCCCTATCATGATCACTTTCCATCTTTCCAGCCAAACACTTTATACCACCATATTTACCATCTCCCCCATCTTATCCATGCCTTTGCATAATCCCTCCATCCCAATAAAGTTGTACCAACATCCAAGCACATCAGAAAGATCAGTGAAGAAAGTCAGCAACAAATCAGAGAAATCAGCAGGTCAGCAAAATCAGAAAGTCAGCATCAAAATCAAAAGGTAGTACCAAATCAGAGAATCAACAAGTCAGAAATCAATTAGCATATCAGTGAAAGATCAACATCTAGTCAGCAAAAAAATTAGAAAAATCCATAAAAATTGGAAAAATCAAGTGAAAAATATCAAAAAAAGAAAAGAAAAAGAAAAAGAGAAAAACATTTGTCCTATGGTGAAAACTTGGCAATTTAAGCACCTTGGACAAGTACCATGGTGAAAACCTGGCAAACAGGTGTCATGCATAGGCTCCCCCCAATTCCTTTCTACAATTGGGGGCCATTCCCTTCTTCCATCTTATCCAACATCTCCTCCATCCCATTTGTCTCTCACCTCCTTCATCCTCCTTTGGATCTTGATGACAAAATAAAGACTACCAGGTATACATGCTTTTGGGCACCTTCTTAGCATCCATCACAACTTTCAGCTACATATCCTCTATCTAATCCATTCATCATATCTTCCATCTACCTTCCTCATCCTCTTATCAACATATCTTCTGTCGAATCATACCCAATCCTACTGCCTCTGAATGAATGAACTATCCTAAGTAGGGGGCATCTTATTCCTTGGTTACATATTCCTTGGAGACTATCTTTTATCCAAAAAATTCCATCTCCCAAATCCTTAAGCAAATCCACCATCCAGTCCTTAAGCATTCCTCTATCCGGATCCCTTAGTGGTTCCTCCTGCATTCCATCTTCCAATCCTCCAGCAAATCCACCATCCAATCTCCCCAAGCATTCCTCTATCCAGATCCCTCAATAGTTCCTCCAGCATTCCATCTTCCAATCCTTAAGCAAATCCACTATCCAAATCCTTAAGAAAATCCACCATCAAATCCTTGAGCATTCCTCTAGCCAGATCCCTCAGCAGTTCCTCCATCCAAATCCAAATCTTCCTCCATCCGAATCTCCTAGCAGTTCCATGATCCTCATCCTAAGCATTTCCTCCATCTTTCCATCACCTAGTATCTTTCCTTGTCATTGGTATCTAGCTATAGGCTAACCTCATTGCAATCTAATGCCATTCATCCCTATCCAAACATTCCTAGCAGTCTTCTAGCAATCTTCCAATCCTCTCCACATCCTCTAGCTATCCAAAATCCAACATCCAAGATCAAGCCAATCGATCTAATCACATCCTTAGTCTTGTAGCAAACCTTGATCTCAATCTAATCATCATCATTGGGATATGTCCTTCCCAAATCTGTGTCATTTTAGGACACATCATCTGTCAGTCTATCTTGGCTTTCAAACCCAACTAGGGCATCGTCTTGCATATCTTTGGAGTTTCAGCTTCACCCCCGGGTTCTTTGTGCATCCTAATCCTGAGCTTCTATACATATCCATTGTAAATATCCTCACATCTTGTTGTATATATCCTTGTCAGTCCCACATCAACAGTATTTGATCACAAATCTTGTCCTATCTAGCCTCGCACTTCAGCAACATCAATTATCGACTATCCTTGATCATCATGACCATCTTTGAACTGCATCATTTTCCAATCAGCAACACAACATTCTCCCCATCAGCATAGGGTCCACATAGATGTATGCTTCTATTTTCTCTGACCTAATCTTCCACCAAGCATACCAGGTCAGTGTCGATATATCCTTCCACACATTCAGACCAATCTTCCCACCATCAATTGAATCAAATCTCTCTCCTTGGCAAAGGTTTTCTTTTGGAGTTATCATTTTGACCTTGGATTTTGTCCTTTGGGTCTTGTTAATCTTTTACAGCTTCTCGTTGTTCTCTACTCAAAGTCACCATGATCTTTTATATCATGGTGTGCAGCGAATGAGGACACTCTGGGGCAAGGTCTTTTGGTCCTTTGCTTATGCCTGTGAGTCAGTCAGATGTGACCGTTGCATGGTTCACATGTGATCTTCTAGGTTACATGGTGCACTTGGGAAATATCATTTGTTTGTGGTTTCTCCTACATCGTTTCCACCATGCTTCCTCTTGGGTTCATGCATGATGCTGGGGCAACCCTGCATGTCTTTTTAGTGTCAGTCCTATGCAACGCTGGTGACAAGGCCTTGTGATCCTAGTATCCTTGGCAGGTCTCTAGCATTGCTATATTAAACTAGGTTGTGCTCTCCACATTTGCACTTGGAGCTTCTCCCAATCCCTTGCATCTTGCATCATATAGATTAATCTTGCATCTTGCAGCTCTCATGTAGCTGTATCTTGCATTTTGCATTCCATCTCATCTTGCATTCACCCATCTTTGCTCTTGGGAGTTTGGTTATTTATCTCCCCTTCTTCCTAGGTCCTTCTTTCTCTGTTTCCTTTTGAAAAAATTCCACAACGTTTACTCCTTCCCTTATTTTCTCGAGGGGGCACAACCCATCATTCCTCTAAATTCTAGCTTTGGGTATCTTATTTTCTTGTCTTTGACGCCATGCCACTTTCAGCATTGCATCAAAGAGGGGCAAAATGTAGACACCTAAAAATTCTTTAGAAAATAAAGTATTTTTAATTTTCTAAAAAAATCTCTGATGACATCATCATTTATTAATTAATTAATTATTTAATTAATTTATTTATTTTTATGTCATTAAATCCCTTTACCTTAATTAAAAATATTTAATTAAGGAATCCCTCCCAAAAATGTTTAAATCTTATTTAAACATTATCTCCTTATTTATTAATTATTTAATTAATAAATTGACCAAAAATCTCAAAATAAATAATTTATTTATTTTTTGCTCAAAACTTGGCCAATTTCCTTAAGACCACTAACCTCTTCCAGAATCTTCTAATCCTTCTTTAATTTCGATTAAAGGCTAATCCCCTCATTTCCTAACCCTAATCCCAACTCAAAATATTTAATTAAGATTAAATATTTAATCCTCATGTTTATTAAATTCATTTTAATAAATATTCTCAAAACCTAAACCATGGAAATAAATAAATCTTTATCTATTTCCTAAAATCCATGTTTATCCTAAGGAAATTCTAGACTCTTCTAGAACGTCCGAATCCTAATCCTAATCCCCCCCTAACCTTGTCACATTCCCTAACCAAGGTTAGCCAACTTGTAAGCTTAACCCAAATTTAACAAACTTCTAGAAACTTCTCTTACATGCATTAAATGCATTTAAGGCCTTCTTATCCCTCTTACATGCATTTATGATGCATTTAAGAAGCCCCTCACCCCTTTCTTACACCCTTTGACCTTAGGCACATTTCCCAAATTGTGCACATCCCTCCCATCTTTCAACCCAATTCCCTTATGACACTTTTCACAAGGAGGTGGCCCTGAGCTAGCAAAATCCATGTGCTCCCCTTTGAATGAATCTTGGCCTCTCTTAAGGATTTTGATCCTGGCCACTCATTCCTCCTTCCCAAATCCTATAAATGCTCCTTATTTCCAAGAGCAAAATACCCATTCACCTTTTATTTCAAGCATTGTTATCATGTTCATTTAGCTCTAGACATAGCATAATCAATACTAATTATTAGTCTCTCATCATTTTTAAGCTTTCTTAAAACACATCTTAGCATAGATTTAATGGATTAACCTAGTTTCTTCCATTGTTTTGCATAACAATAGCATCATATCACATATCTATTTGGTTTAAAATCAATCTTAGCATAAACATCATGTAGCTTAATCTTCATTTCAGCATCATTTGGATCCTTGAGGCCTTAGGGGCAAATCAAGTGTTCTATACATGTTTTGTGCCATTTATAGGGTTTTTATGAATCTCAATCCATCCTAAAATGCATAAGGAACATGCTCCAAGTGCTTAGAGAGCACACCCACATCCCCTTAAGCAAGAGAAAATCAAACAATGCTTGGGTGCACCTATTTTAGCTCAATCTAAGGTGGCTTAGTTTAGAGTTTTACTTATTTTTGATTGATTTCATGCTAGACTAAAATCTAATCTTTGTTTGGCTTGAGTCTTTCAAAATAGGTATCCTCAAAAGCCTTGTCCACAATATGTATATATATATTTAGTATATATAAGATGTATATATATACTTTTATATATGTGTGTGTGTGTGTGTGTGTGTGTGTGTGTGTGTGTGTGTGTGTGTGTATGTATATGTATATGTATATGTATATGTGTGTGTATATATATATATATATATATTATTATGTAAATATTAGAGAAATTAATATAATACTCAAGAGATATTATATATATAATAATAATTATCATTATATTAATTACATATTAATGAATAGACATGTCTCATGAAGGGACATGTCTCTTCTTGGCTCATTCTCAATATAAATGCAAGAGATGTTTGCATTTTGAAAACACATATAATGAGATAGTGCTATTACATTTGCAATGATCCTAAAACTTTAACATGGTATCAGAGCCAAGTTGCAAATGTAAGAGAGTAGTTTACTGATGGTGAATGTGTGACTGTCTCAAAAAAATACAATCTCAGTACAAGGACCATATCTCATAAATGCACTATTGGATTTTACTAAATTTCAGATATATTTGCGAAAATCAAATTTAGAAAAATCTCACTAAACTGATTGGAAAGAAAATGTCTGATTCAAAAGTTATTACCAAATGTGTATGGGTCTATGTAAAAATTTGTAAAAGAGTGAGGTTCCTTCTTTAAAATCCTAACTACTTGAAGGGAGATCTAATAAGATTGAAGGTTGTGATATTGTATAGAAACTTTAGATATTCAAGATAGGTCATGTGAAGAATTATGGTAATGTTTGAGAATGATGATGTCATTTTGTGAATTAGCATGATATTTTCTATATGGGCTCACCTTACAGAATGAAATGCTTGAAATTTATAAAAGATAAGTATTTCATATTTCATTAATGGACATAATTTTGAGTTTGTAATTCATGCTATACTATTGGTTAGTAAAATATTGTATGCTTCTATCATTGGTATTTATGATCAATATAGTTTAGTGAGCTATTTGTAATCTCTCTCTGACGTACCTTCAAGATAGAAGCACAAGCTAATTGCATTCAAGGGATAAAGAACTTGATGCTTGCAAATGAATTGATGATTGAGACTAGATGCAAAGGGAGTCTGACATTTCAAAAGAGGTCAAGAAGTCGATAAACTTGAGTTTTAGAGGGAGCAGATGGTTCAATCAACTTGTGACAATCTTGATCATGTTGATTGAGAGGGAGTTCACTATTGATGGTGAAACACTTTTGAGGTAAACTTGATATAATTGATTATTATATTAATGAATCATGAATGTTTTTAATGGGCCCGACCCCTATGTAAATCATGAGGAAGTGACGACTTCCAAATGATTATCACTTGTATTTGTAGAAGTTATTGGAAGGTGACGATTTTACAATAACTTAAATCATGATATACATTATTTATAATGTTGAAACACATAATGATGAATGAATGCAACAACTAAGTGTTAGATGTCATTAAGTTGATGGTCTATGAGTTGTTTGCATAAATATATCTTGCAAATCAACAACTAAGTGTTAGATGTCATTAAATTGATGGTCTATAAGCTGCTTGTATAGATACATCTTGTAAAGAAACAACTAAGTGTTAGATGTCATTAAATTGATGGTCTATAAGTTGTTTGCATAGATATATCTTGTAAATCAACAACTAAGTGTTAGATGTCATTGACGGTCTATGAGTTGTTTGTATAGATATATGATAGGTATTTGGTGAATATCATGTGTTGATATTCTATAGGCCAATACCTTATTGAGTACTTGGTGAATATCATATGTTGATGTTCTGATAGGCCAATACTTAGAGTATTTAGTGAATGTCATGTATTGACATTCTGATAGGCCAATACCCAAGAGCTTGTGGATAGAATCGTCGATGGAAGAAATCCACATATTGAGACTATGTTTCTATTAACTACATCTTGAGGATGATGCCTTTATTTCTTACATCATATGATTGATGTTTTCAAGTGTCTTAAGTGTTGACATTGGATTGATTTATCCTCCCTAGCTAAGATGGAGTGTTGATGTTTTGTAGCTTCAGTCAAATAAACACTATGAGTCAATACTAGTGAAGATATATATATATATATATATATATATATATATATATATATATATATATATATATATATATATATATATATATATATATATATATATATATATATATATATATATATATATATATATATATATATATATTATTATGTAAATATTAGAGAAATTAATATAATACTCAAGAGATATTATATATATAATAATAATTATCATTATATTAATTACATATTAATGAATAGACATGTCTCATGAAGGGACATGTCTCTTCTTGGCTCATTCTCAATATAAATGCAAGAGGTTGTTGCATTTGGAAAACACATACAATGAGATAGTGCTATTACATTTGCAATGATCCTAAAACCTTAACAAGGAAGATGATTGAAAGTAACAATGTAAGAATAGATGAAAAGTTTCAGATACAAGATAGAATGTATGATAGTAATCAGATTACAGAGATCAAAGAAGCTACTATTGTTGCAGAAGGAGAAGAACTTGTTGAGGAAGAAAGTGAAAAAGAGGCTTGTGATGTTGTCACAAGTGAGGCTACTGAGGGTCCTAAAATAATGAGGTATGTAAAGAATAACCATCTTGAAAATTAAATTATTGGCAATACCAATCAAGGAGTATTAAGTAGATCAAAGGTTAGAGAATAAATTTGTTTGATTTATCAAGTTGAACCAAAAAACACAGATGAAGCATGTAGAGATGAATCTTGGTTAAATTATATGAAGGAAGAGTTAGATCAGATAAAGAAGAATAACACTTGGGAATTGGTTCCTAGACCTAAAAACAAAAATGTAATTGGAATAAAATGGGTTTTTAGAAACAAAATGAATGAAGAAGGAACTATTGTAAGAAACAAAGCAAGACTAGTATGTAAAGGATATTCATAGTAAGAAGGCATATAATTTGAAGAAACATTTTCTCCTAATGATAGAATGGATGTATTAAGATTGTTCTTGTCTTATCCTGCACATAAGAACTTCAAGGTGTATCAGATGGATGTGAAATATGCATTTCTGAATGTGGATCTTGAAGAAGAAGTATATATAGAAAAACATGATGGATTTCCTCTATGCAAAGATAGAGACATGGTGTGAAAGTTGAAGAAAGCTCTGTATGGGCTAAAGAAAGCTCCAAGGGCTTGGTATGAAAGGTTGTAGAAGTACATACTTCAGCTTGGATTTAGAAAAGGTAATGCAGATAGTAATTTGTATTTAAGATCTAGTGAAGATGGAATCTTGATAATAGAAGCCTTTGTTGATGATATTATCTTTGGAGGTAATTATGATCTATGTAATAAATTTTCTAATGAAATGGAAAGAGAATTTGAGATGTCTATGATAGGTGAAATGAAATTCTTTCTTGGATTGCAAATAACTCAGAATGAGAATGGTATCTTTATTTCTCAGACTAAGTATCTCAAAGAAATGCTAAAGAAGTTTGGAATGGAAGATTGTAAACTAGTAGGAAAACCCATGGTAACTGGTAATAAGCTAAAAATTGATGATGAATCAAAGAATGTTTTTAAGACCTTGTACAGATCAATGGTTGGAGGATTACAATATCGGACCCACACTAGACCAAATATTGCTAGTGTCGTTGGAATTATGGCTCGATATCAGGCAAAACCCAAAGAAACACACCTAGTTGTTGTGAGAAGGATATTGAGATATCTAAAAGGAACCATAAACTATGGCTTATGGTATGACAAAAATGATAGCTTTGAACTTCATGCTTATACTGATGTTGATTGTGCAGGAGATATTAATGACAAAAGGAATACTAGTGGTGGTGCATTTTTCTTTGGGAAAAACTTAGTTTCTTGGCTAAGTAAGAAATAATCCTATTGCTGAATCAGAGTATGTTGTTGCTACCATAAACTAAACTCAAATTGTTTGGATGAAAAAAATGTTGACAAAAATTGGAATAAATTTTGATGAGTCTATGGTTATCTATTGTGATAACACTAGTACAGTGAATAAGTCAAAGAATCCAGTGATGCACTCTAAAACTAAACATATTTCTATCAAGTATCACTTCTTGAGAGAAAAGGTGGTAGAAAAGGAGCTAAAGTTGGAATATGTTAGCACTAAAGAATAGATTGTTGACATCTTCACTAAGCCATTACCAAAATATATATTTGAATATCTCAGAGGTATGCTTGGGGTTTAGGCCCCTCCTAGTCAGAATTAAATGATGTGGAGATGCATCAATCCAAAGGTTTTCAAAGCCTTATCATAATCTGGACTAGATGTAGGGATCTACTCCTCAAGGGGAGTGATCATAGAATAAAGATCTTGGAAATTAGTTGATGAATCATGGCATGCTTTGCCATTGTTGTCAAAGGGGGAGTGTTACTATGATAAAATCCCTATTGTATGGGGAGATTGTTTGGTTGCAAAACTTTGGATTGATATAACTTTGGGATGATGGATTTTTCCATATGTTGACATTAATGCCAAAGGGGGAGATTGTTGGATATTTATAATGTGTGGGGAGGTGATTGAGACATTTAATATGTTTAATCACTATGTTACTAAATGGGAACTAATAATTTTGTCATCTATGTTTTGTCACTGATGTCAACATATGTTTCTGTGAGTAAAATAGGTTGGTTATCATAGTGTACAAACACTGTATGGATGTTTCAGATGCCACAAAGATAGATGATAGTTCAAGAGTGTGTTATGATCTTATATCCAAGATCTCATCATGTAATGTTTCATATTGGATGAGTTATAGATGTTTTGGTGAAGACTGGTCACTAACTGTGACAGTGAGAAATGACAGAGTTAGTCTCTGTGTTTGGTGTATAGCTTACAAGTGATATGGAATCAGTGTATGAAAACCTAAGAGATGAAAGCTAGAGTATTGAAGAATGTTCTATGAACCATGAAAGGTATGGAAGGTAGGATGACATCATCTATGACATGTGTTCAAGAGGTGATCTATTTGGAAGCCAACTATAGAGATGTAGCATGTATGATGGATGATGAACTTGAATTAAGGATGTCGGTCCTTAATTATTGTAATGTAATCATTTAATACTTGTTCTAGATACCATGTGTATCTTATCAAGGGTTTATATATTTTTTGTAATTAGGAAATCCTTATGGGCCGACCTATTCATGAGAATTGTTATAAGGTATAAATGAAAGGTCTTTTCTTTGGAAAATATATGGATGAGAAGAAGATGATATAGAGAAGTTTGAAAGTTGTGAGCTTATGTCTATTGTATGTAGAGTACAGGTTTTTTGGTGTACTTCATTGGAACTGATCAACCAAAGAGAGTTGTTGCTGAGTAGTTCAAAAATATTGTGTATTTCTTCATATACACTTGTGTTGCAAATAGTGAGTTCTGAAGGTAAACTTAACCTTCTTTGGGTAGTGAGCCTTGGGTAGTGAGCTCTTCCTTTTCCTCTTGAGTCCTAATAGGGTTTGTCCTCTAACAAGGACTATGTACTATAATGTTTCAATAAGCTCATAACAGGGCTATATCTTCTAACACGAATAACTATACTCAAAGTACATCATTTGTGGGTGCTAATACCCACCAGATATTTTTTACTTTTAATAGGGTTTCCCCGACACCAAAATATTGTGATATTGTGTTGGCATTAATTGTGTTCATTGGATTTGATATTTCTTGTACTTAAAGTTTAAATTTTAATAATCTCTCATACAACTGATTCACCCCCCTCTTAGTTTTATTATAGATTGTTATTCCTAAAAGACCTTCCATATACCAAGATGGAGTCACTCAAAGAGTACAAACCATGGTGCACTAGAGATTTTAATCTCATTATTCACTTCACTAGATTTATCTCTAGAAAATTGACCAATAACATTAACTGGCCTTCAGAGGTGGCCTCAAAAACTGACCAGAGAACCACACAAGAATGCACCATCGGGAACTTAACTTCATTCCCAACATGTGAGTACACTCACCAAAGGAGATTGGTCAAAATAACTTGAGCTAAAATATTTTAATCATCAAACATGGCCCTTCAGAAACATTTATTCAGTCTGCACTGCCAAATCTACATAAGTCTCCTCTAGACTTGACTTCAAAAACTCACCAAATGGAATCTTCATGAAATGGAAACTTGGGCATTGATTCACCTCTCTATAAGGAAAATTAATCCACAACTAGCACACCCATAAGATCAAGTGGTGAATTGCCATTGAACACAAAAGTCAGATTGTTAGAAATATTAAGGATTAAAATAGTGAAATATGCCGAAACTGAGTTTGGAATTGGCTTAGGAAAGTGACCAGATAGATTGGAAGAGATCTAAAAATGTAACAGCTCTCAATTATACTTGACCTTGACCCGGGTGCAAACTACAAGACTCCAAAGAAGGCCATTTAGAAAATTGGACTATTCACACCACCAGAAATATTTAACAATTGGCAAATGGAATGGCATTGGAAAATAGGTCAAACGGGAACATGGGGGGCTAAAAATTTACATGAATACTCTCTATCTCTCATTCCTATAACATGATGCAATATTTCTCATGCAATGAACATCAACTAGGCATTAGATGCACTCTTCCAAAGTGGGCTATTTAATGCAGATTTGGGGAGACACCTTCAAATAGCCACTTCCAAATCATGTCAGAACTAAAAAATAGGACCTCAAACCTATTACATATGTCAAATGATAAGTTATAAACACCCTGCCCAAGTGACTCATCATGAAAAACAATAGGTCCCATTTTCTATGCACCCAAACTAGACATCTTTTAAAGATTTTCAAGGTACTAATTTGACACTTCGAAAATTTTTTGCAAGTATGGACTCGAAACATATTCAAGACTTTTTGAGCTCCAAAAAAAGAGGTAGAAGGAAAACCTATTTCCTATGAAAGATTTCTTCTCTTACAAGGAGACCCACTATCAGAAATTAGTACCAATCTTGAACAAGAGCCAGAAGAAGAACAAGTAGAAGAACCTAAAGATGAACAAGAACAAGGGCTTCCTATTTTTGACACTCCTCACTCCAACGAGGAACCAGACATGATAAACTCACAAGAACCATTATGATAAGATGAGAACCATGCTAATGAAGAAGATGAAATACCCATGACTATTGCCCACTTCTTGGGAGTTTCAGATGATAGTCAAGTAGACTTACATGAATATGAATGGGATATCCTTTCTAATGCTACTATGGACATAGAGATAGATGTGATACACAAATTTTCTTCTAGAGTCTTGATTGAATAAGGAGAGAGTTCTAATGCTAGACCATTAGAGTTAAATTTTCATGACACTAACATGAAATATAATAATAACCAACATGACTCTAATAATTCTAACATCTATTTGGAAGCAAACTTAATAGAAGACATCTCACAAGTTAATAACATTGGTAATAACATGGTGATATCTCTTGAACCTAATGAATCTTTGTCCTTGAAATACCCTCAACTCATAGACTGGGATGAGCCTACAACCACAAGCCTATTATATTTTTACAATGACTATTCCATAGCCTATTATCTAAATGCTTGTGATTCCTTCCTCTCTACCACCAGTGTAAAGAGGGAAACCATGACTAAGAAGGATATCAAGTCTCTCTCTCTTTCATTACTCTCTCTCTCTCTCTCTCTATATATATATATATATATAACCCTCTCTCTCTCTCACACACACACATCACCCTCTTTCTCTCTCCCCCTTATCTACTCCCTCTCTTTTTCATTACCCTCTCTTTCTCTCTCTCTCTCTCTATATATATATATATATAACCCTCTCCCTCTCTCTCTCTCTCATCACCCTCTCTCTCTCTCCCTTCTATGTGTGTGTGTGTGTGTGAGGCCTCACCCCATGACATCAGTTCATAGAAGATTATTTTACATCTTTAGACTCATGATGACACTTGAATTTATTATGTTGGACTATTGTGATAGAGACGTTATATTATGATACTATGTGATGACTTATGTTATGTGATGATGATATAGGACTTTTACTTTCTTGTTATTTATTAGGTCATGAGCATAGTAATTGATACATCTTTTATTTATATATGATATCTTGATGTTAGATTCATGATAGGAAAATTTATGGGAAATGATCATGGCTATTATGTTAGATGGATTATCATGTATCATTTTAACCTTGACCTTATGTGCTTTAGAAATACAATGTTTAAATGATGGAAATTATTATGAAATGTAGTTAGAGATTATGATGCTAAGAATGTGATTTTAGATATATATATATATATATATATATATATATATATATATATATATATATATATATATATGATATTTGACTTTTCATGAGCTACTGATGCTTTGTCAAGTGTGCAGGTAAGACCATGGAATTTTTGGGGGAAAGAAAAGATGGATATTTGTAAAATCATGCTAAGCCAAGGTTATCTCCAAAGGGAGAAAATTAACCTTGTTGTAAAGTGTAATTTTGTAAAGTGATGCATGAATGTAATTGTTGTATTATGTTTATTTTACTTTATTATTTAGTCTACTTGGCATGCCATGTGTATTATGTGTAATCTGATTTATTTGTGGTGTCAATTGACACATGTCTTGTGAGTTGGCATGCCCAAGTGTTCAATGTGTGTAAGTGGTCACTATTTTTAGGGCCCATGAGTGGGATTCTCTTTCATTTTCGGATTCATTCTTTGAGTGGTCTTCTAAGTGGCTTCTAATGACCATTTATTTTAGTGGAGGTTAAAAATAGGCTACCCCATAGTGGTGCCATATGTTGGGGGTCAAATTTTGACTATTGTGATGGTTTTTGACTATTTTTTCCCTTCCAAAAGATGCTCTTTTGAAAAGTGACGAAATTGGAAGAGCCACTCTTCATTTAAATTTTGAATTTGAATTTTCCCTCATTTGTTTTGAAAGTTTGAGGGTTTGTGTTCTTAAGGAGATGGAGGGAAAATTGTTGGCTAATTGCCCACTCTCCAATTTTTGGAGACTAGAGAGTTTGTGAGAATTTTTGGTGTTGTTGTACTTGGAGGATTTTGGTGTTGCATAGCAAGGGAGGAGACTAGTTGGAAAGCTCATCTCAAATCTCTTTCCATTAGCTTGGATCAAGGTTGGATTCTTGTATTCTCTTGTTACTATTGTTATGTATAATTTTACTTCTTTTCCTATGTTGTGTGAATGATGGTTATTCATGTAAAAGTTCATGGCTTCTTGTCTTTGCTTGTATATGTTTTTTATTTTGTGCATTGTTTATTGGGGTTGTGCAAGGCCAAGCTCACCCTTGGTAGGGAAGAGAGACTTGATGGGTGAAGGGCATAAGTTGGGACTACTTTTCTAGTGTAGAGTCCTTCCTCTAGGAGGAAGGGGATAAAGCATGGATGTATGGGCATTCATGTGCCATTTTTTTTGTTGTGTATACTTTTGGGGATCATAAGGGTGTGGTTATGGTGAAGAGTATGAGAAGGGTGGATGGTGTTAGAATAACTGAGAGGGGGGGTGAATCAGTTATCTAGTGTCCCAATTCAAAATGTATAATTCAAAATAATTTCTTCAATTTCTACTCGTCGGTAAACAATAATAACTCTCACTATCTGTGCTTTTACCGATTACCAGTCTAATGCTAAAATAGTTTACTAATCAAATCTAACATGTAACATGTAAATAATGATAACAAACAAATATCACAATCAAAACATAACACAAGAGATTTAATGTGGAAACCCTGTAAAGGGAAAAACCACCTAGGACAGGCAACCCAAAATTGTTCACTCTTCTAAAGTGAGGTTAGTTAAGACCCAACTCTATTAAAGGTTACAAACACACTATAAGGTGTGACCTTGTTAGAGAATTTTAGACTATAAGTTATCATCCAACCAGCATTCACTATGGGGTTGACAGGATAACAATGTTCATTCTATGAATCATACATCATAAGACTTTCAGAGTCCACTCGGTTAAGAGATTTTGACTGTATACAATGGTAAAATATGTAAGAGTAAATGACCTACCCTAATACAACTTCAATTGTAGATTATAGATTAATATTTAGTCCATACAAATCCTTCTGATCAATAATTCACTTCAGATTCAATACTGTATCAACTTACTGTTCATCGGTAATTTCTCTATGTAGCTCAGTAATTGTTCTACAACTCGGTTCTTACTAACCAGTATGATTAGAATACATGAAATTTTTTTTCATGTGATATTCCTATAGCTTCTTCTTCTTTCGGCATCCTCCATAAAGAAAATTTGTTCTCTTATATAGACGAGTAAATCATTTTCTTCTCCACCATCAGATTTTGCCACTTAACCTCATTCGTATATTTTGCCACTTCAAACTTTCTCGGTACTTGTGTCAATAACACATTTCAATCTTTTCTGTTAGATATCCTCTAAATTTTGTCAGTCGTCGATCTATGTAACAAACATTATATGTTACCTCGATGTTATACTCTTGCCAGCTCATCAATGTTATCGACTAAGCTAATCATTTAATACATTTTGTTATGCTCAGTTAACAAAGAAATGTGTCGGTGAACACTGCTCAGTTAATACTGTGATCGATATACACTACACTCCATTGGTGTATACTAGAAATGCTTCATATACCGACAACACTGCTTTGTGTCTTTCAGCTCTATACTTCATTATAGATGAATGCAACATAATAAAGTCAATATCATCAAGTCATAGACTCATCAACAAGTTACTCAATGTGTTCCTTATCCTCATTTGTCATGTACATCTTTCCTCAGGTAGATTTTTCTATTCTTCATCTCTTTCACCTTTCTTCAGATGTCTCGGTATAGTAACTTACAAGATAAGTGTTGTCAAACTAGTTGACATCAATGACAACATAATACCGATTTAATCATATTACATATCTAATCATCAACTCCTCAGTGATTTTTAATCATAGATTCTTCAATCAGATTCCAAATCAGTTGTAGTCCAAGAATCTCTCCCTTTGGCATTGATGACAACTCA
The DNA here is from genome assembly GCA_027943335.1 of Chamaecyparis obtusa. Taxonomy (NCBI): domain Eukaryota; kingdom Viridiplantae; phylum Streptophyta; class Pinopsida; order Cupressales; family Cupressaceae; genus Chamaecyparis; species Chamaecyparis obtusa. The sequence continues at coordinate 521,030 of BSBK01006525.1, forward strand.
AGTAATATGAAATGTACCATACACATACCAAACATAAATTCTAAAAATTTGTGAACAAATGTTGTAAGTTGAATAGACTTAATATGTTTAATCACTATGTTACTAAACCAACATTAAATAATATAGCTTTACCATTCTGTAATTGTGATCTTTTCAGTTCTTCAGTTCCTGCTTCTGTTCTCTGTAACTGATCTTCAATACTCTGTCTCATTGTCTCTCCCTTAGATAATTCTAATCAGTGCTTGTTCCTTTTCATATTTGTATATCTCTCCCTTTGACAACAATGCCAAAGAAATAAATGAACAAACAATTCTGTCTTCCTCTGTATCTCTGAATACTGATATTCCATTCAGTTCAAGTGCACAAACTTAATCACAACCTTGAACATGATTCAAAGTGTAAACTATGCTACATCAACATGAATGATCTTCTGATAAAAGTAGGCTAATGCAACAACTAGATCATCTTAGTGACCGATAGATAGGGGATGGACCCCAAGTCTAGTCCTCAAGTATTCAAATGTGTCCTTCAATAGGGGCTTTGTAAAAATATCTGCAAGTTGTTCTTTGGATGTAACAAATTCTAACTTTATTTTCTTCTCTTGTACTTATTCTCTTCGGTGATGATACTTAATAGATATGTGCTTTGTCTTAGAGTGCATCACAAGATTCTTTAAAAAATTAATAGCACTAGTGTTGTCATAGTATATAATCACCGGGTTAGTGATTACCTCATTCATTCCTTCCAACACTTGTTTGATATATGCATTGTTTGAACAGTTAGTAGCAACAGCAACATATTCTACTTTAGCTATAGATTGAGAAATACAAGCCTGCTTTTTACTTGTCTAGGTTACAAGTCTTTCACCAAAGAAAAATGCTCCTCTAGTGGTGCTTTTTCTATCATCCACATTTCCAGCCCAATCAGCATCAGTGTAAATTTTCAGTTCAAACTTCCCTTCCTTAGGATACCATAATCCATAATTCTCTATTTTATTCAAGTATCTTAAGATGCTTTTTGTAGCTATCATGTGTGATTCTCTAGGATTAGCAAAAAATCTTGAACCAATTCCCACAACATGTGCTATATCTGGTCTACTGTGAACTACATACATTAACTTACCAATCATGAATCGGTAGAGTGTCTAGTTTACCTCGGTAGTTTCATCCTCCTTTGTCAATTTGTATCTAGTAGCCATCGGTGTTTGATGCAGGAGCATCCTGGGTGTAAGAGCAATCTTGCATCACCCAAAAATATTTTTGTTTTTATATTCAATAAGGGCTATTTTAGTGCAGAGCTGCTATTTATGGAAAGTTATTATTTTTGGTAATTTTTGCATGTGCTCAGAATGATCTAATTTCTTTCTTGGAGGTTCATTTTGGTCATGTAAGTCTGCCAGTAAAGTTTCATTGCCAGATCAAGTGTATATTGGAAGATATTGAAGATTTTCGATATTGGTAGCAGGGTACAGAAACTTTGAACTCAATTTTGAAGGCTTTAGAGGCCCCGGATGAGGTCAAAAATTTGGGTGACAAGCACTTGCGCTGGTCAAGCCTGTAGAGCACTTTGTGGCATTTTCGAAATGGGGTTATAATAGCCGATCGGGTCAACTGGTGATGACTTATGGTCTTCGGAAGTTGGGCCACCCGAAATGGCGAAAAATAATTTTCTTCAAAATTTCTGTTCGGGTTTCAAAGGTTATCTTGAGCCGACTATGATGTAATAAAATGTAAAATAAAATAATTCTAAGTTTGGTCGGCCTTATTGGCTAAAAATTCTGGAACCTTCCCAGGCGGTGGAAAAATTGCCTATATAAAGAAGGCTGTATTATTGTCTTAGGCAGTTCAGAATAGTTCTGGGTAATAGTTCGAGGCTTTGTCCTACAGAATATTGTAAGGGAATGCCCATGTGGCTTTGCATATTGTAATTCTGAAAGTTTGTAATTCCACATTTGTGGAGATAATAAGAAGCCAATTTTCTGTTCTTGCATATTACTGTTGTTGTTTCTCTATTTCTATTATGTGTTTGTGGTATTAAGGGGAGCACCCTTCATCAAGTGGTATCAGAGCAGGTTTTCTTGAGTGTGTAAAAAGATCGCCGACTGTGAGGCAGTTTGCACCAGGACCGTGGTTAGGGTTTCAGCGCGCATCGCGAAAATGCCTCCACGAAGAGAACGTGGCGGAAGACCTGGTGCTGTGACACCTGAGGTTAGAGAGCTGCAGAGACAAGTGCGAGCATTACAAGAAGAGATTCACAGAGGAATGAATCTTAATGTCAGAGACGAAAGCGAGGATGAAGCCGAAGAAGAATATCAAGAAGGAGAAATTGAAATTGTGAACCAGGAGGAAGAAAGACTTTTTCGGGCGATTTCCAAGATTGGGAAAAGACCTAAGATTGAGGTTCCTACATTTTCTGGAAATCTTAACCCAGAGGAATTGATCGACTGGATCAATGAATGTGAAGAATATTTTGAGCATGAAGATGTTGAGGATCCTGATAGGGTCAAATTTGCGAAGGCCAGACTGAAAGGTCATGCGAAGATATGGTGGCAAGAGATTCAGTTGGAGCGAAATAGAAGGGGAAAGGAGAAAATCACAAGATGGGATCAGATGGTGGATAAATTGAAGCGACAGTTCATTTCTGTTGATTATGAGCTTGACCTACTAAAAAAATGCAGAGTTTGAAGCAAGCAGGAAGATCTGTTCAGGAGTATACAGAGGAGTTCTATCGACTTCTCATCAGAACAGGCCATGCCGAAGCTGATAAGGAGAAAGTTGCCCGATACCTTAATGGGTTAAGGCCAAGCATTCAGGAGGAGTTGAATCTGGTTCGAATGAACAGTATTGAGGAGGCATACCAATTTGCCCTAAAAGTAGAGGAAAAGCTGAACAAGAAGTTCGAGAGCAGACAAAATGGAAGAGGTCGCGGTGGATGATCTGGTGGACGGTCATATGGTGGCCGAAATGAAGATTTAAAAAAGAAGGATGAGGCCAGTAGCAGTCAAAATCAGCGAAGAAATAATTCCAATCACTTTCAGGATCAGAATAATAGAGATCAGAGAGGAAGAGGAAGAGGACAAGGATCTGGAAGAGGTGGCTTCCGTGGAACATGTTTTCACTGTGGAGAAGAAGGTCATAGGGCATTTGAATGTCCTCAGCGCCAAGGTAGAACGGACAGGAGAAATGAAGGCCAGGCCAGAGTTGCACATGTAGATGAAGATGCCAGATCATCAAATTCTGAAGATGCTGAAAGAGGAGAAATGTTGATTAATAGAAGAGTCCTGTTGAGTGGTGAGAATGAACCTGAGCAAACGAGGAGCCTATTTCGCACCAGGTGCAAGTGTGAAGGTAAATGTTGTGATGTGATTATCGATAGTGGAAGCACTGACAATTTAGTGTCAAAAGAGATGGTGACAAAGTTGAAGCTCAAGAGACAGAAACACCCACATCCATATTGGATTGCCTGGGTGCAGGATGACCACAAGGTCATGGTCAGTGAACAGTGCCCGGTAAAGTTCAAGATCGGCGGATACCAAGATGAGGTATTGTGTGATATCATATCTATGGATGCATGTCATATGTTGTTGGGTAGACCATGGCAGTTTGACAGATGTGCTGTACATGATGCTCGTGCGAATACCTATTCCCTGACAAAGGATGGAGTGCGACATAAGCTAAAACCATTGAAGGAGACTGAAGAAAAGGTATGTGGTACTGCAAGGATAACTTTTGTTGATGGAAGAAATTTTCTAGATGGTATGAGGCATGAGCATGTATGTTTTGCTTTAATTCCAAAAGCTGGTAAAGAGGAAGTAGAAGATGTTCCTGTAGAAGTTGCAGATTTGTTGAATGAGTTTTAGGATATTGTGTCCGATAACGTGCCTAATGGATTACCACCAGTCAGGAAGATCAGTCATCAGATGGACTTGATCCCAGGAGCGAGTTTGCCGAACAAGGGAGCACACAGAATGACACCTGCAAAAAGTGAGGAGTTGAACAGACAAGTACATGAGTTGTTACAGAAAGGATTGATCCGTGAGAGTCTGAGTCCCTGTGTTGTACCAGCGGTATTAGCACCAAAGAAGAATGGAGAATGGAGGATGTGTACAGATTCTAGGGCAATAAACAAGATCACAATCAAGTACAGGTTTCCATTGCCACGAATGGATGATATTATGGACTGTTTGAGTGGAGCTGTGTATTTTTCAAAGATAGATCTAAAAAGTGGATATCATCAGATTCGGATCAGAGAAGGAGATGAATGGAAGACTGCCTTCAAGACAAAGGAAGGACTGTATGAGTGGTTAGTCATGCCTTTTGGGCTAACCAATGCACCGAGCACTTTCATGCGGCTCATGAACGAGGTTCTGAAAGAATTTCTAGGTAAGTTTGTCATTGTTTATCTAGATGATATTTTGATCTTTAGTAAGACATTGGAGGAGCATATGATGCATATTCGTATGGTATTTGAGAAGCTGAGAGAAGAGAAATTGCTGATTAATTTAAAGAAGTGCAGTTTTGTGAAGAAAGAGTTAGTGTATTTGGGATTTGTAGTTTCAGCAGAAGGTCTAAAAATGGACCCAGAGAAGGTACAGGCTATCCTTGAATGGCCTACTCCAAGGAGTGCTACTGAGGTAAGATATTTTCATGGTTTGGCTAGCTTTTACAGAAAGTTTATCCAAAATTTTAGCAGTATTTGTGGACCCTTGACTGAAACAATGAGAGGGGATAGAAAAGAGTTTAAGTGGACTAATGGGGCAGAAAAGAGTTTTCAATTATTGAAACAAAAAGTTACAGAACAACCTGTTTTAGCACTTCCAGATTTTAATAAGGTGTTTCAAGTAGATTGTGATGCTAGTGGTACTGCAATAGGAGCTGTTATGAGCCAAGAAGGTAAACCTGTTGCTTATTTCAGTGAGAAGTTAAATGATGCCAAGAGGAAATATTCTATTTATGATAAAAAATTTTATGCTATAGTTCAGGCATTAAAGAAGTGGAGACATTATCTGCTTCCTAAGGAGTTTGTTTTGTATACTGATCATCAAGATTTGCAATATTTGAATAGTCAAGGAAAGTTGAATCAGAGGCATTTGAAATGGGTTGAGTTTTTGCAGAGTTATACATTTGTTTTGAAACACAGGAGTGGAAAGTCTAATAGGGTTGCAGATGCTCTTAGCAGAAGGCAACTATTGCTGACAAAAATGCAGATTGAAGTGGTTGGGTTCAAGGAACTCAAGAATTTGTATCCAGAGGATCCTGATTTTGGTGAAGCTTGGAAAGCTTGTACAGAACCTGTTACTCTAGACAGGATGAAATGGTTGGATTTCATCATCCAGGATGATATGCTATTCAGAGGGAGTCAGTTGTGCATTCCACAAAGTTTTATGAGGGAGAATCTCATCAAGGAGAAGCATAGCGGAGGATTGGCTGGACATTTTGGTCGTGATGAAACCCTTGGTTTGGTTAGTGAGAATTATTATTGGCCACAGTTGCAGCAAGATGCGAAGAAGTTTGTACAGAGTTGCAAAGTATGTCAGATGGCGAAAGGAGTGAAGCAGAATACATGATTGTATCAGCCATTACCTGTACCAGAGAAGCCTTGGGAGGATATCAACATGGACTTTGTTCTTGGTTTACCGAGGACTCAGCGGGGGCATGATTCAATTTTTGTGGTGGTTGACAGATTTTCAAAGATGACACATTTCATTCCCTGCAAGAAGACTAATGATGCTGTTCATGTAGCAGAATTGTTTTTCAGAGAAGTAGTGAGACTTCATGGTTTGCCAAAGACCATAGTTTCAGATCGGAACACTAAGTTTGTTGGATATTTCTGGCGTACATTGTGGAAGAAGTTGAAGACAGATTTGAAGTTTAATTCATCACATCATCCACAGACTGATGGACAGACAGAGGTGGTGAATAGGAGTTTGGGAAATTTGCTGAGATGTTTGGTTGGAGATAAGCTAACAGGATGGGATTTGATTTTACCACAGGCGGAATTTGCATACAATAATTCTGTCAACAGGAGCACTGGTAAATCACCATTCCAGATTGTATATGGAGGTAGTCCAAAAAATGCATCTGAATTGAGGAAGATAGATAAAGGAGAAATAAGTAGTGCTGAAGCTGAAGATTTTGCAGAACACTTGAAGAACATCCATGAAGAGGTGAGGAAGCATATTACCAAGATGAACGCACAGTATAAGGCTAAGGCAGATGAGAAAAGGAGGTATAAGGAATTTCAGGTTGGTGATGAAGTCATGGTTCATTTGCGGAAGGAGCGGTTTCCAGTTGGTACATATAACAAGCTGAAAATGAAGAAGTTTGGACCATGCAGGATATTGAAGAAACATGATTCAGGAAATGCATATGAGGTAGAATTGCCTACTGAGCTAAATATTTCACCAGTGTTTAACATTTCAGATCTGACAGAGTATCATGAAGGAGGTGTTGAAGATGAGATCACAGCAGCACAGTGGAGTATTCCAACAACTAGTTCAGACACTAAGGAGATTGAAGATATACTGGATAGTCGTGTTGGCAGAAGCACAAGGAACAAGACATATGAAGAATATCTGGTCAAGTGGAAAGGACGACCTGTTGAAGATTCATCATGGCTAACAAAGGAGGAGGTTAACCGTCTTGGTTTTCCTCTGCACACCTGAGTCGTGACAGGGTCACTTCTCAAATTACCCTGGGTGTCTGATGCAGGAGCATCCTGGGTGTAAGAGCAATCTTGCATCACCCAAAAATATTTTTGTTTTTATATTCAATAAGGGCTATTTTAGTGTAGAGCTGCTATTTATGGAAAGTTACTATTTTTGGTAATTTTTGCATGTGCTCAGAATGATCTAATTTCTTTCTTGGAGGTTCATTTTGGTCATGTAAGTCTGCCAGTAAAGTTTCATTGCCAGATCAAGTGTATATTGGAAGATATTGAAGATTTTCGGTATTGGCAACAGGGTACAGAAACTTTGAACTCAGTTTTGAAGGCTTTAGAGGCCCCGAATGAGGTCGAAAATTTGGGTGACAGGCACTTGCACCAGTCTAGCCTGTAGAGCGCTTCGTGGCATTTCCGAAATGGGGTTATAATAGCCGATCGGGTCAACTGGTGATGACTTATGGTCTTCAGAAGTTGGGCCACCCGAAATGGCGGAAAATAATTTTCTTCAAAATTTCTGTTCGGGTTTCAAAGGTTATCTTGAGCCAACTATGATGTAATAAAATGTAAAATAAAATAATTCTAAGTTTGGTCGGCCTTATTGGCTAAAAATTCTGGAACCTTCCCAGGCGGTGGAAAAATTGCCTATATAAGGAAGGCTGTATTATTGTCTTAGGCAGTTCAGAATAGTTCTGGGTAATAGTTCGAGGCTTTGTCCTACAAAATATTGTAAGGGAATGCCCATGTGGCTTTGCATATTGTAATTCTGAAAGTTTGTAATTCCACATTTGTGGAGATAATAAGAAGCCAATTTTCTATTCTTGCATATTACTGTTGTTGTTTCTCTATTTCTGTTATGTGTTTGTGGTATTAAGGGGAGCACCCTTCATCAGTGTTCCTATAGGTTTAGCATCTTCCATGCCAAATGTCTTCAGTACTTCCTTTATGTATTTAGATTGTGTGATGAATATCCCATCACTCTGCTGAATCACTTGTAGTCTGAGAAAGAACTTAATCTCTCCGAACATAGACATTTCAAATTCCTTTTGCATTTCATCAACAAATTTCTTGCATACAAGATCTGAGCCTCCAAAAATAATGTCATCAACAAATATTTTAGCAATGATAATAGTGTCATCAGTATCACCTTTCACATATAGATTGCTATTTTCAGTTGTTCTAACAAATCCAATACTTAACAAGTAAGTATGCAATCTTTCATACCATGCTCTTGTTGCTTTCTCTAAACCATATAAAGCTTTATGTAATCTACATACCATGTCTTATTGTCAGGATCAATAAATCCTTCAGGTTGTTCAATGTAGACCTCTTCTTCAAGTATACCATTAAAAAATGTTGACTTCACATCCATTTGATAGACTTTGAATTTCTTGTGTGTAGCATATGCAAGTAGCATTCTAACTCCTTCTAATCTAGAAATAGGTGCAAATTTTTCACCATAGTCAATGCCTTCTTCCTGTTCATATCCCTTGCATACCAATCTAGCTTTATTTCTTGTGACTTCACCATTTTCATTCAATTTATTCTTGTATATCCACTTAGTACCGATAACATTCTTATGTTTTGGTCAAGGTACTAAGGACCGGCTTTTGTTCTTCTCTATTTGCTCTATTTCCTCCTTCATTTCTTTAACCCATTCTTCATTCTCTAATGAAACTTTCATAGTTTTAGGTTCAAATTCACAAATTAGATATGTACCTTGTCTTGTTTTTCTTCTAGTTTGCATTCCAGCATGTCTGTCTCCAATGATTTGTGTCTCAGGATGATTTCTTCTAACAAAACTAGCCAAAACTTGATTACTCCTTTCTTTTTCATCTTGTTTAGGGTCATTTTCTTGCTTGGTAGCTCCTTCTTGTTCCTCGGTTTGTGGTTCATATTGTCTTGCATTGTTTCCCTATTGACCGATTGTCACTGCTTGCAGTGTCGGTAGATACTCTAGATGTTCAATATAAGTGAATTGACCATAGTCTTCTAGTTCCTTTGTACTTTCCTCTATGTACTTGTCATCAAACTCATCAACACAAATATTAGTACTTTCAACTATCTTATTTGTAACCTTATTCAAACATTTATATGCTTTACTTGTAGTGTAATATCCCAAAAATATTCCCTCATCTCCTTTAGAATCAAATTTTCCATTTCTCTCATCTTTCAAAATAAAGCATTTACTTCCAAAAGTTCTAAAATAACTTACAGTAGGTTTGTGTCCAAACCATAGTTCATAAAGTGTTCGGTTGGAGTCCTTCTTCAGTTGTACTCAGTTAAGAGCACACACAGCTGTACTGATAGCTTCCCTCCAATATGTCTGAGCAACATTTTTTTGTATCGTCAATGTTCTAGCATAGTCAATTATAGACCTATTCCTCCTTTCAACAATGCCATTTTGTTGAGGTGTCCTCGATGCAGATATCTATTTTTTATTTATTTTCTAGTTTCTTTCTCAACCTTAGCTTTATACCACTTGAACATTTTGAAAGCTTTAGATTTCTCTTTCAAGAACATAACAGTCATCAATCTAGTATAATCATCAAAAAAAAGAATAAAATATCTATCACCAGAACATCTTTGAGTTCTCATAGGACCACATAGGTCGGTATGAACCAACTCAAGTATCTTCTTTGTTGAATAGTCTTTTCTTTTAAAACTAAACTTAGTCATCTTACCTTTCTGACATTCATGGCACATGGCATGATCATGTTTTGTCAGGTTAGGCAATCCTCTAACTCTTCTCTTTCTACTAATCTTGATCATATTATCAAAGTTCACATGGCATAACCTTATGTGCCAAAACCAGGCATCTTCATCTTTTATTAACAAACAAGAAGACTGATCCATATCAAGATAGAGTAGATTACCTCTGGATTGTGTACCAGTTCTGACAAGTCTTCCTCCACCATCATAGATCTTCACCTTTTTGCTCTCAAAAGCCAGTCGGTGGCCTGAATTGTTCAGCTGAGCCACACTTAACAAATTATAGTTCAATCCATCTACCCAATATACATTTTCACATTGTAGTTTGTCATTGATCATCAGTGAGACTTTACCTCTCACCATACAAGGTGCATCATTTCCCATTCTCACAGATCCTCCATTATATTCAACAAGATGATCAAAATTTTCTACATCACCGGTCATATGATGTGTACAGCCACTATCTATAATCCATGTATCATTTCTGCTTACTTTAGAGATTAGTGTTGTCTCTTCATGTTTCTCTTCCTCTTTTGAGTCATCTTTCATAGCAACAAATAAAACCTCTATATCATCATCAAAATCAGATTCAATTTCAATATCTTTGGCTATGTAACATGCCTTTTTTCCTTTTTCATCTCGTTGTCTCTATTGTAGTGTCAGTAGCCTCTGTTGACTCTTCTTCCATAGCTTCCTTTAGATCAGTCTTTGGATCTATCATCATCTTTCTTCTGAGGACATCTAGTAGCGATGTGACTGAATTCTTTACAATTAAAGCATGCTAAAGCTAGCTTACCTCTATACCTTCCTTTTCCTTTGGGCAATCTTCTGGCCATAAGTGCTTCAAGCTCATCAAGTTCATTAGTATTGTCATCACTATCATAGTTCTTACTATTCCTGCTAGACTTTCCAATCTTCAAAGAAGACATGAAAGCGGATTCAACAGAAGGGACAACACTATTATCAAAATTATTTAATTCAAAGGTTGTAATTTTACCAATCAGAGTGTCAAGAGTAAGGTTGGATGCAGCTCTTGTTTCATGAATTGTAGAAATCCTAATTGCATAAACTGGTAGCAAATTTTGAGAATCTTGCTTATCACTGTTTCATCATCAATCACTCCATCAGATGGTCTAATAGCATGTACTACCTCTTTGAGTCTATTTGAATATTGGACAATGTTCTCACCTTCTTTCATTCTCATATCATCAAATCTACCTCTTAGACTTTTAGCTCGGGCTCTTTTGACATTCAGATCTCCACTGTATATTTGTGCTAATTTATCCCACATTCCTTTGACAGTTGTGCATGTCTTGATATCTTCAAATTCAGTGTTGGTACAGGCAGCAGAAAGTTCCATCATAGTAACATTGTGTTCATGCTTTTCCTTCAGTTGATCAATAGTTAGGGGATCAATGGGTGGTTGCATGTAGCCATTCTTGATTAGGTCTAGTGCAGAGTTCCCAATTATAGATATGTGCAACTTCATTCTGCTTTGCCACACTACAAAGTTCTCTTTGTTCAATTTCGGTACTTCACTCTTATACATCTTGAGACCTTTATGCTTAAGTCCTTAAAACTCTATTCCAAGCAACTTGGCTCTGATACCAATTGTTAAAATAACTGAGAGGGGGTGGGGGGTGAATCAGTTATCCAATGTCCTAATTCAAAATGTATAATTCAAAACAATTTCTTTAATTTTTGCTCATTGGTAAACAATAATAACTCTCACTGTCTATCCTTTTACCGATTAGCAGTCTAATGCTAAAATAGCTTACTGATCAAATCTAACATGTAACATGTAAAGAATGATAACAAAAAAATATCACAATCAACACATAACACAAGAGATTTAACATGAAAACCTTGTAAAGGGAAAAACCACCTAGGACCGGCAACCCAAAATTGTTCACTCTTCTAAAGTGAGGTCGGTTAAGACCCAACCTTGTTAAAGGTTACAAACACACTATCAGGTGTGACCTTGTTAGAGGATTTTAGACTTCCAACCAACATTCACTATGGGGTTGACAGGATAACAATGTTCATTCTATGAATGATACATCATAAGACTTTTAGAATCCACTCGGTTAAGATATTTT